>QZGG01000062.1:0-339601 GCA_006409495.1 Sedum album | reverse complement strand
AAGCTCATTGTATGATTGTCGTAATTTTTCAGTATTTGAGTTTTGAGTTCATTTCTGTCAACTCGTGCTCATGCTCAGCTAGCCGAATCTGTGACAGAAAGACGAAAAATCATAAGAGAAGACAATAACGTAACTCTCATAATCCTTTCAAATCCAAAGGACATCAAATAACCTTGATTTAGCAATGCAGGTTCAAATAAAAAATCAAACCTCCAAATCCTCTAACTCAATTTCTGCTCGCATTGCCTGAAGAGGTGCAGGAACCAAACCGGCTTTATTAATTTGGTCTTTGAAAAAACGCAATTTTCTCGACATCTCACCACAGCGCTTGACCTGAGTAACAACTACCGCATATGAACATTTATTTCATAGAAACAGACCATTCTGGTCAGATTTATATCCATACCTGATTAACAAATGTTCTTTGAAATGGACTTTTGTCTTCATTTAACTGCCAAGCAAGGTACAACGAGATTAGTAATCTAGACTCTCTTTTTCTTCTAACCAGCTATATTTACAAATCAGATAAAACACTGACACTGCACAACCTTCATTCATTCGGAAATGTCTTAAATTCAAAATGTCATTGAGAGCCGTTTCAAATGATTATCTTCGTGCCAAACTCATTATTAATGCAAAGATAATAAACTAGAAGCAAGTAAATCATACATATATATTTCCGCACACACGCTCAAGTAAAGTCCATATACTACAAACATAAAGACAAACGCGTACTCCAATTCCATAACCACAATATGCTCCAAACTAGAGTATATAATCAGATACACTCACAGCACAAGGCTACTTAGCAGAGTTTAGTATAACAGACTTACGTCTTTAAACTGAAGAAGGCCGAGTTGGCCGAGATAAGAGACGGCGAGGTGAGCGGATTCGACAGGGATAATGAGCTGAACGAAAGTCATCATCTCGGATCGCATCAGATCCATTGGAGGCAATTTGCCGAAAGAATCCGCCATTACAGTCGGTGGATTGATCAGATTCGAATTCGGTTTACATTGAGCGGTTTTATTCTCATCGCAACTGCATCGGAAATTCGTATTCGTATTTCTCTTCTCGCCATCTTCACTTACTTTTTCTGCTACCAATTATTCTCTTAGCAATTTAGTTTACTTTTTAAATTATTATAAAAATAAAATTAAGTAACAAAAAAGTGCAATTTTGCATCACACCCAGTGGCGGAACCAGGACGAAATATTCGCCGGGGCTCAAAAGCTTAAAATTTAGCGGGAGCTCAAATAATTTTTTAGCGGGGGCTCAAATAATTTTTTTAGCCGAGGCTCTAATAATTTTTTCAGCCGGGGCTCAAATAATTACTTTACCCGGGGCTCCAAATCGAATTATGATAAATTATACCTAGTAAAAAAAAAAAAAAAATTTCCTCGCCGGGGCTCCAGCCCCCTGGTTCCGCCACTGATCACACCAATGTTGTTTTGATAATTTATACTATAATTTTGAATGAATCATTTGTCAAAATTACGTAGTTTTGCCTCGCAACAAATAATTTTGCTCCACATAATCTAAATCCAAATTTGTCACAAATCATTTATTAAAAGTGCAGTAAAATATTTTTTTAAAGGTGCATTACATATTTTTTTAAAAAAAGTGCATTATAATATTTATTTAAAAAAGCGCATTACAATATTTGAAAAAGTGCATTACAATATTTTAAAAATATTGCATTAAAATATATTTTAAAATACATTACAAATTTTATTTTTTTCGATAGCCGTTACAATTTTTCATATACACTTTTTATTACAATGTTTGAAAAAATTGATGCACTTTTGCAATATCTAATAATACACTTTTTATGCCCACTAATTAAAAATTTAGAATAAAATAAATAAATCAAACATTGTAATACAATTCAAAATAATTCATGTACGAGCTATATTGATTTTAAAAGAAAAGTGAGCCCTTTAATTATTAAAAATGATTAATATTTAATTAACAAGATAAGGGTTAAGTTCGGAAAGACAATTTTTTTTAGACATTAAGACAGTATCTCAAATGTTGATTTGATTAATCTAATGGTTGAGATCAAAAATAGTAATTAATTAATTTAAAATGAATTAACAAAAAACACTTGCAGTTGGGAATTAATGGTTATCAATATCAATCGTTGGATGAATAGAAATCAATAGTTGAGATGATGTCCTACGGTCCTATGTAATATGCATGTCCTCATAGAACCCTTTCCATGAGATAGTAAATCTAAACATTTAATTTTTGGATGAAAAGGTTGAAGGAGTACATATAATTATTTGTAAGATGGTGAGACACAATTTCGATCGTGATTACTAATAATCCAATGGACGAGATTCGAACTTAAACCGCCATATTCGATCGCCCAATTTAATTAAGAACCAACTTTAATCTCAATTGTTGGATTAATCAAATCAACTGCTGATATTTTGTCCTTACCCACAAAAATATATTGTCCTTCCTGATCTCATCCCAATTTTTAGATCTGAAGACTCACATTGGTTCAAGTTTTCATTTTAAAATAGGTTGCCCTTTAACTTAGTCAATTAAGATCATACACATAGGCACAAGACATTTAATGCAAGAATATGAATTGTATATTAAAACATAGATCTCGAAATATTTTATTTTAAAACCATGAGCTAAATCGGCTATAAAATTAGTTAGACATAGCTAACAACATTACAATTGAAATAGTAATGCAATAGAATGAAGAAGACTTTATGAGGTGCACATATATCAGGTTTATTCTGTATCTTTAAATCCATGCTTCTTTTTAGTTCCTTTTGATGCATCTGATATAAATACTGATATAAATACATTAAAAATTTAGATTTAATATGACTAACAAGTGTATAAAAAGTATTATATATAGTACTTGTCGCTTGACAATTGTATCCCGAAGTTCGAGAAAGACGTATAAATTTGTGTAAGACGACACAATTTCAGTCGTTGATTATTAATAATCTAACGGATGAGATTTAATCTAAAAATAGTCGTCAAATCCAACTGCCCGTGTTTTTTGCAAATCTAACCGCTTAATTTAATTAAAAACCAATTTAATTTCAACGGTCGGATTAATCTAATTAACTAACGATTGAGATTATGTTACAAAAATTTATCGTCACTCTTGATCCTAACCCTCATACCCCATATCTAAATTTAATATCGATCTAACTTGATACTTTTTTGCATGGTATTTATATTTCTAAGGTTCTGGGATTCCTGGCTTCACTTAATAGTGCTCTTGGAAATCGATTTTGGAATCGGGCTGGAGTCCAGCAAGTGGTTGCTAACAACTAACAAGCCCATAGTTCAACTACGAAATTGAAAACTCACAAAACCTATTTGATCCAATAGCTCTTGCAAAAATAGCTACCTTATGCAAGTTGGATAAATGCATAGAAAATGAAAAATAGCTAGAGATGAGAATTGTTAAGAAGTGAGACCCGTGGGCTGCTTGACATGTCAAGGCAATAGGGCAGTGTATTGGACCCACCATGTTTCCTTACAACACTAAAAGCCAACGCACCCACGTCTCTCACCTCAGTCACGGACGCCACTTCATCCCCTCCCTCCGCTCGGATATCTTTTCCAATGAATGATTATTCATGCCTTTTTAACTTGATGCTCATCAGTTCCATCAAATTTCTCCTCGTGTTTTGTAAGTTACATACTAAATATTCAACCCTACCACAAGTTGCTAGTGAGAAGGAACTCTCCTTTTTCCTTTTCCTTGCATGTCTTGATCCAAACCTTGCATCTTTTTATGACTAAATATTTCCTACTGGTCATTTTTGTCATGTCTCTCGATAATATTATTGTTTAAAACCATTGACGCGTAAAACTAGTTAACCTTTACTGAAGTTCATACACATCTGGGCATGCAAAATGTTTATAAAAAGATAGTGGGATTCTCTTTGACATCTGTCAATGATTATTCTAAGATCACTTCTTTGTCCTGACTCCTGAGCAACTTCAGTATTGATCATATGCTTACTGCTAACCGTTCATCCGAAATGAGATGTGTGCTTAATTAGTGGCTGCAAGAGGGTGTGTATTGTTTTTTTACACCATTTGGGTTTTTTGCTTCATACGCATGATTGTAAATAACCTTTTTCATGCCGCAGGTGAGATAAATTTATTCATCAAAAGCCATTGTGGGCTCTAATATTCTCAAAATTTGCTTATTTGTTTGATAATATTTTTAATACACAAGTGATAATAATAGAGCTTGACTGCTTGAGATTCTTAGTCGGTTATTGTTTATGCTGATTGTTTGTGTGACTCTAATTAAGTGCAGCTTAGGGGCTTTTATTTTATGTAGAAACGGACATTAATTTCTACAATGGCAAGCAATTTGTATATCCCATTTGAATAAATTATTGTGGAGATGCTGATTTAATTACAGTCATGAGACAGAAATGACAGTGAGACAGGGAAAGAGAGGTGGTCCAACATCCGAGTCTGAGGCTGACTTGATCTATTGAGAAGCCGTGTGGAATAGGGTGAGAGATAGATCATAAGCATAGGTATAGAGAGATAGGTATAGAGAGAGAATATATGAGATATAATATATTTTTAGGGTATCATTTTGGCTCCTTTCTTCTCCAATCCAACCTAAGTGAGCTCAAATTTTTGAGAAGCTTTGGAAGAAACCAAAGTGTGATTACCTTGCTTGGTCTTGTTGCTGCTAGCTAGGTTTTGTTTGTTTTTGTTCTTGGATGTGTGTATGCTGAACTGTGTGTCGATACAAAAGACAATATATATGATGTCTCAAGGTTTGGCTCCACTTCCATCCACAATTCAAGGGTATGCTGGAGATCTAGTCAAGAACCCTGAATCGAGCAACAGCCCGACAACGCAACAAACTGCATCCTCGTCCGTGTTGAAGAGAAAGAGAAATTTACCAGGTACACCAGGCAAGTTACTAACCTTAAGTGTAAACAAAATTTTAAGCTGTACTGATTACTTGGTCAATCTTATTTCCTTTCTAAAGTTGTCTATCATATCAACATGAAAATAATAATGAAATCTAAACCCTAATCTCTAACTAACTAACAGATCCAGATTCAGAGGTAATAGCTTTATCACCCAAATCTTTGATGGCCACCAATAAATTCCTTTGTGAAGTTTGCAACAAGGGATTTCAAAGAGATCAAAATTTGCAACTGCACAGAAGGGGACATAATCTTCCATGGAAACTCAAGCAAAGATCGAACAAAGAAATAGTAAAGAAAAAAGTCTACTTATGCCCAGAAAAGAACTGCGTCCACCATGATCCTTCACGGGCCCTTGGAGATCTGACCGGGATAAAGAAGCATTTCAGCCGTAAACATGGAGAAAAGAAATGGAATTGTGATAAGTGCCCAAAGAAGTATGCTGTGAAGTCAGACTGGAAAGCTCATAGTAAGATTTGTGGGACAAGAGAGCATAAATGTGATTGTGGAACACTTTTTTCCAGGTATGTTGCGTGGATTAATTATTTTCTTCACGAATGTATTACTCGAGCTTAAATAGTTTGAGATCCTATTTAGGTTTAGTATTTATTGTTCTCCAAGTTTTATGCTTATGCTTATGCTTATGATTGATTTGTTTGTTGAAGGAATAAATGCTAGTCCTTTTGTTTTTTACTGTAGTATGAGCTTTCAGTGTCGTTACATTTTAATAATCAATGCATTTACAAAAATCAGGAACTTAATGATGCATACAAATGACTTGTTTTCTTGTGCTGCAAACCTCTTCTCTTCAATTCTTTTTGGAGTTTTGAGTGTGCTTAAAATTAGCTACTTAGGGTTGGATATGATCTTTAGGTCAACATCAAAAGTTGATATTATTTACTTTTGTGGTTATATGACAGGAAGGATAGCTTCATTACCCATAGAGCATTCTGCACTGCCGTCGTTGATCAAAGTGGCCAAAGATTTGCTCCATCAGCAGCTGGCACTAATAACCCTTTAAGCTTGAGGAGTGGCTTTCTGAGTGGGACTTTTGGCAATCCTCAAGTGATTGAATCCCATCAGTTTTCAGGTGGAGGTGGAGGTGGAGGCTTTTATCCAGACTTGTCATCAAATTTCCACCCCTACGGCCATTAAACAATGCGGATGGTTCAAAGTCAGTCATGCATGATTCACAATGGCTGGAACACCATCAGCTCAATAATGCTTCTGCACGTTTTCTGATGGGGAATCCAACTGCAAGCAATATGTCAAATGATTTACTGTTGCAACATGCTGGACAAACAAATAATTTGTTTGGATCATCATCTTCAACTCAAACACCGTGGCTCCGTAAATGCCAAGATCAATCAGCATTTGACAATGACAATCTTTCGTCGCTGGATCAAATTATTGGTAATAATTCTGTGGGTGGAGTAATGCAAGTTAAAAGAGAAGATGGAATCCTAAGTAATGAGGACCTTGTTGAGAACATGACATCCCTGTACAATAATCAGCAGCAATCATTCACCGGTAATGTCCAGTCATCTGATCAGATATTTTTATCATCTGTCTTTGGGAGAAACAACAATAATAGTCTTGGAAGTATGAACTACGGGATGTCAAATGGACAAGTATTTACAGGTAATAACGGATTTTCTGAGAACAGCTTCTCGAACAGCCCCTTCACTAGGCCTCCTGTAAGAGAAGACAACTTCAGTAATAACACTGAAAATCTGAACCATCTGTTCTTATTGCATGATGCGGCAGAAGAAGCTGTGTTTACTGGTAACTGTGAACCAAAGCATAATACCAAGCAGCATGACGAGAGCAGTCTGACTAGGGATTTTTCTTGGTGTTGGAAGCAATGACATCACTAGAGAGCAGTTCAAGCCAGCAGCAGCGTCAGGACAGTTCAACTCAAATACCTCAGCTGTTCCTGCCGACTTGGACACTAACCCTAATCAGCAATGGAAGCACTAAATTATGTCCGCTAGAGTTACGTACGTATCCATAAATTAAGCTCCAAGAGCGACAAACAAAATAAGACATTGACAAGGTATAAATTAATATACATATAACTTTTATATCGAATACTTGGAACTATATTTTGTACCCTTTCCAATCCCTAGTAGTACACAATCGGCACGATAATATATATACATGGAGGCCAACATATGGTTCATTTTCCAGATCTCTTTTTCTGGTAATTCCTTGGATCTTTATACCAACAATATGAATAAAAACTGTGCAAATATATTAGGGTGACCTGGTAACTTAATTATAGATATATGATTCAGATATCGTCCATTGCTGTTTAGCTCGTGAAGAAATTGTGGTCTATGTGTGGGGTTTATAATTGATAGTGTAATGCTGGAATAGGCCGTCTCGTGAATGACTGTACTGTCAGGGACACGTACTACTGCATGTTACTTGGGACAAAACTAGGGCTTTCTCTCTCTATCGCTCTATTTGTGTTTCCTTTTTCTTTGGGGAATGAATTTATATATACTTCTAATGTACTGAGTATCGTCGCGGGTGCTACCAATATTGACATTTATGTTTCAATTCCTTAAGCCTCTGGAGCAAATAATTAGAACAATTTATGAATGTCAATATAAAGTACTGAACAGAAAAGTTATGTTCTTCTGTATAACTTTATATAAATTTGCATGTAAACTCAGATATGTATGTTGGAACTGAATGATCAAATTGTACCAAAAGACCACTTAGTAAGAATCAAGGAGCACGACATGCAACGCAAACCATAAATTAAATTAACTGAGCCTGATAAGCATGATTGAATTCTGATATTGGTGAATGAAAGCATAAGAAATAGTTTGTAAACTATTTATACCTTTATGTGAAAATTTTAATATTGAGAATTGAGTTTAACCTGAAAACTAGATCAGTTGTGTACCATGTCCACTGGGTGGCAGCGCTTGATATCTCTATTTAACAACTATTCAGACAAACTAGATCAGTTGATCACGAACCTTTAGTTCATTTAACACTTGGATTCATCTGGGTCCGTCCTCCATCACTCTCCCTCTAGCATACGGTTGCATAGTTTGTCTTTTATTTGCAAGACGTAACTGTTTTCTTGGTTTTTTTATAAATATCTCTTATTCGCTCTTCAAATGTTCAATTAACTGACTCTGCCGAATTTTTCTTCATCACTTTATTCAGAATGAAATAATATTTCGTGACTACGTACATGCTCACTAGGGTTGGGTAAAGTATGTAGACTTTCCTCCAAAAATTTACTTTTACTAAATATATACTGCATGCTGAAACGCACATGCTGCAAATGTATTATGTTTTTCTTGTTGAAAAGTCCAAATTTATTATTTTTAAATGGCCATGTTTCGATAACTTAAGAAAATATGTTCATAACTATGACAATTATTATGTATAATGTTACGATAGGAATCATGTTTTAAGTAATAGGAAAAGGTTCTAGAGAGACAACTAAATTAAAGTTTTGTAAGACGTTGGGACAACATCTCAACCGTTGATTTTTATCAATCCAACGGATGAAATTAAAAGTAAAAAACCTCCAAAATCAACAGCCAACTTTAATAAAAACTAACTTTAATCTCAATCGTTAGATTAATTAAATTAACTGTTGAGATTTCGTCCAACCGTCTCACAAATACTTAATGTCCTCCTGGAACTTAACCCTTAAGTAATATTTTTAAATACTTATTTTTTACGATAAGGAGTCTATTTTGTAGTGTTTCAAACAGCAAAGAGTGATGCATGAAGATTTGTCCTGTATTGTACTACATCTTTTATATTTTCACTTTTAAAATATCATTCGAGTGCACGCGTAGGTTGAGAATAAAACTCCGAACACTTACAATCCACCGATTAAAAAATTCTCTGAACTTTTTGTAGAAGATTAAAAAGAAAAGAATTAAACAAAACAAATTGGGATTTTAATAGATATAAGAGGATGCAATACATAATACAAAACAATAAATAAGTAAAAATTGCAAACATAAGAAAGTATTCATGTTTTAATAATTATATTTTAACTATAATTATCTATAAGATTGAGATCATGGAAGACGATGTGTATATGTAAGACGGTAGGACATTATCCTAACCACTGATTCTTTAAATCTGATGGTTGTGATTGATTTGATTTTTCAATTAAATTTAGATTTTGACGTTTAGTTTTTTGGGTATTCCTAATCATAAGTCTAACAAAATTTAGATTTCTAGAGATGACCTAGAGTCGAACCCAAGGGAAACTATTAACTAAGCTAACTAGGATGCATTACTTTGGTAATCTAAAAGGATTTGCGGGATTTGGTTAAAAAAATTTGTTGGTTCTGACAAACTAAGCTAAACGGATGAGATAACAATCAATAAAAAAGATTTAGGGATTCATTTCCCTAGGCTAGGCTCAAATCCATGCAAACAATATTAATATTTCTTATGAATGAACTTTGTAAATTTCCCTAAGTTATCCTTCACCCCTTAACCAATTTCAACCGTCGTTCCATCATTGGTTAGGGCCTAAAGCAAGTGACACGGTTCTCAAACCATCGTTCTATTGAACTGCGTATCTCCTATGCCCCATAACCTCAACCTCACGGTCTTTTGATCGGTAACATAGGAGTTTTTCAAATAAACCAATCTACATAATCATACATCATCATCATGCATGTAGGATCACATAAAAATCCATGAAATAGATAGTCGACATCACAACATCAATCATCATTGAATGAAACATGATAAGATAATGTCCTAGGCATTTTATCAAACACATAGAGCACATCATAATAATAGTGTATCCATTTCATGAGGAAATCAACTAAACTTCATTCAATATGTAAAAATGACTGTTTACATGATGAAACCTAGCCTAAGAGCATCCCCAACGGGGATATGTATACAAGCCCATTCTGTAAAAAAGGCCCAGCTGGTATCAATAATAAAGAACCAATTGCACAATTGTCACTCCAACGCGTACTGCAAATCATCTAAAAATTTACAGAAGTCCTTAACCCTTCTTCAAATTTACAACTCTTCTAACCTTCTCTATTTCTCAATTTTCATGTTTCACTTGCTTTGAAAGCCTCACATCTGTTCCTCTCACATTCTTAATCGAGTCTCAATGGTATAGTCCATGAATTCAGATTTGGTGGATTGATATTTTTCCTTCTAATTTTGATTATGTGCATATTTTGAGTTAAAGATAGGATTTTAACATATAGGGTTTGGCTGTAATTGGTGAATTTTTGATACAGAGTGGTGGCCTTTACGGCTTTACATCCCGATACTATATTGATATTGTTTTTGACTCCAACCATGTCCCTGTATTTTTATTGAGATTTAGCACAAGGGTGAATGGAAGAGTATATGGATCAAGAGAGGTTTTAAAATCATAGCAATTAAAATTTATATGTTTAATTTTTACATAAAAATTATACATAACCCCATTGGAGTGTCATCTCTTTTTTATCATCTAAATTTTACATAAGTATTATAATAGTATATTTTACATAACAATTATACCTATCACCGCTGGGGATGCTCTAAGGGATCATGAGATCCCCAAACCTAGCACTACTCACACATATCTAGGTTAAACATAATCAAACCATAAGATAGGTACATCAAAATGGAAAGAAAAGAGTAGAAGGGTGATGGGAAGCTTCTCTATGAGCTTGGGTGATGATCTCCTAGCTTGGTTCCTTGATTTCTTCACTCCTTCCTTCTAGAGTTCTTCTCAAAATCCAGGACACTTCACTTCAAAATCATCTTTTTCTTTTTATAGTCCCGAAATTTCCTCTGTTTTTGACAATTGACCGAGTCACTTTTTGACTCGGGCTGCAACAAGTGACTCGGTCGAGTCACTTGTACAGTGTAGTCCATGGTCGACCGAGTCAGAGGTGACTCGATCGAGTCACTTTGGCATCCATCTGACTCGGTCGAGTCATATAGTGACTCGGTCTACCCCAGTTTGACTCGGTCAAGTCAACTTTTATTCTGAAAATTCAGAAATCTCCCCAAGGTGCCTTGCGTCGCCATAGATTTGATTTTATCCTGTAAAAGACACGAAAAGCGTCAAAAAGACTCTTGATAAGATAAGAAACGAACAAAATATTAAGTAGGGATACGAATAAATATAGACTATTTATTCGTTCATCAAATTTATATGCACAAATTGTAGGAGCGGGTGAGTTTAGTGGTTACTGATATTGATGGATGGATTGATTCAGATCAATGGTTATACTCGCGTCCCATCGTAATTGATGATGTCTGATAGAGTACTTTTGTATGCTGTTTTATATCCTTTACACTGCTTAGATTCTAACATATTTAGTATAAGATTACGCTTTTGGTGTAGTTTTGTATCTCAGGTTGATTAGAAGAGTTAGAACAAAAGTGCAAAAAGAAGGCTGAATCTCAGAACAAAAGACAACAAAGTAACAAGAGCCAAAGACCAACGAGCGCGCGAGTAGTGTGGTGCGCGAGTATGGGTCGCGCAGAGCAGAGGAAGCGATGACGCCAGCAATCAATGACAAATTCAGAGCGACGACGTCATCACGCGCAAAGAATATTACTAAGTCTAGAATTTAGAGATAAAATATTTCCAAGGCTGATTTTTAGAGATAAGGATGATCTCCAATATATTTTCTAGCCTACTTTTTCATGGAAACCTAGAAGGCAAGCTATAAATACAAAGCATGGAGAAAATCATAAGTGTGTGTGAAGAGCCGCCCAATTCGGAGAGAGAGATCTGCGCGCAAGCTTCCGACGCGAGCAAGACGACGCTTCCATCAGATTTGCTTTGTTATTTTAGTTGTTCAATATTAACTTTTGAGATGTATACATTGAGCATGTCTAGCTAACTTGCTGAATTCTGTTTGGATTCAGATCTATGAATGACATGTTTTGAGGTTTTGTTCTTAATTGCATGATAAGTTTAGTATTATTATTCCAAGCTCAATTGCATGATAATTAGGTTAGACAATTAAGCGAAGCCTTGCACCGAATAGTTGTAGAATCTATTATCTATAGTTAAACTATCAGAAGTACGTGACTGTGAATGATAAGAGTAACACTAGAATAGTTGATAGCTACCTTGACCGGATTCGTGGTCGACTAGACTAGATTGAGTAATAATATCATACGGACCTTGACCGGAATGTATTTGTAGGTTATTAAGATGTGACAGGACCTTAACCTACGTGAACATTATATCGTGTATCTTTAGTAACCGATAATAAACATAGGAATTCATAGTGAAGAATCTGAACCGAGCTCATCTCTCTCGTTTTTATTAACATCTTTCATACTTGCTTTCTGATTGTGCGCCAGTACTACTTGCGCAATAGTTTCTTTCTTTTTCTTATTAACTCACAAACCCCAATTTTAGATCGTAGATCAAAAGATGACTTCTCACCGTTCCCTGTGGATTCGACCCTAGCTTGCCAATACTATACTAAGTAGGAGAGTCGGGATAAATTTGCAGCACTCAATGACGTGCTCGTCAAATTTTGGCGCCATTGCCGGGGAACGCGCTAGAGAAGTTTTCTTTTCCTTTTTGTATTTAGGTTGTTATTTACTTTCTGTTTTCTTATATAAAAATCCAAAAAAAATTAGTTACGTTTAATCTAGCTGTTGTTTTTGTCTTTGTATGGGAGCAAGTGGCAAGAATAGTGTAATCGGCAGAAGAATAGAGACTCGAGACGCGCCAGTGTACAACGCCAATAACATCTTTGCTCGACTACACCCAGCTGAACTAGACGCGATCAGAAGAGAAGTACAACGAGATCTAGAGTTCACAATGGCTGCTGAAGTACCAAGAAATGACAATCAGCTGCAGAATAACGTAGATGTACGTGCGCCACCACCTGTCGCACGCGTACCTACGCAACCAGTGGCGCGACGCACCATTAAAGAGATGTCTGCTCCACAGGCAATCAATTAACCTTGGTGCATCGTGCTGCCCCCGGATGGTCATTTCGAGTTAAGGACCCAGTGACGAGCACGTCGTTGAGTGCTGCAAATTTGTCCCGACTCTCCTTACTAGTATAGTATTGGCAAGCTGGGGTCGAATCCACAGGGAACGGTGGAAGTCTCTTTTCAACTACAAACTAAAGAATTGGGGTTGTGCGTGAGAACAATTAAAAGAAAGAAAAACTGCTGCGCAAGTACAACTGGCGCACACACAGAGAGTAGGTATAAAAGATGCAAATAACTATGCTAGAGATGAGCTCGGTTCAGATTCTTCACTATGAATTCTATGTTTGTCCTCGGTCGCTAAAGGTACATGATATAATTGTCCACGTAGGTTAAGGTCCTGTCACAGCTTAATAACCTACACATACATTCCGGTCAAAGTCTGTATGATATTATTACTCAATCTAGTCTAGTCAATAACGAATCCGGTCAAGGTAGCTACTGCCTATTCTAGTGTTACTCCTATCATTCACAGTCACGTACTTCTGATAGTTTAACTATAGATAATAGATTCTACAACTAAGTCTGCGGTGCAAGGCTTCGCTTAATTGTCTAACCTAATTATCATGCGAGTGAGTTCGGAATAATAATACTAAACTTAATCATGCAAATTAAGAACAAGACCTCAAAACATATTATTCATAGATCAAAATCCAAACCGAGTTCAGTGAGTTTAGCTACTCATACTGATTGAATACATATCAAGAATAATTAAATAACAACTGAAATAACAAGACAAATCTGTATGGTGCGTCGTCAGGCTCGCGTGACAGCTTGCGCGCGTCGGAATTCTGCTCTGAGCCGTCTGGTCCCTTCTGCGTGCCTCTGTGTGCTTTCCATAAATCTTTGTATTTATAGTCTTGCCTCCTAGGGTTTCCACGAATATTTAGGCAAGGATATCTGTAGGAAATCATCTATATCTCTAAAAATCAGCTTAGGAAATATGTAATCTCCAAAAACTGAACTTAGAAATATTCTTCGCGCGTGATGACGTCATCGCTCCGAATATCTCGCAGTCTGCTGACGTCACCGTTTTGCTGTCTTCTGCGCGACCCACACTCGCGCGCCATAGTGCTCGCGCGCTAGTGGTCTTCTGTCCTTGTTGTCAAGTTGTTGTCTTTTATTCTGGAAATCAGCCTTTTTGTTGCGTTTTTGTTCTAACTCATCTTTTAGACCTGAGATACAAAACTACACCAAAAGCGCAATCTTATACTGAAATATGTTAGAATATGAGCAATGTAAAGGACTTAAAGTAGCGTACAACTGTGCTCTATCACCCAGCTTGTTCACTACATACCAAAGTTCCATGGTATGGCTAGTGAGAATTCGGTGAAGCATGTCAGAGAGTTCCCGGCTATCTGCAAAAACATGAGGAATGGGAACGAGGATCCGGAGCTACTGAAGTTGAGAGCTTTCCCATTCTCATTATGTGATTCAACTAGACAGTGGTTGATGGGGCTAGCACCGGGATCGATAAGGACGTGGCCCGAGTTACAGAAAAGGTTTCTAGAGACAAGTTCTACCCTGCGGCGAAGGTGTCATTGTTAAGAAGGGAGCTAGCCGCACCAAAGCAGCTGCATGGGGAGTCATTATCCGAATACTATGAGCGGTTCAGGGAACTAGAAGCGAACTGCTATAACCACGGACTTCCCCAGCATGTACTTATAGAGAATTTCCTCAACGAACTTACTGAGATGGAATTCTGATTGTTGAATACTTGAGCAGGAGGCAATGTGAGGAATATATACCCAGAGGACGTATGGAAACTAATCGAGGATACTGCGGACCAAGTCAGATATCAGGTATCCCTAGAAAACAATTGCGCCAGATCATTGCATCAAGTGGACGTCACAGGAGAAATCAAAGAACTCAAAGATATGATGCAGAAACTGATGATGAAGCAGAGCGCTGATACTAGACCATGTGAATTTTGTCACGCCACGGATCATCAGACAGATGCGTGCCCCACCCTGTTCGAAGAACACACAGATGTGAATGCCATAGGAGGGTGGAAAAATGGGCAAGCTAGGTGATAGAGTGTTTTTGTACGCTACTTTAAGTCCGTTACACTGCTTATATTCTAACATATTTAAGTATAAGATTACGCTTTTGGTGTAGTTTTGTATTTCAGGTTGAAAAGAAGAGTTAGAATAAAAGTGCAACAAGAAGGCTGACTTTCGGAGCAAAAGACAACAAGTTGACAAGAGCCAAAGGACAACGAGCGCGCGAGCAGTGTGGCGCGCCAGTCTTAGTCGCACAGAAGACAGCAAAACGATGACGTCAGCAGATAGTGAGATATTCGGAACGATGACGTCATCACGCGCAAAGAATATTTCTAAGTTCAGTTTTTGGAGATCAAGTATTTCCTAAGCTGATTTTTAGAGATAAAGAAGATTTCCTACAGATATTCTTGCCTAAATATTCGGGAAACCCTAGGAGGCAAGACTATAAATACAAAGCTTCATGGAAATCATAAGTGTGCAATTTTAGAGATAGAGAGGCGCAGATTGAAGAAGGACCGGAATTCTGCCGGCGCAAGACTGTTACGCGCACTGACGACGCGCGCACCAGGCTATAGTTTTTTACTTGTTGTTTACATACAGATATTGAGATGAATATGTTCAGCATGTCTAGCTAACTTGTTGAATTCAGTTTAGACTTTTATCTATGAATCATATGTTTTGAGGTTTTGTTCTTAATGTTTGACCTGTTTAGTATTATTACTCCGAACATACTTGCATGATAACTAGTTTAGATAGTTAGGCGAAGCCTTTACCCGCAGACCTAATTATAGACTCTATTATCTACGTTAAACTATCAGAGGTACGTTACAGTGAATGATAGGAGTAGCACTAGAATAGTTAGTCACTACCTTTACCGGATTCGTGATTAATTAGACTAGGTTGGGTAGTAATATCATATTGACCTTTACCGGAATATATGTGTAAGTTATTAAGCCTTTACCGGACCTTAGCTTACGTGAACAATCTGTCATAAATCCTTAGAAAAACCTGTGATAAACATAGAAGTTCATAGTGAGAAGTCTAAACTGAGCTCATCTCATATTTATATTTCACACTCGTAGTTAATTCTGTGCGCCAGTAGTATACTCACGCTCCTGTTTTCTGTCTTTTACTTGTTTACTCACAACCCCAATTTAGATTGTAGATTAAAAAGGCGACTTCTCACCGTTCCCTGTGGATTCGACCCCAGCTTACCAAGACTATACTAGTAGGAGAGCCGGGACAAATTTGCAGCACTCAACGACGTGCTCGTCAAATTTTGGCGCCGTTGCCGGGGAGCGGCTAGAGAAGTTTTCTTTTCTTTTCTTTTTCTTTGTTATTTACTTTTTTTTCTTATATAAAAATCCAAAAAAAAATTAGTTACGTTTAACTTAGCTGTTGTTTTGGTTTTGTATGGAAGATTTTGGTGAGAACAGTGTAATCGGCAGAAGAAGAGAAACTCCAGACACGCCAGGGCGCAACGCCGAGAACATCTTTGTTCGCCTACACCCAGCTGAACTCGAGGAAATCAGAAGAGAAGTACGCAGGGATTTAGAGTTCAGAATGGACGCTGAACTACCAAGGAATGACAACCTGCCTCTTAACAACATGGATGTACGCGCGCCACCACCTGTCGCGCGCGTACTTGTACCACCTGTCTCGTCGGATTTCGTGGTATTCAATTCTTTAATTTATATGCATTTCCATCAAAAATGTCATAGAATTACGTCCTCTGATTTGAGAAATAACACATTAGTTACATCATTTCATGAACTAATTTTTTTAATTTTTTTAATTTTTTAATTTTTTTAATTTTTTAATTTTTTAATTTTTTTTAATTTTTTAATTTTTTTAATTTTTTTAATTTTTTTAATTTTTTTAATTTTTTTAATTTTTTTAATTTTTTTAATTTTTTTAATTTTTTTAATTTTTTTAAATTTTTTAAATTTTTTTAAATTTTTTTAAATTTTTTTAAATTTTTTTAAATTTTTTTAAATTTTTTTAAATTTTTTTAAATTTTTTTAAATTTTTTTAATTTTTAAATTTTTTTAAATTTTTTTAAATTTTTTTAAATTTTTTAAATTTTTTTAAATTTTTTAAATTTTTTTAAATTTTTTAAATTTTTTTAAATTTTTTTAAATTTTTTTTAAATTTTTTTAAATTTTTTAAATTTTTTTAAATTTTTTTAAATTTTTTTAAATTTTTTTAAATTTTTTTAAATTTTTTTAAATTTTTTTAAATTTTTTAAATTTTTTAAAATTTTTTAAATTTTTTAAATTTTTTTAAATTTTTTTAAAATTTTTTTAAATTTTTTTAAGTTTTTTTAAGTTTTTTTAAATTTTTTTAATTTTTCTAATTTTTGTTGATTTTTGTTAATTTTTTTAATTTTTTTTAATTTTTTTTAATTTTTTAACGATTCATGTAACGAAATAGTGACGAGGTGGTGAAATGCTAACGGAGCACGTTATAAGGGTGGTTTTTTGTAAATAGTCATTATAGGGGTGGTTTTCTGTAATTACCCCTATTATAGGGGTGATTTTCTGTAATTAACTCATCAGATTATGTGTTGAAGTGTCAAAATGGTCTTGATACATTTATAACATAAAATAATTATCAAATGTAAAATATTTCATGACTGAATGTATTCAAGTCATGAGATATGAAGCTGATGGATCGTATAAATACGCTTTATCAAAACGAGCGAAAATCATTTGCTTATTTTTCCTCCAATGAATATACAAAATTTATTGATTGAATTGCGATCTAATGAACCACTAGCCCAATTTGCATCAGAATAAGCTCACACATTTAAGCTCACTTCGTTATTAATTTTGATACAGGGCTTGGATCTTAGGAATGAGACTTCAAGTGTTTCACTAGGTGTTCTTAGTGCGATAGTGATTGTAATTTCCAACTTTTTATTAAAGAGTTTTGTGGGTATATGATTTAGTGAAAATTTATTTTAAATTGTGATGGGATCAAAATTAGATAGTATAGAGAAAGAGAGTGTTTTTCTTGGGATTCATTGGTTTTTAGTTGTCAGTGTGAGTATAGCTGCATTAGTCGAGTATTTCAAAAAATAATATTTATAATACAAATACATAAATTTGAGTATTAAATGAATTCTAAACAATTATAAATATTTTTAAACAAATTAATTATATAAATATAAAAAATCAAAACAAACTATCATTATATGTATTGTAAATATCATATTCATATTCGAGGATATAATCGAGCCTTAATCGAGCAGATAAACGAGTTGTTCACGAACATAAACGAGCACCTCTCTGCTCATGTTCAGCTTGTTTATTAATCGAGCTGAGGAACCATGCTCAAGCTCGGCTTGTTTATTATCAAGCCGAGCTTTGACCGAGCTTGCTCGCGAGTAGCTCACGAACGATCGGCTCATTGACACCCCTAATCTCAAGTACCGTATCGGACACGATGTGTTTTTGATTTTCTCGACGTTGTACGGCATGTGCAGGGTTACATACTTCTTATGCAGTCTGTGCTCATGATTCTCGTTGCACCGGTGGTGGGAGGAGGATCAGGAGACATTATATAGTGAGCGCTGCAATATTCACTTTTTATAGGGAGGCATATTTGGGCTTAGACTAGAGTTTGCAGACCTTCTCGATGGGAAGAGAAATCAGCAGATATTTAGTACCTACTTGAAATGTTGGTAGAGATCTTTGTGTGGATGTAGTTGTTATATCTTCTTTTGAAGGATTTTATGGGCTAACTTTGGAGATGGCAGCTGAAGAGCAGAAGAGAGGTGATTGTCATATGTGAAGTTAGTTGTTCTGTTAATGAACATATTTTTCAACCTTTTATCATAGAATATTTAGAAAGTTTTGAAGCAAAAACGGATCAACTGATGAAGACAGTGACTGCGAGGTGGGCTGAGGCTCAAGGTATGAAGTTTCTGCTAGTTTTTTTTTCTGTTTTGAGACAGAAGTTATCTTTTGTCTCACATAAGACTTTAGTAGACAGATTTTTGCTTTGAAATGATTACAACTAAATTATCCGACTTGTCCGTCATTATCTATTAATTAATATCCTTATAGGTAATTGCTTACATTGAATTATAAGAATACATAATTATTTATAACATTATGAAACACGATATTTATAATTGATTATTAATAATTCAAATTAATTAATTTAGTGAAAGGTTCTGGGAGTACAAGCATCTTTTGATAAGACGGAAGGACGTCATCTCAGCCGTTGATTTTTATCAATCCAATGCTTGATATTGGTAACCCTCAATCACCAACCATCCGTGTTTTTTGCAAATTCAACCTCCCAATTAATTAAAAACCAACTTTAATATCAACCATCGAATTAATCAAATCAACGACCAAGATTTCGTCTTTATGTCTTACAAAATTGACATGTCTATCTAGAATTCAACTCAGTAATTTTATATAGTAATAGTCAATCTTAAAAATAAATTGATTCGCCAACAGAGTGGTGCTCTGTTGGTTGAGGAACCTGACAAAGGAATCTCAGGGCCAGGGTTCGAACCCTGGCCTCACCAATTTACCTCAGATTTTTTCTGGGGCTTCATTCCTCCCGCTACGTGCGAGGAGGTCTTTCTTTCCTCCCGCGCGAGCGAGGAGGTTGTGTGTGTGTTGTGCAGGAGGCTTTCGTCCTTGCTTGCCTTTGGACGTGGGGCTTGTTCGCGTCGGTGTTCATGAAAGTGGTGGTCGTGTAAGCAGAGCGGAGAGACATACGCGCTTGATTGGCTAAACATGTTTGTCAATGATTGGGTGAAGGTGTCCGTTGTGACCTGTGCTACTAGTGATTAGAATAGGATTCTCATGTATGAGATCTTAGACGAATTGTACCCATTGTAACCGCTATAAAAAAAAAAAAAAAAATTGATTCGTCCGACTCGATTTCGAGCAACACAGTGTGAATAATAAAATGACATTTTTTACGTTTTTAACTGTTTTTTCAGATAAATATCAATTTAATACTAAAAAACAATAACAAATTAGGGTTGCTACATTGGATCTAAATCCGAGGCAGCTGCTTAGGATCCGGACACGCGTTCTCCAATCGTCATCCTGTCCTGCTTCTTCATTTCTTCCTTAACCAATCCCGACTTCCCGTGATTCGATTCCTCCCTAACGCCTCCATCATCTCTCCCTTTTCCTCATCCTCCCTCTCGTGATTCCCCTTCCACACGGCTGTGCTTTTCTCTGGCGGAAGAACGGTAGGTGAACTTCCAAACTCTTTTTTTGTATCAATTTAATAAATATCTGTTCTGCATTGAGACAAGATTTAGGTTTTTTAAATTCAATTTTCTTGCTGCTTCATAGAGTTATGATATTTGGAAATCTGGGTCAGCATCGATTTATGCAATGAAATATTGGAATTTGATTTATACAGAATTGAATTGGGTGAGGGAATGAGAGTGTGATGTTTGTTGTTTTCTAGCTGTGGTTGCCGATGTTTTCTAATTAAACCTTTGTTTAATGGAAAAGGGTCAAAAGTAGGTTGCTTGCGGTGATTTGCTGCCCCTTTGAAGCTGCACCAGGCACTTGTCTGTCTCTGATTCTGAGATGCTGCTGACTTTGAGTGGAAAGGGAATCAATGCTTTAACTTGTTTCTTTCACTTCTCTGAATGGCATCCTCTCGAGTAAGAACAAAGCTCTCTGGGCATTAGAACTTACAAGACCTCCCTCTTCTCAATTTACTCTAGGTCTGTATAACCGTATCTTTTGCCACCCTCTTTCTTCATTGATCTGCTACCTGCATGTTTTTCGAATTCTATCATTTTTTCGTTTTATTCCCACCCGCCTCTAGTTTTTATACTGTAGTATTAGGTTCCAAGTTGCTCGAATGGTCACCATTTATGTTTTTTCTCTACTTTTTTCAAGTGTGAACCATTAGTTTATATATAATCTACTGTTACATTTATTTTATTTTATTTCTCCTGCAGATATTCTGTTATTCTCCATTCGATTTACAAATGTTTAACAAAGGTTACATACTCTCCAGAGTGACAGCAATGGGTTGTTGTGGTTGTTTCGGTTTGACAAGTAAATCAGGTAGAGGATTACGACCGAATCCAAATACAAATATGCACTTTTCTCAGGAGCTTTTGCTGGATGAAAATGGAGATGGTGATGAGGAAGAAGAGGAGTTTGAGGGTGATGATGGCAACTTTTCATATGATGGAGAAGCTACCTATACTGGAATTGAAGATAATGAGGTGCAAAGTAATGCCAAACGTTCTGAGGAGATCATTAGAACAAGAATTCAGAATGGGTTAATCTGCAGAGAAGTTCCAGTCAAGGAGACTGTCAAAGTAGTTCGATCAGAGGTTAGTTGTCCTCATATTCCTACTTTGTTTCTTTCATGTCTGTAATATTGTATTACGTGCCAGGAATTCCGGCTTGCGTCATCTGCTTGTCGGATTTGGATAGTCGATTTTCATTATTTCTTAGTTTACTATTCATGTACATTGAATGAATATTTATCACTTTGTTCATATGAATATTCAGGATGAGAATGGTAATAAGATGGTCAATGAGTATGTCCGCGAGTATAAGATTGGTTCTGGTAGCTACGGGAAAGTTGTAAGATTATTATTTGCATCTCAGTGTATGTTAATCTTCTTCTGGACTGTATTTAGTCTTCGAAATTTCATGTGCAGGTTTTATATCGAAGCAGCATAGATGGGAATCATTATGCCATTAAGGTAATAGTATGATCTATTTTTATGAGAAATAATTATCTTGCTCTTTCGTTATTTGGATTGATGAAGTGAGAACAATGACTGTCGGCTTCGTTAAAGATACGCCCTCAAAAGGGTCTTGCGAGAAGTGAAATAACAGTGTCACTGTTTTCTTAATCTTCTCAAACGTCTCTGTTTATCCTTTCACGTTTTAGGCCTTTCACAAGTCGCATCTAATGAAACAACGTGTTGGACCATCAGAGACTGCTATGACAGATGTCCTTCGAGAAGTAAGTCCTGCATGTTGGTGCATAAATTCAGATTATTCTTCAAAACCTTATAGAATGTATTAGTCTGGACTCCAACTTATGCCATGCATGAGTTTGAACATGCAAATATTGTCTCTGATGTACTTAACAGCGTGCATAGTCAAAAACCATTCAGCATGTTGATCTCTTTTCCTTTGTACTTATCATTGTTGGGCAAGTGTTAACTTGTATTTTTTGTTTCGTCTGTACCATATGTTTATCCAGGTCTTGATCATGAAAGTTTTGAAGCACCCAAACATCGTAAATCTTGTTGAGGTTATCGATGATCCCAACACAGATCAGTTCTACATGGGTACTGTTGTTGGAATACTTGCTTTTTTTACTTATATTCATTTTTGTAAAGACTTGATGTATGGTATGTGTTCTTGTTTCCTGTCAGTTCTTGAATATGTAGAAAGCAAGTTGGTTTTTGATGGCTTTGGTTCACCTGGAGGGTTAGAAGAAAACACAGCTAGAAAGTATTTACGGGACATAGTCTCTGGGTTGATGTACCTTCATGCTCATGTACGTCGTCAACTGATGCCTAATGATATTCTTAACCGTCACTGCAACCTCTTGTGCTTATATTTACATTCATCATTTCTGACTCTCAGCATATTGTTCATGGAGACATCAAGCCAGATAACCTTTTGGTAACCTCATCGGGCACAGTGAAGATTGGAGATTTCAGTGTCAGTCAGGTGTTTGAGGTAGGCAATCAGTTTCATCTGGATTATGTGATTTCCACAATTTGTATGCATCAACTTCTTTGGTTTCCGTGTCAGTTCTTCTATAAGTTTCTGCCTGAGGTGGTCTTGAACTCTTGATGTACATTTCCACAAATGCCTTCGTTTTCTGTAGGATGAAAATGATGAGCTCCGCCGTTCTCCAGGGACTCCTGTTTTCACTGCACCAGAGTGTTGTCTAGGTTTGAGCTTGCATTCTTGTCCGTTTATTCATCCAGGAACTTTATTCTGCAGGTGTTTTATAAATTTAACATAACAGGTCTGACATATCACGGCAAAACTGCTGATACGTGGGCAGTTGGAGTAACTTTATACTACATGGTTTCGGGACAATATCCATTTCTTGGGGACAGTTTGCATGATACGTATGATAAGGTCTTCAAATTGACCTAAAGTTGCAATTTCTTAAAATATACTGCTCTTTGTATTCATGATCTGCGATTTGCAATGTGCTTAAATTTGCTACTAATTTCAGATTGTCAACAACCCACTATCACTGCCTGATAGCCTAAATCCCAATCTGAAGTTTCTGATTGAAGGACTCCTTTGCAAAGGTTAGTTTCCAGTTGAACCCATTTTTCATCTTACAAATCCGTACTGCAATATGGTGAGTAATATCCTATTCAATTCGATAATGCAGACCCAAACCAAAGGTTAACGCTACAAGCGGTTGCAGAGCATCCCTGGGTTGTGGGAGAAACTGGTCCAATTCCTTTCTACCTATGCTGGTGTAAGCGCATCCGTATAGAACCAGAAAAGGAAAAGAATGACAGTGACGGTATTGTCATCGACAATAATTAACCATAGCTGACTGACAAACCTGGTAAACTACCAAGTAAATACACATTTCTCGTAGATCTTATAAAATTTTATTCTCACTGTTGAAGTATTGCAAGTTTGATTAAGATGAAGTGTTCTCTTTTTTGATATACGCATGGAATGATGTTGGGTCTTGTCTCTCGTTGTATGGGCTCAGTTTCTGATGTTGTGAAAAGACATATATTGTCAATGTCAATGTCATAGTATCCTGTTCATATTAGTAAATGTAGGGATGTCCAATGGGCCGGGCCGGCCCAAGCCCTAAATCGCAAGGCCCGAGCCCGGCCTAGCCCTAAATAATCGGGCCGGGCCGGACCTCGTTAAAATCGTCAAGCCCACGGGCTTTTTAAGGCCCTTTGACTTTCGGGGTTTGACCGGGTTTGACCGGACCTAATTTCAAATTTTAATTCATTTTTTAATTTTAATTAATTCGAAACACATAATTTAAACCAATTTAATTATAATTATTTTATAACATTAGTTTTAAATAATATGTTGAACGAATAGTATATATTTTGAATTTAAATGTAATATAATGAACTTAAATAATTTTATATACGTTTAGAATAGATATAAAATGTTTGTATATCGTTGTACATTCTCTTAATGTTATATAAACGATATAAATATCATATACATTAAATTTGAAAATAATATACTTATTTAAAATTTAATTTTTTTGATCGGATTTTTTCGGGCCTGACATCGACCCGGGCTTTTCGGGCTTCAGAATTCAAGCCCTAGCCCGGCCCGGAGCTTTCGGGCTCGGGCTTTTTTCGGCCTTGGGTGCGGGCCGGGCCGGGTTTGGACCGGGCCGGGCCTTAGGGCTTTTTTAGGGCTTTCGGGCCCGATGGACATCCCTAAGTAAATGTAATGTTCCAAATCATAGTTTTGGTTGTGTTTCTTAACCCTCTCCCTCAAACTCTCAGTGGTTGAGCATGCTGCGATACACTTCCGCTGTTGCAATAGTTGCATTTTATATTATCCCGACCGGAGTTTAAGTGAACAGTCATAACTAAACCCAAAAATTGTTTTTTTGCAAAAACTATCTTCAGTAATTCAATTTAACAGAATGACACTTTCAATTTTTTTTATTTAATCATCTGTCGATTTATAAATCATTAAATCTTGATATCACATCGCCTCTTTTTGACCTCTCTTGTCGGAAAACTAGTTGATGACTAAGTTGATTAAGTTCACTATGATGTAAATCTAGGTTTTCATCTCAATATACTAATCTATTAACGTTATTACCTTTCTGATTTTATTCCTTTTTTAATTGGTGCTTGGATCATTCAAAATTCATAACACGAATCTCCTTCCATTTCTACCATTTCAACAAATCAAAACAGTTCTCAAAATTAAACTCATCACCGCGACTGCTTCGCTCTCTACCAGCTCTCTCTCGCAGTCGGGTCCGTCAGCTGTCGCTGTTCTTCGTTGAACAGCTGTTCTGGTCTGATGGCCGCTGCTTGTGGAGTCCGTGGTGAGCTGAGTTGATGGCTGGCTCGCGGCTTCTTCTCGTGTAACGCCGGCGGCTGGTTCTCGCATCCGACCTTTCACCGCCGTCCGGTGTTGCATGTAGTTGTTTTCGTGGCTGTTGTTTCTGTATTCCTCTGTTTTGTTGTCCTCTATTCGGGTATGCAGTTTTGCGCTGTCTCTCTGCTGTTGCCGCCGTCTCGCCGTCTGGGTCGGCCATCTGCAGCTGGCATCTCGTTGCTGTTGTCTTCTCTGCATACTGTCGTTGGCGGTTGTGTTTTTGGTTGCGATTGTTGATTTGTGTAACATGGCTTGCTGGGCGTGCTGTGCTCTGTTTTGGGTTGCTATCGGTCCGTGTACAGGGTTCGCCGTTTTGGTTGTTTTCCGTTTTTGGTTGTGACTGGTGCAAGATGGGTACTGTTTCGTCCGTGTCGCTGCCGCCGTTCTCGCTATCCGCTGCCCTCGTTTCCGTTGCTGTCGTGGCCGCCGTTGTGGCTGCCGGCGGTGACGCTGCTGTCGCCTCTGGTGACGTCCTGCCAGCAGGTGTTTCCTTCCGTTGGACACGTGCCCGATTCTGGCGAGTCTCATTTGCCACGCGTCTTTGGATGCCAACTCTTATGGTCTGGAGTTTGGACGCGTGTCCAATTGGTTTATTTTCACTGCTGATTTTTTCAGCTTGTGACACGTATTCCGTTTGGTTTAGCTGCACCGTTTGGTTCGGTTAACTGGATCGGTTTTCTTCGCCTGCTACGTTCACATTCTGCTAGGATTATTTTTCTAAAGCTGCTCCGACTTATCCTTTTATTATCAACGAATCCTCGGCAGTCTACGGATATAGTGGGTTCAATCATACAGTGCTCACTTTGATTCTGTCATTTCTTTATAGTTCGTTCCGAATTCTTTATGGGTACCGAGGCGAAGTACTCGGTCTAGTTATCATTTTCACTTTCCTAGTTTTTTTAGACTAGACAGAGTCAGACTAACTTCCAGTTAGCCTTTTAAGTCCTCGAATTGTACCTTTGGCCTTTGGGCCTTTCAATAAAAAAAAAAACAGTTCTCAAAATTGATATCTAGTTAACTGTGGTCTGGGTTAATGATGTTAATAGATTAGTTTATTGAAGTTGTATTAGCTTTAAGGGGTTAACTATGTCAATTAATAGTTTTTGGCACAAGACGTGGAACAAGTGATGAGGTGTCCTTATTTGAAAAAATGAATTAAGATGGTTATATCAAAACGTTGAAGGGAGGGTTTTGTTAAAATTGAACTATTGAAATGATAATTTTTGATAACAACCTTAAAGTATTACTATTAATTTAATATGTTCCAAACTGAAATCTTGCGTGGATAGATTAGTCGAGCTATGATGGAGCGTATTTATACAGTTCATTATTGTTTTATTTCTGTCTTCCTTATATGCTTTATTTGTGAAATATTACCTTTTCGTAGTTTTGCATTTCAGGCATATTTGGAGGGCAATGGAGATTTTACATACTTATGGAGCGATTCTAAACGAAATCGGAGCAGGGACTCGAGAAAGAGCTGGATGACATCATGCTGACGTCAGTCATGGACGCTGAAGAGATTATTTCTGCGGACGCTAAAGAATTATTTTACTTCTTAAGGGTCCGAGGGAAAATATTCATTAAGGGTCCGCGGATGTTTTTGGCCCAACCTAATAAATAGGATTTTTTTTGCCTAACCTAATTGAAAGAGAGAGACTGGACGGCCACTAGCAAAGTTTTTCTCTTCAAACTCAATTTTAGATTAATGTTTTGTAGTAGTAGCTAATTCCTAGTTTGGGGAATTTAGTTGCAACTTTGTATGAGACCATTGAATAGCATGTTTTAATTTAGTGAATTATGTTCTTTTTATGTATTTCATGTTTTGTTATTTACTTGACCTAGCCTAGCGGTGAAATTAGGTTTATATCAATTGCATGATACTTAAGTGCTGCGATTTCAGATGATGAATTCATCGATTATGTATTAGTTGGGCTTTTCCCGCAATTCGGCCCATTAGCTGCTTCTTTATCCATCATTGCAAAACGGTAAAGTTATCAGACTTCTATGCATATCTACTGTCGTTTGAGGCTCTAAACGACCAGCATCAAGGCGACGACTGGTCCTCCTCGGTGAACTCAGCAAGTCGTTAATTTGATGGCTCTGTTCGTCGCTCGCTTCGTCAGACTGATGCAACCGTGACTCAGGACAAAGGAAACCCTCAACAGCATCCCACAAACCGATCCGACGGACCTCCGAGTGGTGGCCGAGATGGAGGAATCTGACATTGATCCGGAGGAGGCCGCTTCTGTCCAAGATGTCAGATTTGTCGATTGTATGGCCATGAGGCGATCAAATGTCACAACCGCTTCAATGAATCTCATAATTCAGAGGACACATGCACAACCAACTCTGGTGACCGAAATCTCAATTCCGCTGCACCATGGTGTATCGATTCAAGAGTGACAGACCACTTAACCAGCGATTTGGAATGCCTCACGATTCAAGAGAAGTACACTAGGAATGATCAAATTCAGGTGGCTAATGGGGCAGGTATATTAATTTCGCATATTGGTCACTTTAAATTAGCTGGCTCTAACAGTTTGATTCTTCGAAACATCCTTCATGTTCCTGATATTACTAAAAATTTGTTATCTGTTCATCGTCTTGTTACTGACAACAATGCGTTTATTGAATTTCACCTTGATTTCTTTGTGATCAAGGACAAAGTCACATAGACAATGCTATTCAAACCACAGGGAGCTTATTCAAGCGTCAGAATAACACAGCTATATGGCATCATCGTCTTGGACACTCGTCTAGTTCCATCGTTAGAACTGCTGTAAAACAACATTTACTTCCTTGTTTTTCTTTACAGACTCATAATGTTTGTGATTCTTGTCAAAAGCCACCAATTACCCTATTTTTATCTCGTCGTGTTAGTTCTCGCCCGCTTCAGTTGATTCATACTGACGTTTGGGATCCTGCACTCACATCCTCAGGAGGTTATTGTTACTATGTCAACTTTATTGATGATTTTCGTCGGTTCTGTTGGCTTTATTTAATCAAATCCAAATCTGATGTTGAACATGTTTTCTATGCTTTTCAAACCCATGTTGAGAGACTACTCAATTCAAAAATAAGTGCGGTTCAATCAGATGGAGGCGGTGAATTCTCCATCTACATCATTACTTTAAACGCACCGGTATCTCACACCAAATTTCTTGCACTGACACTTTACAGCAAAATGGAATAGCTGAAAGCAAGTATCGACATCTTGTTGAAACCGGCCTAACGCTCCTAGCTCATTCTTCTCTTCCGCTTTGTTTTTGGGATGAGGCCTTCCTAACAGCTTGCTATCTAAACAACAGGCTACCCACTCCGGTTCTTGCAAACTCTACACCTATTTTTCGTCTGTTAATTGTTACGCCTGATTATCTTTCCTACGATCCTTTCGTTGTGCTTGCTGACCAAGTCTTTGGAAGTATAATGCACGAAAGTGGGAATTCTGTTAAAAACTATGTGTTTTTCTTGGCTATAGTCCTCATCACAAAGGATACAAATGTCTTGATAGAACTACAAGCCATATCTACATATCTAGAGATGGGATTTTTGACGAGCATTTGTACCCCTTTGCCTCTCCAAACGTGACTCCAAATCTTGATTTATCGTGCCCTCCAATCTCTTATACATCAAATGATCCAGCTACGTACTAACGGTGGTCATATGCGTACTTATGATATATCGTTACTAACCACTGACAATTTTGTCTCTGGATCTGTTCCTTTTCAGGATTCACAAAATGATGAAAACAATAAACCGTGTGTAAATGTGTCAAACTCATTAGTGCATGCTGAGTTGGACCGAATGGGCCAAAACCCAGCCCAATTGACCACTCTCAATGCTAACCCCCCTAGGTCAACTCACTCCCTCATGCTGAAATCTTGGTGGACCGAAGCATAGCCCACTCACCCATTTTCCTCAATTCACAACCATCAAATGGGTCGCCTACTTCACATCCATCCCATTCACTCGAGCGACCCACCCCTCAACCCATTGTGCCAGAAGCAGTCGACACTTCTGAAGCTCCCATCAATGACAACGATCGTTCCTCTTCGATTGTGGATCCCTCAGAAACCAGGCGTTAGAACACGAGATCTAGCACCGGTGTTCAGTAACCTAAGAATTTACAGATGGAACTTTACTTTATACTCGTCATTGATGTGCTTTCCTCGCAGCTTCGATCTCCCACAAGACGAGGCTGTCTGATCCCATTTGGCGAGCAGCGATGAAGGACGAATTCGATGCCCTACATCAAACCCGCACATGAACTTTGGTCCCAAAACCGGTAGGAGCTAATATTGTGGGAAGCAAATGGGTTTTGAACAAAGCATCGCCCTGATGGATCGGTTGTAAAGCATAAGGCACGGCTAGTTGCTCGAGGTTTCACTCAACAATTTGGCATTGACTACTTGGAAACTTTCAGTCCAGTTGTGAAGTCGAAAATTATTCGCAAATATACACTCGACTTGCTCCATCGTGCCGGTATGGAGAATTGTAAGCCTACCACTACGCCCATGGTAACTACAGAAAAGTTAAGGACATATTCTTGTTGATCATGACATCATACAATATCGGAGCATTGTTGGTGGATTACTCTATCTCACCCTTACCAGTCCGATTCGTTGTCAATAAGGTTTGTCAGTATATATCCAAACCCACAAATTAACATTGGGAAGCTGTAAAATAGATCTTACGTTACGTCAAAAGAACACTAGACACAGGGCTGAGATTTCGCTGCTCTTCTCGTACACGACTCAGTATTTTTATGGATACAGACTGGGCAGGATGTCTAGATGATCGTCGACCAACCGGAGGATTTGCTATTTTCTTGGTCCCAATTTAATCTCATGTAGTGCAAAGAAACATCCTACCGTATCTAGATCCAGCACAGAAGCAGAATACAAATCTTTAGCTAATGGAGCAGCAGAAGCTATATGGATTTATTCTATTTTAAATGAACTTGGTGTTAAACAAAAGGAATGTCCAATTTTATGGTGTGACAGTTTGGGAGCCACTTATCTCACTGCAAACCCTATTTTTCATGCCCGCACAAAACACATAGAAGTGGATTTTCACTTTGTGCAAGAAAGAGTTGCAAAAGGAGAGCTAGAGATTAAGTTCATATCAACAAAAGACAGCTTGCTGATGTATTTACAAAACCTGCCACAAGACAAATGCTTAAACGTTTCTGTTACAATCTAAACCTTGGTCAACCAGGCTAAGATTGAGGTGGAGTATCAAGGCACAAAATTGATGATTCACTGATTCAATGGTGCATATAATGAGAGGCATTTATTATCATCCAATAATTACCATGCACATTTAGAAATACTCTGTAATAGGAATGTTAACAGATTCATTGTACTATAGCTTTACAATGTGTATAAATATGAATGAAGCAACATGAGAAGTATCATCCTGTAATACTCAAACTACCTTCCTTACTCAACTCATCTGTGTGCATTCTCAATGATCATTGTATTTGGCTTATCCATCTCATTGATATATGTCAGCTCACCCAACTGCCTACAAGTTTGTGATTTGATATTTGAGCATACACAAATGTATCAAAGGCTTGGGATTTCTTTGATAAAGGCCAAACTGATTAACCCTTTCTGTCAAGAGTAAAGATCAAGTGAAAAGTAGGATAAGGTTGTAAATTGCAAACGAATCTTGACCATTAAATAAGACAGATCTGACGGCTATTAATTAGGGATCGATTTGCAAATATTGAAATTATTAAATATTAAAAATAATAATTATAATCAGATGGAGGGTAAATTAGTCACAATTTACCCACATTCAAGCGGTTACAAATCTTCCGAAATCGAGGATTCGTAAAGATTTGATTCCGATCCAAAATTCATCATCAATTTTCATCAGGTGGATGCAATTCAGAATCGAAACACTAAAACGTCGACGCCATTCCAGACATCAACGACCCAAAACCGTCTGATTCATCTCATTCTTCTTTCTGAAACCCTAATCTTCGTTTGGAACACTCGGGTTAGTAATGTCGGTTCTTATACAATTAGGTACATGCGATGTGGATTTGACGGTTACTTTTTTGATTAAATCTCATCTGTTAGATTATTAACAATCAACGGTGGAGATTATGTCTCACCGTCTTACATAAAGTCAGATGTCCTCATAGAACTTCTTCCGTCGGTTACCTATCCCTTAAAATAATGGATTGAATTTAATTAGTATATTTGTAAATATAGTATGTCCATTATTGCCCTTTTATCATTTAATGTATTAATTAATATGATTTTATTGTAACCGTTGGATGTAATTTAATGGGTGGTTTAGATTTGTTTGCATTTTATAACCAAACTAGCACTTTTCATTTGATCCATCCTCTTCTGTCAAATATCATAAAATTATTCTTTCTTTGCCAAATATAGCTCCAAATCTAAATTCCACGTGCGTTAAAAATATTTCAGATAATTTAACCTTCTTTAATGCATCAATTTTATTTTATACGTAGGGAAAAAAATAGTTAGATGCATAATGCATGCAAAATCTGACAAATACTAAAATATACTAATAATGACGTGCTCACGTGCATAGTTGGAGATAATAATAATAATAATAAAAAGTTGTGAATAAATGAGACATGTACTTTTATAAAAATTTAAAAATCATAATAGTCAGCTCAGATTTACTAGACGATTCAGATTAATTTTTTTTAGTATAGTGTGATTTTATTTAATCTCTTACACAAGTTTAATACGTTTGATTATCTATACTATTATATTTATGGTTTGAGGTTAGTTTATTTTAGGGTTAAATTTAGTTTAACGGTTCATTTAGTTTAAGGTTTAATTTAACGGTAGAGTTTCTGTATAAAATGCATGAAGTGTATACAAAATAAACTAATATAAACCATTAGAACATGTAGACCAACGATTCAGATTAATTACAAAATTAATTAATTAATTAATTATCAATTAGGGAATAAATAAATTCAAATCAAATCTCTGGGGGTAATTTAGGAACAAAGAAAATAGGACAAAATCAATTGGCGACTAATTAGGGATAAGAATTCAAAATCCTAACCTATTCCAATTTCGATAAGAGAGCATAGACTACGCATCAAAAGCTTAGATCCGGCGCATAATTGGGGTTGCAATCACCCCAATAACATGCCAACCATGTCGTCTCATGGCATGTATGTTGCAACCACCCTTACTTCGATCTAGTCCTTTTTGAAGGTTGGTAATTTTTCTGATATGGTGTCTGAAAATCAAAAATCTTCCTTCAATTTCAGAACACCAGCGGTGCTCCAGCGTTATGGAAACAACGGTTATTGTTCAACTTTAATGATACGATAAAAAAAGTTTTTAGTTATGGTTCCTGAACCATGTTTAATAATTTGTAGAACCATACGTGAATCGTAAGGTACACAGTTTCTTTAGTATTGTTCAGAACCATGTTTAATATTTTTTGAACCATATTTGAAATGTATAGTACAAAGTTTACTTGATATGGTTCATAAATCATGTTTATATATTCGTTGAACAATACTTGAATTCTATGTTCGAATAATCTCAAGGTATGTTTCTTGAAGCATACTAAACAATTTGTTGGACCGAGTGTGTGATCTATATGGTTCATAAATATCTCCAAATTGTTCATTAACAATTTTTGTTTTATCTGTTAACCCCTGATACTATTTCATTGCAAAAACACAAATGTTATTGCCGCTGGTGGGATTGTACGCGAAGAAATATTCGTTAACAATTCGTACCATGTAAATTAAAATAAACAACTTTTAACTACTAAATTTTATGGATAAATCTGTGAAAATCGATGATGGTACAAATAACTGAAATAATTATGAACCATACATCATATTTTCTTGGACCTTTTATGTAATAATTGATAAATTTGTCAAAATTTTACATGGTCCATATAACTGAACTAGATGGTTCTACAACCATGTATCACAAATGTTTGGACCATATAAATTCAAATTAACAACTTTGAAACCCTATTTTTATGGACGATTTTGGAAAACTCTATGATGGTCTAAATAATTGAACTAGTTATGAACCATCTATTAAATTTCTTGGACTTAATGTATAATTATCTATATAATTGTCAAAATTTATATGGTCCAAAAAATGAACAAGATGGTTCTAGGACCATATAACATAATTTTTTGGACCATGTAAATCATATTTGCAATGAAAATGGTTGAACTGAAACCCTTTTCGACTAAATACTTATGGACCATATATCACATTTCCTTGAACCTAGCATATAATAATGAATAAAATCATCAATTCTGATATGGTCTAAATATTTGAACTATATGATTTGAGAACCATACACTACAATATCTCGAACCATGTCCATTAAGAATCATAGTTGCAATTAAAACAGGATCGAATCAAATTTTGATTTGGAACGCACGTTAAATGCTGTAATCAGTTGGATGATTTTGAGGAGATATTATATGTTAATAAGATTTTCATTGTAATTATTTTGCATCACTTTACAGATTTGACCTTTCTTTTTATTCTGGTAACAATTTGATTGTGTATTTTAAACCGTCCGATTAAAATCAATTGAAGGTTAGGATGATTTTATATTTTACATGAAAACTACCATTTTATATCTGATCTCTTCCCTTAATTTAATTTAAAAATAATTTAGTTTAAGGGTTAATTTTATTTATGAGTCAATTGTATTATTACTTGGATTATTAAACTATATAATTATGGTTCTGATTAATTTAATGATTAAAACTTAATTTTAATAATTAGTGATTATTTATCTATATAATTGTGAATTAATGAGGGTCAACTAAGTCAATAATTTAATTTAACGGAATAGTTAATGTAATAATGAACTAAATAAAATTTGAATTCAAGGGTGGTTATTTTTTAAAAAAAGTTGGAGGGGTGGTTTTGTTCAAATTGGCCTATTGGATTGGTGGTTTTCAGCAAAAAAACCTGAATATATTTAAGTTTACAATTAAATTACAAATATATTTTGAATAAAAATATAAATAGTTTAAAAGAAGTTTATTGAAAATAATACTCAAATGTAACTATGAAATACATAATTTGAAATTCAAGTATGACACACACAACTCGAAATTGAAATAGAAAATAAGAAAATCAAATGCAACACACGCCGTACAACTCGAAATCCAAATATATTAAAGTTGTTCTCCAGTCTCCATAAATTAATTATGCTTAACATAATCACTTTGAAGTTGTGTGGAGATAAGTGGATTAAAGATTTGCTAGAGGTTCTAATGCTTGAGATCTATGAGCTCATTGAATATGATCATGAAGCATTCGATTTTTGTTATGATCTGTTGGACCATCATACACTATAAATAAATTATATGGATCTTCTTTGTAAACTTTCACAAATTCATCTTCAATGAATTCCTCAACAATCATGTTATGCATTATGATGCAAGCCAACATAATTGTTTTCAATACTGCTTTTTATAACACATACCTGCACGACGTATCATAGTCCATCAAGATTGTAATATTCCAAAGCACCTCTCAATATCCTTACGATACGATCATGTTTCTTTGTAAATAATTGTTCACTTTCATTTTGCGGATTGCGAATTGTTTTGACAAATAAAATCAGTCAGGTACAGTAGGCGTTGTTATTTGTGCCCTCGTTTACTTTGTATGTCACTTGTGGTGTAACTCTTTCGAGATAAGAGTCAAATATATCTGATTGGTACGAGACATTAACAGCAATTTGCGCACCCGGTACATTGATGAAACAATGTCATATCCATGTGTCATACGGTGTTACAACCTTTAAAACAATGGTCGGACGACCCTTACATCCTGAATATACCCCTTGCCACGCAGTAGGACAATTCTTCCATTATCAATACATACAATCTATACTTCCAATCATACCTGAAAATCCACATTTTTCTCACTTTCTTAATAATGAGTTAGGTTTGCTTCATTTAAAGATCGTAGATAGCGATCCTTATAATGTTTAGGGTTAATTACAGAAAAACACCTGTATAATGTGACATATTTCACTCCACCACCTGTATAATGAAATATTGCATATGACCACCTGTTTAACATACGCCGTTACCACATCGCCACCTAACTACTGTACCGTTAACTTTACCGTTAAACGCGTGAAGTCAATCGTTGTATTTATTTTATATATAAATAACATTAAATTGCTTTTTAGCAGAAGAAACCCTCGATCCAATTCTTCACTCGTCCGCAGCCGCTCATGTCACAGATTCGTTCTGAATCGAGAGGCGACATTGATAGGTAAGATTATGAGGTTTTGTAGAGATGTTCGTACCGTCGATTTTATTAAAGATGTGTCAATTTGGTAACCGGCTACGTGGAAATATGATTTCACATTTGATTTAGGTTTTAGTATGTTTAGTGTTTTGTTACTGGATTGTTTTGTACTTGAATTGTGTAATATGTGCAAATGCATTGGTGGTTGAATTCAGATTTCAAATTCAGTAGTATGAATTCGCAAATCAGATTTGGTATGTGAATATTGTTTTGATATGCAGGATGTCTTCTACGAACTCAACATCTATGAGTTTCAGTGTAAGAAAATGCTATTGTGGTTTAGAAGCGAAAGAATGTGTTGCGCGTACTGAAAATAATTATGGGAGGAGATTTTTCGGTTGTCGTCTATATTGGACGGAAAAGAAGGGTTGTAATTATTTCATGTGGAGGGATGATCCATTTTCTGAAAGAGCCGTACAAGTGATCAAGAAGCTAGTTTTTGACAAGAATAAGATTGAAAATGAAAACTCTGAATTACGCTCAAAGATTAGGAAGTTTGAAAGGATGGTGGGAATTAGGGTGTACGTAGTTTTATTTGTACTGGTTATCTTATCGAATGTTATTGTTTTAAAGTTTATAATGTATCAGAATTCGTAAAGGTTAAGTGTAAGTGAACATGTTCGTTACCATTGTAATATAATTCCAGGGTTTATTTTGTACATACTGCACCTGTAATATAAATTGAGTGTCATCTGCAAACTGAAGAATACAAGACCTGAATTCCTTGCATTAAATACATGAGCAGAAATTTCTAACACCAGTTGCATCTCTAACACCAAGAGCATCTCCGACACCAGATTCTTCTGCACATTCATTATCAATTTGCAGAGATTTTGGCAATGCAGAACTAATTAGGGGTAATGGGGGGACATCTTCTGATACTGAAAACCAAATGTGACCCTCTACAGTTGGCTCTTCACATCTTAATCTAATCGGTGTTGGCTCAGATCCTTGGATTACATAAATGTGACACCATTTATCCTTCCCAACATTTTTCAACATTTCCATTGCATCTAAATCATTTTCAATGCAATGTAATCCTTTATTAATTGTCTTACCAGGTACTAAGTACCACATCTCCTTAATGTCCGACAATCCAAGGTCGGTGGTAAACATATCTTCCATAACTACCTTAGACACTACATCTGAATCAATGTCCCTCATAAACTTAGTGTGACTCATCTGATACTTTATTTTCTGATCACTACATTTGTAAAACTTACCACCATGCAACACCCTAAAATTCACATGTTCTCCTATATACAAATTATTTAACTGTTAACAATAGCAATCAAACTAGCTGCACATTCACCAACCAAACATCAAACACTATTTACAACTCACCAAAATACAGATATAGTTCAACCCTACAACTACATTTACTCTAACCCTAAAATTCAACAAACAATTAGAACTTCAACTAATTGAATCCGACATTGCATCAACCAATATAACATCGCAACCCTTAAACTATAAATCTAGTATAATATTCACAATTTAAAGATAAAAAAGAGGAATTACCTTGGGGATTTGAATGTGCCATTGCAACACACCGAACCCTAACTCTTCGAACCAATCTGACACAAAGGAGCCGCTACAACCCTCTGCAATTCACTACACTCAATTTGATTTTGAGAGACAATCTTAGTCTGAGGCCGTGAAGATTCACGAGACGACCGGCGAAGTAGGGTGAGATGTGAGAAGAGATAGATCTGCGATTTCATCGATGCAAGAATAGGTTTTGTTTATTATTATTTTAATTTCACGCGTTTGGACAGCGCGTGTAATCATGCTCGCAACGTTAACAGAATTAGGTGGCGATGTGGTAACGGCGTATGTTAAACAGGTGGTCATATGCAATATTTCATTATACAGGTGGTGGAGTGAAATATGTCACATTATACAGGTGTTTTTCTGTAATTAACCCTAATGTTTAACTACTTGTGCACACCATTTCTTCATACATTCGAGGGTTGTTGGCTCGCCTTTGTGTGATCACGATATACTGATTCGCACAAGAACTATATGCAAAATTCCATAGAAGGTTTAGGCTGCATTTGGTTGCATGAAAAAATGGGTGAAAAGAAATTTGATGAAAATTTTATTATAAAATATTTGAGGGTGTTTGGTTGAATCAAAAATAAAAAATAACTAAAACATTAACTTTTCCACTCTATTTTTAATAAATTTCTTTTTAGGAGTAATTGCAGTAAACCACCATTATAATATGCCATTTTGCAGAAAACCACCATTATATCAAGAAATTACCAAACGAGTATATTATAATTCTGCCGTTAACCAAAAACCACCAGCCCTACTGTTCCGTTAATTGAACCGTTAAAAGCGTGTGGGCTTATTAATTTAATAATATTTTTTTTATTTTTGTTAATTACCAAAAACCACTATATATAATATCCGTTTTACGAAAAACCACCATTTTAATAATTGATTATCAAAGTACTACCAACTGCACTGTTCATGCTAGAACAGAGGCTCGTACGACAATTTAACTCGTTTATATATCTCTACTAGCTATATGATGCTTCAATTTAATCTTGATGGATGTCAAAGAAAATAATGCTAGAAAATGCAAAAGAAAACTCTTGTTTGAGAATTTATAATTATCAATGTGGAATGGTTACCGACTGTCCGATTCAAATATAATAATTTTCCTCCTTTTATTTCTATGAAATATGATTTATTACATCACTACTTTTAAACTATAATTGTTGTACTATATTGATCTAAAAGATTCAACTATGTATTAAAGATTCAACTACTTTTATACTCATGTTTTGTTTAATGAACCGTATTTTTGTAGGAAGAGTAATAATATCTTGCTAATCAAAGATAGCTAAAATTGTAGCCTCAACATCGTTACCTAACGGAGTTGAATACCCATGCGTCAACATAATAATTTTGTAGGAAGAGTAATAATATCGTACTTAGTTGTTAAAATTGTGGTTTTCTGCAAAACAAAATATTATAATGGTGGTTTTCTGCAATTATCTAAATTGAAGTTGAATACCCACGCGTCGTGTGGCGCGTGTTGTACAGTTTCTAACGGAGTTAGGTCAATGGTGGTTTTTGGTTAACGGCAGAATTATAATATACTCATTTGGTAATTTCTTGATATAATGGTGGTTTTCTGCAAAATGACATATTATAATGGTGGTTTACTGCAATTAACCCTTCTTTTTATTAGGGAGACGCAATCCGGTAGCATGTACACACTTGTCCTCGTGTGCCGAGCGCCTCTAAAACTAGATACTGAAGACCGACATAAGTGTTGAACGAGCAGCTGGTGCAATCATTAAGTATAAACGAGACGAAGCGCAACCACATCAACACCCCGTTACGGCGTCAGTTTCTACAGAGAGGCAATTGACTGCAGATCAGTCATTTACAGCTCTGTATTGGTTCTACTGGAACTAATCACTGGCAGAGAGGCAATTGACACCGCATGACCTCGTAAGAAGCAAAATTTAGGGTAAATACATCTTATTCTTAATTTCACAGTTTATGGTTGTTCTTTGTCCCCCTCAGTAAGTAATCAGTGTAGATGTGTAATTTGTTGTAGGTCTTTGCATATCTTGGATCTTTAGTCTGAACAAATTCACCCTCTGAAAATAAATTTGCGAACACACGGTAACGTGTGCTTCTGTCAGTTAATGAAGCTCCCAATTTGCAGTCTTGCACTAATGGGATTTCTACATGTATTATCAATTAGATAAAATTGGTATCTTTGGAAGCAGATATTCTTATAATCATTAACAATCATTTAGGTATATTTGCTGCCAAGGTTGTTGTTGTACTCGAATATCATGAATGTCAAAGTGTACCGAAATTTGAACTCTGAACAAAATATAGTAAACCACACCTTGAGTGCAAGTGACATAACTAAGTATCTGCATAGAGTAGTGCTGCTTTTGCAGTATGAAATCATTTTCTGCACTCGTTTTTTTGGGAGTTTGTTAATAAGACGCATTTTGATATGATAATAGGTTTTTTTTATTACAATGGGTATATTACAAGCTCAATTTGAGCATATCAATTCACTACGGAAACTATACCATTACATAACCAATCTATTACAAGACCTTTAATCGAAACCGAAACTATTACATAGCAAAGACTCCACCACATGGGGAGTAGGAAAGGGAATAGGAAAGAGCCTCTTAAGGCAAAAATATTGGTGAGACCATGGATTGAACCCATGACCCTGAGAACAAGAATTTATGAAGACTCCTTGCCCACCACTAGGACACCACCCTAGTGATATGATAATAGGTTTAATATACAAAGATTCAAAGCATCAAAATATTCTGCTTCGGACCAGTGGGAATGTTTCCTTGAGAGATCTTAAAGCGTCTTGTTGAACTTCCTGCAAGCCCCAGGTATAATTTGGTCCCTAACCTTGGAAATATAATTCTGGTATCTCTAAATCTTCGAGTGTTATTTATTAGTCACAAGATTGGGAACTAGTAGGGATTTGCTAGCTGCTTAAGTTCGGACTGATTTAACCAAGCAATGTTTATGGTTATGGCCGAGCTAATGGTCGCATCAAATTCTTTTATTGACACAGTAGAGTATATTGCTTTTGTTTAACAACACTTGTAGTCAATGGCTGAGCCAATAGTAGGCCTTTCAGTTCATGACTTCTGCCTTTTTGGTAATTTTTAACTCCAACAGCCCCAACCCGATCCGTAGTCACCGTTGACCCGGTCAATCTAAGATTTATTCTACTAACAAGAACAGAACATGTTGCTATACACATAAGCGTTCTTCATACTGTTAAACATATGTACCTAAATTTAATTCAGTTGTCAGACTTATTTTCTTCTAAAAATGGTTTTACAGTTTAAGGAACAGATATTATGGCTATTCTTGTACAATTTTGGGTATTCTAACGATTTCTTAAGACTGACTAATCTACAGTTGAGTACTATATATATATTTTTTTAAAAAAAATTAGTCAAGGAATAGACAACCCCATTCTCAAGCCAATTAAATTATTATCCTCTATCCTACCCCGCAGAAGTTACCCTGTCCTGCCAATTAAAGTACTAAATATATTTACCCTGCTATCAGAAGTTATAAATTCCAATTAACGTTGAAGTTAGAAATTTTCCTTGTGGAATTGGAAGCGTGTTGATGTGTTTAGACTGAATTCAAGGCACAGATCTTTCAGTGTGTTGGTAAGGGTTGCGCTTCCACAGTAAAATACACCTAAAGAATAAGAGCAATTCTGTCATTTAACTCATCCAAATTAAGGGGAACTGTAGTCTAGTCTAGTCTTACCAATTCGACAATCTTTATGAGTACTGGCTAAGTTTGTGAACACCCGTTTCCAGTTAGGTCTTGAGAAGTGTGTTTTTATCTGTTTACTTAGAAAGCTTAGTATCTTAACAGGTATCTTTATTAATTTAATGATATATTGTGTTTGCATACCCGACTTTCAGAGACAATATCAACTCCATTTCGTGCATGTTGCAGCTTTTGCACCATGGCGATAAGTGCTGATCGTGCATCTCCTTCTGCATACACACTAGTCAAGTAGTTGTGCATCTCTATTATATTCTACAATAATGAGTAGCAATGTAAGAAGACTGCCACAGTGTGTTATCTGGTGATGCAGAAAATTATGGTCTAGATAATTTGCCACTTACATCATGATCATAATCCGCAATGTCATCCATGACACCTTTGAACCAGTCAAAAGAACCTTGTTCCCTTGTTACCCAGTAAAAATATGCCCTTCGTGGAACCTTTTTTTCTACATTTGCATCCTGCATTTATCAGTCGCTGAGTTCTAATATTTGTGCCTTATAACAAAGCTTGAAAAAAACAAGCCTGTTTTGACAGTACAGAACTTACAGTGTCTTGTTTAGCTGGTTTCATGCTGTTTATCAAGTCCTTTAAAATGCTTATAAATGGAGTTGCTCCGATTCCGAGGCCAATAAGCAGTAGGGTATCAAACTTTTTGTAATGTTGAGCTGGTGCGCCGTAAGGCCCTTTGATGATAATTGTTGGAAAGCTACCATAGATATAGGATCATTTCAGTTGTCAGGTTTCATTCTGAAATGAAAAATGTTATTCATATTACTAGCTACCTTGGTGGTGTATACTCATGGTCATCAGCATCAGCGTCAGCATCAGACGTGACTGTTTTAGTTTCTATTCTCATAAGACCTCCCCTTTTAGGCGTTGTATCTGTTAGCTGACAAGCCTGCACATTTTATTGTCCGAGTACATGTTGAAAATGTAATTTGAAACAGTGAAAAATATACAATTGAATCCGAAGCAAGATTTTACTGGCTCGAATCTGTTTTTGAGCTCTGTAGTCCAATCTCCCAACGTGCGTATATGTACGCTTAAGAAGTCATCTCCTGGCGCGGAAGTGATGGAGAAAGGATGCCTGTAAGTTTTTCAGAAATTAAGTCAATAAAAAAACAGAAATCACATTTTCTATCAGTTTACATTTGTTGAATGTTAGCTTAATTACCATTCAAAAGTTGATATTTCTGGGCATTTTATGAAAATATACATCCCGCTCTTGTACTTGAACCCTGGAGGTTTGGTCATATAAAGAGCTAAGACATTTCCGGTGTAAATTATAGCCTGAAATGAACCGATGTTTGTATGGTTATGTAGTCTGGTTATATGAGTATTTACATATGATAATAGTTGTACCTTAATGATGCCCAGTCGATGACTGTGATCTTGGAACGAAGTTAACATTCTTTCACTTGCGTACAGGAGGACAGGAACTAGTATATACATCCATGTCTGCAAACAATGAATGCACATGAGCTTCTACTTTAAGACTGCTTCAGGTAACCACATCAGAAATATGCAATTCTTTTAGTTTACTTTTGTCCGATGATACTTACTGTTTTCTTGTACCATTCCTCTGTGAGAGACAGGAACCAGCCGTGAGCTACGAGAAGGATGTATACTATTATAAGCAAATGATGGGCATACCAAAATGCATTAAACCCAGCCAACTTGTGGAGAGGTGGGGGCAACTTGATGACGCTTCTCCTGAATGAATGCGTAGCTAGCGTGAAGGATATTGCCATTAGAATTATCATGATAATCCCCGTCATCCATGGAATACTTTTTAGAAGTTTCATATAAGATGGCCGTCTGTTCTGAAATCCTTCCCCAAATATTGCTAATAATTCGCTGTTTGGAAAAGCGAGGAATCTAGGGAAATCGCAAGATACATGCATAAGAGTATGTATTATCGTCCCTATTGCAATAGCTACTGCAATGCACTTGTGGAAATTAATGTTGTCATCAAATGGGATTATTCTGCTGAGGAATGTTGATCTGAGTACTGTTAGTGTTCTTCTGCAGACTGGCAATAGAATGAGGGCCATGTTGAACTTGAGGGTTTCAGCTGCTCCTTTGGCAATGGAAACACAATACCCCATCACATCAAATGCTGCACGATATCTGTACTGATCCGCTTTCCATCCAAAGAGCAGTAAGTTTATTGCTATCCACAAAGAAAATATCCATATTCTCTTCCGGTTATCATTTAGAACTTCTACTGATTTTGAAACAAATTTGCTAACCGGTGTCCTATATTTTTTGGGGATCATTGTTTGAGCTAGTGTCTGACTGTATCTGTTGCGTTTGGTGACTTCTTCAGAGCTCATCATCCCTATCAAAAGGGTCTCCAGTTGCCACATCTGTTGATGCAAAAATACAAATCACCGCAGAAAAAGTAGTGACAACATATTGTCATAAAGGTACGCCGTACAAACCTCTATATACCCTTGGTGATCAGGATCAAGCTCTTCCATGATTAACGCAGCATAGACTTCTGCTTGCTGCTTTAGCTTTGTCAACTTATTTGCAGATGCACTCAGCATTATAACCTTCAAATTACTTTGTTAAATATTTGTCTAGCGAGTAATTTTGAACCCATAAGGGATGATGCATCACATACCTCTTTCACTTCTTCTTCTGTCAGCTTCCCATCTCCATTTTTGTCACACCTGATTCAGCATTATGCAAACTTTTGTTTAGTTAAAAGTCATCATTTTTTAAGGCATATACCTATACAATGTTGAAGCAAGTTCTTACATATCAAAGAAAATGTGTAGACGAGCATCGATGTTTTGACTTGTCATGTCCTCCCAAAACTTTTTAAGTTCATCAATAGTAATCCCATTTTCAGTGTTTATGTTTCGACGTCTAGCTAGAGTGTCAAAAAGCTCCATTGCAAATTCCTTGGAGTCTCCCATTCCTAGTTGTTGGATTTATTGAGCATGCAAGTTTTACATATCTGATAATAATGGGAAAAAGGAGATGTAATTTACCGATGCATGGTCCGAAGTTTTCTTTACTTAACCTGCAATTAGTTGCATACTGACTGAACCGTCTCTCAACTGCTTTCCATGCATCAGCTTCCCTTCCACTGACCGTCCTGTCAAGGAAGCGCAAGCTTTTCAGGCCTTTTGCAGCGGTTGATCCTGTTCGCCCCATTCCTTGAAGAGTTGGAGGGTAAGGCGACACACCACTGCTCCTCTTCCTTACACTGCTGGCATTCCTCCTAAATGACATCTTAGTATTCTCGGTTCTCTGCTGTTGTCCTTCATTAACAGGTATGTCCATCATCTTATTGACGTTCACGCTCTCCAGAATCCATTTTGGGGAGTCGAGGCTTTTGTTATTTGCATTTTCGCTCATTTAAATTACCTTTAGCCCCAATCCAGATGGATTTCCTGAGGAAGAAATCAGGCAGGCCAATTGCGAGTTAGGAATGATGAAAGATTGAAAATCTGCTAATTTCTCAGGTAGATGAAGAAAAATGAATCTTTCATTATACTTTCTAAAAATAGATCAGTTTCTTTCTATGGTTTGAGAATGCTTAAATCACCATTTACAGTTGGTAACTATTTAGTTCATTTCTTCGGAAGGTTTGAAACAACATCGTACTTTTAATATAATTATAGTATGTATGTCCCTAGAGATGGAAGTGGGTCGGTCCACGGGTCGGGTCGAAACATTATAATACATGTGGGTTCGGGCTGAGTCGAGCTGGGTCCAAATAGTAACGAGCTGACCCACAGGTAGGGTTGAAGATTAAATTGACAATTCCAGGCCAACCCCACGAGTTACAAATGGACCCACTATAAATGAGACGGGTTGGACCGATTATATCCATCGATTGATATTTATTTTTTAATATTAATATTTAGAGATTATTATTACTTAATAACAATGTTTTTAAAACCGAACCGATCCGCGACCCGGCGAGGTTGGTGGGTCACTGGGTTAATGGGTCAACCGGGTCGACCCGTGGGTCAATGCATATTATGATGTAATTATATTTAAATAGATTATAAATTTAAAATAATTTAAAATATGATATATTTATTAATAAAAATACTATATATTGTGTTTACTTATTTTTGTCAAGCATATAAGTCATAATTTATTAGGTTAAATATGAGATTGTAATGAAAACAAGTCAAAATATTTTTTTTCTTTATTTAAATTCTCAAAACTTTACTTTTTTTTATAAAAATGGGTCAACCACCGGGTCACCCGGTCCGGGTCAACCGGGTCAACCGGCCGGGTCACCGGTTCTTGACCGAGTTTGACCGGGTTTAATGCATAAACGGGTCAACATGTGAACCGACCCGGTATCACCACCGGGTCCGGATCAACCCGGGTCAACCCGCCGGGTCGGGTCGGGTTTTAAAACACTGCTTAATAATATACAAAACTAAAAAATTTAATAAAATTTAACTAAAAATGTTAGTTTTTAAGAAAGGAGAGTCAAACTTCTTGATTTTAAATGATCAAACCTTGAATTCATGTATCGAACCCACGAGTCCAACCCACGAGTCCAACCCGTGGGTCGAGCTGAGTCGATTAAATAGAAACCCAGCCCGACCCACGAATCCAACCCGTGGGTCGAGCTGAGTCGATCAAATAGAAACTCAGCCCGACCCATGAGTTGTAACCCACCATATCAACCCACGGACTAAATCGTACGGATCGAGCTGGGTCGGGTCAACCCACAACCCACGCGAGCCAGCCTACGGGTTTCGTAACCCACTTCCATCTCTGTATGTCCCTTGTCCCGTGTGCTTTTTATAATAAATGTACAGTAATTTAGAATAACATTTTCTTTTAAGTATGACAAGATTTATCCACAACCTGATTTATGACATGCTCCAAAGTGTTTTAAGTAGATTTGTGGCTAGGACCAATAGAGACCACCTGACAGCAGAATACTGGATATTTAGGCATTTGTATAGTACTTTTAATGCTTGTTTTGCTGTTAGTAAAATCTTGAGATTGCCTTATTGGTTATGTGCATTCTAACTATGCTATTTATTTACACGAGATTTTTTTACAGATTGTGTTTACATGGTGGTAGCATAGTAGTGTTGCTTTGTAATGCAGTCTTGCTATTTTCTGGTAGCATGGCGTGATGGAACAAGAGCTCTTATAAAAGGGGATACCGTGTGCTTGGACAATATGCAAGGCGGGTTGGGAATTACGGAGCTGGACGGATTTGATAGAGCCCAGATGCTTTTCCAAATATGGAATATGTATAATAAGGCGGATTGCTTGTGGAGTGGATGGGTTTGTAGTTATCATTTTTCGAGGAGCATATGGAACACAGTAGTACAAGCCTCACCTCTAATGTCCCCTTCACAACCTTCTTAAATTAAGGAATGATGCATTAAATGGTGTGTTCACTTCGTCGGAATGGAATCACTTGGAATGGAATGAAAGGATGAATATAAAATGAAACTATGTCCAAATTCATCATTCCATTCTCACGAAATGCATTCCATTCCGGCAAAGTGAACACACCATAAGTGTGTAGATATTGATCAAATGTCCAGTTTCGCTGGAAGGACAGAGGGGAGCCTTTTTAATGCAGAGCAACATACAATCTGCTTTGTTCTCTGAAGGCTGAAACTAATTGGCACAAACTGGTGTGGAATTTTTTGTCGCCTCCAAAGCACAATTTTTGTTGCTGGTTGCAGCACACAGAAGACTTCAACAGCAGACAAGTTGAAGGGGGTTTTTGCCGCAAAAAGGCGGCCTTGGTGCAAGGAGGAGGATGAATCTAAAGACCACAGCTTGTTTGGGTGCAGAGAAATGCTAGTCCTGGTTAAGGTCATTGTTTTCACGGCGCTTCGGCGAGTCACGACGCTAATCTACCGCCAAGACGCCTAGTCGATATGGCGAAAGACTAGTCGTTACAGCGATACGGCGTAATAGAGAATAAAATTACATTTATTTAACTTGAAATAATAATGATACTTTGTAAAGTAATTTAACAAGTGACTTTCGGTATATCTTATTACTTTATTTATTTATTTTGTAATTGATTTTCTACATTTTATTAAAACTGTTTTATTCCTAGTAGTGGTTTAGGGATGTGTTTGTTAAATAAAATTAAAACGAGTTATTTTTTATTATTTCTAAAACATAAAGGACTCAATTGCGATTTTACATTCTCTTTCTTTCCCAAATAACTCAAAGTCATGCACGATTCGTCAGCAGCAGCCCGTCTGTAACATTATCAGACTCAATTCGAAACTCATGGCGACAAATATATATATGGCGTTCGACTTGGATCTCAAAAAAACGCCGGGACGACTTGGCGTCGCCTAGTCGACGATTAGGCGACGCCGTGAAAACCATGGTTAATTGTTTAAGCGAGATGTGATATCAAATGCAATGAAAATTGGGAGGAGATGATAAATGGGACAAACACATGTAGTTCTAGCGCTTATGGTACAACTTGTCACAGTTGTTGTTATGACAACTTCTGTGGCAGCGCGTTACAAACTTGCAAGACTCCCTCTTTAGACCTTCTACTATCAACTCGTTTGGATGCGAATTGAGCTCCCCTCAGTGTAGAGCTCCTGCGGATAGGTATCTGGGCAATACTAATGGATACCAACATCAAAGGCAGCCTAACACTCAAGCGACAACAACTAATGCAGGGCGAAGCAACTTAATGGAAGAGATGCTTCAGGAATTACTAAAGAGTTAGAGCGAGATAAGCAAGAAGCAGAACAAAATGCGAAAGGAGCTAGCAAAGACACAAAAACAGCTTTCGCACGTGACCACTATTGTGGCTGAGCTTCAGAAAGATAAAGAAAAGCTTCATTCGCATTCTGAATCCCAAGAGTAGTGTCAATGTTATGAGCTTAAGAGAAAAAGGAGTTGGAAGAAGGAGCAAAAAGGCAAATTTCAGAAGTTTCCTCCGCGAGTTTTGCGGACGGTAAAGCAATATTTTCTGCGGACGGTAAAGAATTTAAATATACTTCAGGGTCCGTGAAAAATATTCTTCAGGGTTCGCGGTCCCTGGTAGGGCAATTTTTGAAAATCAGTTTTTTGACACTTTTCTTCGAATCTCTTTGCAGATACAAGAAGACATGAGGAAGGAGTCCACAAGGGAAGGAGACTCGTGGCCGTTCCAGATTGCTTAATTGATCTAGGATCTGCCATGAGCTTAATGCCTGCTTCTATTTACTTTTCATTGAATCTTTCCAGCTAAGCTTACATTAATACTAGGGGATAAGTCATGCACGAAACCCCTAGGAATGTTAGAAAATATTTTGATGTAGAGGTATCATATTAATTATATGTAATAGAATTGCAGAGAACAGATGAAGATGGCCCTCCTACTCTACTCCTAGGACGTCTATTCATTAAACAAACCAAGGTGCAAATTGATGTGCATAGAGACTACTATCTCTCACTACTGAAGGCACTGTCACACAATTCGATTCGCAAGGATGCATTCTAGGAACGTTGAAGGAGAAACAACCGGATTATAAAGGTAAAGATGAATTGAATTTCACTAACAGTGACCGATGTGATATAGGTGGCGAATGGGATACAAAGGCTAAACCAGCAGTCCCACGAGGAGCAATGCATAAATGATATGACGGTCTAGGACAAGTTGGGGCAGAGCAAGCTAAAAAATTTGACTTGATGCATCCCTGAGCACCCAATATTTGAGGATGAGGTATATCATCGAGCCAGTAACTTTAAACCAGTGCGCTTATCGGGAGGCAAACCGAGTGTATTTAGGTAGAATTATATTCTCTTTAGTTGTTTTTATTTTATATTTGATGTGGTATAGTGACTAATGCACTTCTAGTGCATGTATTTTCTTATTCTCAGGTGTTCAGAGCTGATTTTTTGCAACAAACCCGAGAGAATCGCGGAGGGTAAAGAATTTCCATCCAAGGACGGTGAAGAATTTCTGAAATTCTTAAGGGTCCGCGGATATAAATTCTTATTGGTCCGCTATTGCTGCTATTGAGCGAGCCTTTGACCAGAAATTATGAAATCGAGTATTTGCATGCTTTTCAACCATCTCCGCCTGAGAACCATTAGAGGAGTTCACTTGTTCATTTACCACATCTATTTTTAGTATTTTATTTATATTAGAGTCTGTCATACCTTTGTTCATCTTGTTGTATGTTGTGCCGTGAGGGTACGTCATGTTTCAAGTGTGGGGGAGGGAAGTTGAGTCAGTTTTAGAGTCTTTATTTTTGTTTTATGAGTCGAAGAGGAGAACTATCGTTGTATGCTATAATGAAATGATGATCTATATGAGTGATGTTATGTTCTATGAGTTTCTGATATATGTGCATGCATGTAAACTGATGTTTTGTGATCTGTGCTTGATGATATGAGTGCTTGTGAGTTGAGATATCTTGAAATATGGAGTTGATAGAAAAATGTCCTGGAGGGATTTGACATACATTCTAAGATTTGCATGAATAATTGCATTATATGTTGAGTTTGTTTTTTGTGGCATTTCGAATTGTTGAAAAGATTGTCTAATCTCTAGTTTGAGTAACCGGGAAAAGAGATGAGCGACCCTCATCTTGACTCGCGTAGAAAGGGCGATGATGAGAAATGAAAGTATATGTGTAGATAGTTCATTGGCAACGAAAGTTTTTGTTTTATATTGGTTATTGACCAGTGTTGAGGGTTAGGAAGAAAACCAAGACACTGCCCGCTTGAGCACTTACTTTAAACAATATCACAAGCCGAAATAAGGCGAGTCATAAAAAAATAAAAAAATCAGAATCAAAAGAAGAAGAAAAAATTTAAAAATATAAAACTCACTGCCAATGAATTTATCTGAGTTATGTGTTTCGGGTGCCTATTGAACAAAACTCAACTGTTAGTGTGATTATGATTGTGAATTGAGGGATGGAGTTAGGAATTTGTAGAGTATTATCTCCACATCATCCATTTATATATCTTGACGTGAAAGTGACGCATATTTTTGATTATAGATTAATCATTATTGACGATATGTGTATGCATGTATTGATGAGATGATTAGACGGAATATCATGAGTTGGATCAGCATGAAGTTATAGTATATCTTGAGTGATTCGAATCTGCATTCTTGACTTTTACTTGTTCGAGACGAACAAGGATCAGTGCGGGGGAGTTTGATGAAGCGTATTTATACGATACATTAGTGTCTTATTTCCATATATTTTTATATGTTTTGTTTGTGAAATATTACCTTTCGTAAAGTTTTGCATTCCAGGCATATTAGGACTACAAAAGAGTTTTTACATACCAATGGAGCATTTTAGGCGAATTCAAATCACGAAGACGAAGAAAAGAGTTGGCTTTCAAGATAGATGACATCATGCTGACGTCTGCCATGGACGCTGAAGAGTTTTTTTCCTCGAACGCTAAAAATTAAATAATTCTTTGGGGTCTGCGGATCTCTCAGCCTTACCTAATTCAGAAAGTTCACCAGCCATTTAAATAGAGTTTTAACCCTAATCAATTGCAGAAGGCTAGCAGCCAATAGTAGCTAATTCTCTTGGCAGTTTGAGGAATTTAGCTGTAACATTGTATGAGACCATTGAATAGCATGTATTTTAATTTAGTTAATTCTCTTCTTATTATGTATTGCATGCTTTGTTATTTGTTTGACTCGGCCTAGCGCTGAAATTAGGTTTATATCAACTCCATGATACTTAATTGAGGTGTCATAGTAGGAAAGTCTAGCGGCGGAGCTATTGTGATGTTTTAATTAGGTAATTATTACATCTTCTTGAGACTCTAGCGGGTAACAGAATATAAAACTACAATTAGGTAAAATCCCTGGAGGGGCTATCTAATTAGAACAAATATAATTTACTGGATTGATGCATGTCTGATCTATGATTACTGGTTGCAACGAGATTCCTTGAACTGTGTTTTTATTCATTAGTAAAACCTTCAAGTTGTTAGTTTGAAACCAATCTCAAAAACCCCCTTTTAGGAGTAGAGTACAAACTCTTAGATTTTGATTACTTTCTCTTGGGTTCGACCTACTTATCGTTGTACTAGTATTTAGTAGGTTTATAAATTTAGATTTGCAGTGCACAAAAACGCTCAGTCACCCGCGCACCTCTTCAAACTCCGCATTAAATTCTTTGAAGCAGTTCCTCATTCCCTCCAGTGTGATATCCTAGTTTGGATTAGCTGGTAGACACGCCAACACTTTGTTTCATCCCACTTGTTGGATCGTTAGTAGGTACAACTCAAAGGAAAAGGTGTATTACCTCTAAGAGATTGCACAAGAGGTATATAAATAATTCAAGAAAATAAAAGACACGAATTATAATGCAAACCTTAGTCCCAATAATAACTGAGAAAAACCACTACATTCTGGATTTCACCGGAAGGATTTATTTGTTTGTTTATATCGTTGTTATTGTTGGATTCCAAAATATACTTGTTAGATTATAAAGCTCAACCTAATCTAAGATATATTTCCAATGTATAAGCTAACTCAACCTTAGGATCTGCTTAGCCGGTACTTATTATATTCTCTAATATAAACGTTGCACGACTTTTAGTATTTAAAAAAGAATTGATAAACATTTCTTAAGGTACGCTATCCATCAATAAATATTTCTTCAAAATAAAATTTGGGTGGCATGATAGAGGATTTAGATGCAGCAGCTTAGTTGGAGATGCTTGTATGAGGAGAATAGAAAGATGTGGATAAAAACCCGAATATAATAATCTTATAATAGCACTTTATGGGTGGAAAAATAAATCGCTAGTCGAAACAAAAAATCTATTAGTGAATCAAAAATATTAAATAATATTCTAGATTTCGTAACGGATTTATTAGTTTCACAAGTAGTATAAAACAGAAAATGGATTATTACGTTGAAGGATAAAGATTTTGATTATAAAGTGACATACTCCCTCCGTCCCATTTTGAGTGTCCCTCCGTCCCATTTTGAGTGTCCCATTTGAGAACTTTCACGGTTTTTAAAAAAATTAAAAATGTGAGATAAAAAGTAAGAATGAGAATGAGTGGGATAAAAAGTATGAAAGAGAGTGTAAATATAGAGGTAAAAAAGTTTCTATTTTAGGAAATGAGAAGATCATTTTGGGACAACCAAAAAGGAAATGAGACACTCATAATGGGACGGAGGGAGTACTATTTATTGATTTTTGGAAATAATGTGCTCGTATACTATTGATGAATAATCAAAACAAATGACAATTTTCGATTAAGTTATAAGAATGAATTATATTTATTTGTGTTTATTCATATATAAACCATTAACGACACTATTTTCATTGCTTGCATTTTATCATGAAAATGGCAATTTTTTAATAGAATTTGATTCATCTTTTACATCAATAAAGTTTCCAGTATTTATTAAAATATTTGGTTTGTGAATCGCTTGCTAATTTATTGGTGTCAGTAAACAAGGATACCGATTTTGGTCCTTATTTTGGCTCATGTGTTCCAATAATTGTGCTTAAACCATTAAGTTGCCCAAGTTAAAAGGTTGAATAGCTAAACGTGACATCTAGTTTCATAACAAATTAGACATAGACTAGGATTCGGAAACCGCACCACCAACCCATGATTTTACACAACAATCAGTCAATTAGGTTTAATGATATAGATTCAAACATGATTTACAACTATTTTATGTGATTTTTTCGCCATGGCATACAAAATTAATTATAAGTGCAACAGGAAAAAGTTCATGGAGGACCGATACATTTATGTGAGGCGGAAGGACATCATCTCAACCGTTGATTTACACCAATCCAACGATTAATATTGATAACCGTCACTCAACAACCGCCCCATATTTTTTACTAATTCATTATAAATTTAATTAAAACCAATTTAATCTCAACCGCTAGATTACTCTAAACCAACGGTTGAGATTAAGTCTTTATGTCTCACAAAAATGTAATATCCTTCTAGATAACAACCCCAAGTGCAACACATGCAAATTTTGATTTTAATTTTAAAAAAGGTTTAATAATTCTAAATATGGTTTGGGTTCTTGTAAGACAAAGAAGTTTTGTGAACGGTAAGATAAGATCTTAATTTATGATTTTGATAATCTACCGGTTGATTTATTTTGTAATTAAATAGGGGACATGTTTGTGCAAAACACGAGGTGGTTGAGAATATTGTCTTGGATTAGATATTGTTCTAACATTTCGCAGTTATTTAAGTGTCTCACCTAAATCTTTTCCTTCTTAATACAATAGTAACAAGTTTTTTTAAAAAACAAAATTGTTTTAATACAACTTTAATGTCAGTTGGGTGCCCTAAATTTGAATCCCGAAGTGTGTTCTAATGGACTCATTCTTCAGTAAAAAAGAAGTAAAGCTACAAAATGATCATATGAACCACCATATCCATATGTCTTGGCAAGCATTATTATGTTATTCATTGAAGATAAATCAATAATGATATCCTCATCTGTTGTTTGCCAAAGTCAATGACTAAAGTACTTCTCCCCACAACTGTAACTTATACAAATCACTTTGTTTATTACTAGTATCACCCCACCATAGATGGTACGAATCATCAATCACATAAGGATCGATTTCTACAATTATTATACTGTATCAACAGTACAAAAGAGGAACAGACAGGACTGCAGGGGTATTAAATTTAATTAATTAATGGTTTGAAGAAAGAGATAGAACGGGTGGGTTGGGGTGAGGAGCATTAAATTATCTGATGCAACAAAAAGATGAAATGCATAATAATGCCTTGAGAGGATAGTGTTCACATTCACAGTTATGTAAAGCTGTGTGCTGTAACAGTTAATGTCAGTAAAGAGACATTCATTTATGATACCCATCAGCTTCATTTCTGAGCTTGAGATCTGGTGTGCTATCCTTGGAGAACTAGGAGACAATACCCCTAGATCAATGCTGAAGGCTATGGTGAGTGTTTGAATGATGAAACACTATGAAACTCATCTGTCAAGTTGAAGGCAGCCATTGATAATTAGAATAATGATGAGAGATCTGACTTCTGAGTACCTAATTTTACCAAGTGAATAAACATAGCTGATGATATACATTAATTATATAAGTACTAAAACATGAGACTCGGGGAAAATTTAAAGCTCACACATTGATAATTAATTTGCAACTTCATTTTGATGATGAATTTATGTTGATGAAGATATTTTCTTTATTCGGCTGCTGCTGGTGGTCTCTTCTGGCCTTCTTTAGTTTGTTGTTGTAATCTTTAAGCAATGCCGGTGGATACAATGAAAGGACATCAGTTGATAAGTCAAGAAGCCTCAACTCCCTATATGACCCTTTTCGCTTTCGTATTGGAGCTGCCTTTGGTTTACGTGGTGCGGGAGGGCATGTGAATATTGGCCGAATCTTGTTGAACGCCGAGGTGGGTGTCTTCAGCCCATCATTCTCTTCAATTAGTACTGGAGGCTCTTCAGCTTCCAAAACCGTTGGAGGTGGTGTTGTGGGAGAATGGCATTGGTTATCTTGCAATAGGGTGTCCGATAAGTTGCAAGTGGCATCAGAGAGAGTTTTGATTTCTTCCATTTGTATGATCAGTTGTGCTAAGTTGCAAGAACAAAACTGGAGACCCCTAAACTTGCAGTGGACGATAAGCAAGGGCTGGTAGTGGGTGAGTGGTATGATGATGCAGAGGCTTAAGCTAAGAAAAGCTGCTAGAATTTAGAAAACAAACAGATGGGTGCAACAAGAGCAGGTACAAAGTGATTCCCTAGTAATAACAAAAACAAAAACAATAAAATATATAGAAGAAGGAGATGGATCTTGTAATGGTCGACTTTAAACTTTTGCTATGAATTTTAACAATTCTTTTGGTCCTATTCTTCTAATATATAGAGACCAACAAGAGAGATAAAATGCATGTTTTGTGTGAAGTTGAGCGAAGGATCCCATGCAATACAATCTCAATATATATTACTCAGCAAATTTATTACTCGTGTAATGAATGGTACAAAATCACATAGTGACCCAACATATGTAGTGATTTTGTTTGTTTGCGCATGCTGCCAATGTGACCACCAACATTAAACCTACCATGCATTATTGAGACCGATTTTACGCATTAGATTTCTATTTAGACTTTTGGACCAAACAATAAAACAGAGGAAAAGCATAATTGTTTATTCATTCGAAAACGTAACTTAAATAGAGTATAAAATAATCTGCTAGCTAATTATTGTATACAACTTACTAAAACTACTAGTTCATGTTAACATACGCACCATATTATATTTGTCGCAAAATATACTGTTGCAAAATAATACATACGCAACATGTAACATGTACGACAGTAAAAATGTGTTGCATAACAGAGTTTACAACAGGGTAATTGCGACTGTTAAAAATGTTTGTTATATAAGATGTAAAATGGTGTAGTGATCCACGTATATAAGATATTTCATAGGCCATTTATATTGAAGTATTTTTGGTACACGATGCTGAGGGAAGAGTTCACTGCTCACTGGAAAAGCTAGTATGATGCAGGAGACAACCCTTTAAGTTATAGAGGTTTATCATGTGGATTCATCTATTTTGATGGATTCGTGAACCCCACTTTACATTCGTTGATTGCATTTTATCAATATGATTGAAATTGTACCACGTCATTGCATTTGTCATATGCATGTCATGTGCAAAACATGTGCAACTCACATGTCTTATTAATGTGTTGACACAATCTACTGCATTTTATACAATGCAATCAACGGATTCAAAGTGGAGTTCACGAGTCCACCAAAAATAATGTATCCACATGATACAATCTCTAAATTTACATGCCTCTAAATGATTTTCACTTAACCGATATAGGATCACCGAGTATTACTCAAAGGTATCAAATTGAAAACCTTTTTCTTTAATATCAAAAATAAAACTTATATTTCGTAGAGAGAAGAAAGAGCTAGAGATGGTATAGTGATGCAATTTAAATCTTAAAGGCGGTCAACTTTTAACCTGTAGAAAGGAGGAACAGAAATACACAAAGGCTACAAAGCTACAAATAGTCAATGTATATCTTATCTAATTTCTACCTTACATATAGCATCCGATGTGCAGCTGGCCAGTCCTGTTGAAGTTCTCTAAATTTAACGTGAGTGCTTAAATAATTTCCAATCAGTTGGGCAGTTTCACTTTAACCTACTTATGACCAAAAGAAAGACTGAGTAAAAAAATATGAAAACTATTCAGCGTCATTAATATGATATCACCAACCAAAGTGCGCAAGGGGCCATTGAGAGTTAGTATTGCTTGGAACTTTCGCAATCAGAATTCATTCTATCATCTCAGTCTCACATTGTTATGTTGGCTATGATTATCACTCTGCAACCTAGCTTCACGTTTTGTTTTATGTCGTGATCTGTGTTTGATTTTGATGCAATTTAGTTAGGGTTGTCTAGGGCTTGGTCCCCTTGTCCGTATCTAATGTATTGAAGATCATGCATGTGCTGTGTAGTGCATGTCGGTCGGGACCTTGGTACTCTTCAAGTACTTATTTGACTGATAACATGTCTTATTGTTTTCAGACACTGACCTGGCTTTTTTTGGGATAGTTTCTTAACTTCATTTACGTCACGTTGTATTCAGTAAATATCTATTTCGAGTGGAAATCGTATTCCTTAAGTTGATTTAGTTCACCAAAAATCACAATGCTAACCAAGCTTTGAAGTTATTGAAACTATTGTGTACTCTCCTTTGATTTCATTCAAATTGCACTCAGTTTTGAATGGGAGACATACTGATAGTAGAAATAGAAACATGCATGTCGATGTCGTATCATATTAGTTAAGTAAATGACAGGGACCCACACACTTGCAATTGATGTTGCCTCCCATGCTCCATCATTTAGCTTCACACGAAAGCAAGCTGCAACTGCAATCATAAGGTCTTTCCCTAAATTCCAAGCTGATCGATGCTGATCATACTATTATCTTAAATCTGCGGGCACTTTCCGCATTGTCTTACGCGCTAGTCTGACACAACAACTTTTTGTAAAAGTTTTTTAGTATATTATTACATAGGGTGTTGCATTTTATTGAAATTAAACCAAATGTAAATTAAGCTAGAGACACAACATTGTGACAAGTGTTAGAATAATTATATAAAATTAAATAAACAAGAAATATGCAGACAATGAAATTGCAAAAAAAGGAAACTGAAACAATAGAGACAATGTTGAGATACGAAACCGATTTTTAATTAAGACACGTTCGGTGTTTTCCTTAATGAAATATTGCTCCCATTTGATGATGGGTCTTGACGCGACAATGTGGATTACATGATACAACAACTAAACCTTCTTTAACATGCTTCATTATGATTAAGGTGATGAATGAAGAATGACTTCTACTATCATCTAACTCTTCTAAAAAATAGTACTTTACTTTGTACTAACAATTAGATTTTAGTTTTGGGACAATTGCAGTAAACCACCATTATAATATGCCAATTTGCAGAAAACCACCACGATATCAAGAAATTACGAAACGAGTATATTATAATTCTGTTGTTAACCAAAAACCACCAGCCCTACTGTTCCGTTAGGATTTGGTAAACACGCGCGTATTAAACGCATGTGCTAAAAATCAATTGACAAAAATTAAATCGGTAATTTTAATGAAATTACTTGCCAAACTTACCTGCCAAAACACCAGTCGAATTAGGATTACTCGTTGGCGCCGCTCGAAAGGCAATACTCGTCAGTTCGATTTGTGTTTTCAACGATGGATGCTCGAAGAGGTACGTTCTTGGATTTTGATGCAATTTAGGGTTTAGGGTTACGGTTGTCTGTTGAATCCATCTCTAATGGTTCAATTTTAGTTTTATTTGCAGACGATTCAATCCATGAAGAAGATATCAACCATTCTGCTGAATCGGATATGGAATCAAACCTAAATGACAATGAGGAAGATGATGCATTATTTGAGAAATATATAGATGCTGATGCGAGTGAAGAAGATGTCAATGAGCTTGTTGAGAACGTCGATGGCATTGGTACTACTGATGTGCGAGACATGTTAAATGAAGAGGATATCAATGAGTATGAAGATTTTGAAGGACTTACTGATGTTAGAAGAGGTTCGAACAGTAATCTGAGTTTTCGAAGCTTTAATCCCGAAACAGACTTCAAAATGCAGATAAAATTGGAGGTGGGGATGTTATTTGCCTCAGCAGATATATTGAGAAAGGCTCTAAGGCAGCTTAGTATACAAACTGGTGGTGATTTTTATTATCTCAGAAATGATCAACATAGAATATCAATCTTTTGTGATAGAAAATGTGATTGTCCGATGCGTCATGCAAAAAAGAATTGCGGTTGAGGAGTTCGAAAGTGTGGATTTTTTTGTGAATGCAAGTAGGTATGCAGAGGATGGCTCATTCCAAGTGAAGTCATTTGATCAGGTACATGAATGTGGAAGAGTAAACAGAAATACAAAGGTGACATCAGTTTGGCTGGCTGATAGATACGTGGAGCATCACAGGGATGATCCCACTTGGAAGCTCAGTGCATTTATCAATCACATTTTGCGAGATTTCAAGGTTGAAATTTCATACACACAAGCTTGGCGAGCACGAAAGCGAGCAAGGTTGATGATTTACGGGGATGGCAATGACGAATATGGGAAAGTATGGGAATATGCTACCACGATCACGGTTAGAAATCCGGGCAGTTCGGCGTATGTGAAAGTCTACTTAGAGAATCCTGAGAGACCATTATTTGAACGGTTATACATCTGTTTGAACGCATGTAAGGAAGGGTTTCGTAGGGGTTGTAGGCTAATAAATGGGTTGGATGGTTGCCATTTGAAGGGACTATACTCTGGACAGATTTTAGTTGCTGTCGGTATAGATGGGAACAACAACATATTCCCCATTGCATACGCAGTAGTGGAGGCTGAGCGGAGAGAAACATGGGGGTGGTTTCTAGATATATTGCTGAGAGATGTTGGTGAATCTTGTATAACATTTATTTCTGATCGACAAAAGGTAATTCCTTTGGAACGAAGATAATAATTTTCTGAGAGTTGTGATATATGACTGACACATCTGAAATTTTATGCAGGGTTTGATTGAGGCTCTCAACGCTGAATGTAGTGAACGTCCTATATGTACAAGGGTTTGTGTTAGGCACATGTACAATAATTTCAAGACAAAGTGGCCGGGACAAGCCTTTAAAAACAACATATGGGCAGCAGCAAGAGCTACTACGAAGACTGAGTTCGAGGCAGCAATGGAACAGATTAGGGTGATTGATGAGGGTGCTTACCGCTATCTCATGAGTCAAGATCCAAATACATGGTCCAGACATGGGTTTGATGCCTGCACAAAGAGTGATATCTTGCTGAATAATATATGCGAGAGTTTTAACTCTTATATATTACCAGCAAGGGATATGTCAGTATTGCAAATGGTGGAATGGATTAGAAGGAAGCTGATGGCGCGATTTGTAACTTCAGGAAATAAAAGAACCAAAACAAATGCTATAAAAGTAACCGCTTCGAGACTCTTAAACGCACCACCAAGGCGTAGCCCAAGGAAATTAAGAAAGAGCAAGACTTGAAGATGAGGCTGCTGTGATCAGATTAAGAGTCTATTTTTGGGGTAGTATGAGCTGATCAGATTTAGAGCTTTTTGTGTATTATAAGCTTCTTGTGTTCTATGTGCTCCTTTTGTATATCATTATGCACAAAACTTTGTAATTTGCATTATCCTTGCATATGAACAAATTCCCTTTTGGTTTCAATCTAAGTTCCTTTTGTTTTCAATGTAAAAGGTACATCCTGCATACCTGTCAAATTCCCTGTTGTTATCAACAGTTCTTAAAATACCTAGTGCTATAAGTAATCCAAAAGTTACATTTTACAATTGAGACAAATTTTGACACAAAAATTACACATCAGTTGACTCGGTACTTGAACATAACATTTACAAACACAACCAATAATGACATACAAAGAATTATAAGTAATCCAGACATGTCATAGCGCTTTTTACTCACTGCTATTCGAACTTTTTAAGCTCTTCCTCAACCACTTCGATTCGCCTTTGTAATTCCCATACTTCCCCTCTCTCAGACACTAATTTATTGATAACATGGATGGCTCTTTCACAAAATTGGTCATCCTTCCACTTAAAAAACTTACATCCCTTTGCTTCAGTTCCGTATAGACGACATCCGTAAAACCTTCTTCCATAGTTCAATTTTGTCTGCGCAACTGATTCTTTAGCTAACAAGCCACAAAAGCATGTCACCCTTTGCGAGTTTATCGATGTAGAACTTGAGCTTGCCATTCTTCTGCCTGTAACAAATTCACATACTTGCATAAGCTTTTTTGTGTGAAATTCACATACCACAAAAATGTGTAAGAACACACAATATAGACTGTGAAAACCTTTGATTTCATGAACACTCAAAATTGTAACAACGATCAATTCAATATCAATAAACAGTAGGGGGCATTGAGATCTAAGTCATAGAACATCACGAAACGGGTTTACTTGCTGATATCTGAAGGCCCACACGCTCCGATTTTGTGTCAAACTTCGATTTCGTTGGAAATCTGAAAATGGATCGCACCGCCGATCGAGGTTTGATTGCGCCATAAATGTGATTAGGGTTACTCGATTTTGAAGAAGCGATAGGGTTTCTTCTGTATAAATGAAAATATATAATAAATATTATTAAATTAATAAGCCCACACGCTTTTAACGGTTCAATTAACGGAACAGTAGGGCTGGTGGGTTTTGGTTAACGGCAGAATTATAATATACTCGTTTCGTAATTTCTTGATACCGTGGTGGTTTTCTGCAAATTGGCATATTATAATGGTGGATTACTGAAATTAATCCTTTAGTTTTTCATATTTAAAATAGTGGAATATCTCCTAAATAAATAAAAAAGTAACCACCCATGTAAATAAATATATGAAGATACAAACACTTCAAATTAAAAACCAAAACTCAAAACTCATTTAAAAATGGGTTAATTCCAGATGACCACTATTATAATGTGCCATTTTCCAGAAAACGACTGATGAGTGCATAAATATACTAATATTTGTATGCAATTTCCATTTAGTTTTTATTAGTTCTATAGTTGTTTGTGAGAATTTTGATACTTTCCGTGTGATTTAAAGGTTATTTACATCTGTCGAATTCACGAAATAGCTTTGGAAGAATGAGTGCAAATGTCTAGTCAACCGTTGAAATAGTAATGAAAATTGGTCAAGTCAACCAAAAGTCAACTCAAGTCAACCGAAGGTCAACTCGAGTCAACTTTGACTCGGTCAACACGGTCAAATCCAGATTTTTCAAAGCTATAAATACAAATCTCACATTCAAAAATGATCATCTTTGGAAATCATTCACATTCAAAATCAAGATCAAAGATCAAGAGTTTGAAGATGGAAGCTAGGATTTGAAGATTATCAACACCTAGACTAACATTTCTAAACTCTCAACTTTTACATTGTTTATATTTTTATTGTTATATGTGTGAACATCAACATGTGTGAGTGATTCACTTGTGATTGGGGATCATATGGATCCCCTAGGTTAGGATAGAGTTTTGAACATTCTTTCCATGCATTTGAATGAAGCTGGTTGTTTTCTTAATTGTTATAGTTATATGTTCACTAAGATGCATGCGAAGTGTTTGATGAAATGTCTAAATGTGTCTTAATGAATGAAACTTCTGGGATTTGATGACGATTGATTCTTAGATGTTTAGTAACTATTTCAATGTTGTTTTGAGAGTTAATTGTGCACGAGAGTGACAATTACTCTTGACGATAGGCTAGGTTTGTGTTGAGTTCTTAGTGTCACCCAATAGGCCGAAAGGTTGAGGTTGAGATGCTTGAATTCCACAAGGTTCAATAGACCGAGAGGTTGAGAACCAATACCTTTAAGCGCATCAATCACATTCCAACGAAGTAGCGAGAGTTGAACTTGGAATTTGATGCGTAACCTTTAGAGAACTAACCAAATGTAATTTGTGCATGTGAAATTGAATGTTTGATTCTCCTAAGTCCTAGGGGTGAAGCAGAATCCTTAATCACACCTTTAATTTTCTTGTTTAAAACCAATCATCAATCAACAAATCCCCTAAACCTTTTTATGTCAAGTAAATTTAGGTAACTCTTAACTAGATAACTACCACCTCTTCCTTTGGGTTCGACCCTAGGTCACCTAGGTTATAAATATTGTTTGACTCGCGTGATTAGGATTAGTGTTCCACGAATACGCCCTAAAACCGCGCGTCAAAATGGCGCCGCTGCCGGGGAAGAGTTCTTAGGATAGTTAGTTTTACTTTTGTTTGCTTAATTCACTCTGTTTTTCTTTTTGTTGTTGCGATTGCTTGTTTGAGTGTTATTTTTTGCTTGTTTTGTGATATTCTTCATTTATTAAGCTTTCTTTTGATTGCTTTACAGGTGAACTGAAAGTCGACGAGACGTAAGGGCAAGGAAAGCACAATATCAAGTTCCTACTTCAACCATCAACTTTCTTCCTCAACCACCTTCACTTGTTCCACATCGTCAAATTCTCATTCAACATGAATGCACAAAAAGAGTGTAGGATTTGTTGGAGCTCGAACCATGACGAAGTCTTTTGTCCATGTAACTGATGGAGCGTATTTATACGATCCATCATAGTCTTAATTCCGTTGTTCTTATATGCTTTATTTGCGAATTATTACCTTGTTGTAGTGGTTTGCGTTTCAGGTGTATTTGGAGTACAATGGAGAGTTTACACGCTTAGGGAGCAATTCTAGACGGATTCGGAGCTCGAAGACGAAGGAAAGAAGCAGAAGATGACTGGATAACGTCAGCATGACATCAGCCGCGGACCTTACTGTATTTTTATCCGCGGACGTTATAGGATTTATGGATATTATGAAGGGTCCGCGGATTAAATTGAAGAAGGGTCCGCGCGACATTCGGCCCGGCCCAGCTTTGAGAAATAGCAGCTTTTTGATTAGGGTTTCGATCCTAATTGAGAGAGTTTTTTGGACGGCGAATTCCAGAGCAGAGAGTAGAGAATTGCAAGCAGCTTCATCCTTAGTCTTCAGAAAAACGATAACTCTTCGAACTCAATTTCAGTCTTTTGTTTTGTTACAATGTTTTCTATGAGTAGCTAAATTTCCCTACAGTTTGGGGAATTGAGTTGCAACATTGTATGAGATCATTGAATAGCAAATTTTAATCTATTGGATTCTGTTCTTTGTTATAATTGCATGTATTGTTATTTGCCTAACTCAGCCTAGCGGTAAACTTAGGTTATAGCAATTGCATGATATCTAGTTGAATTGTCAGAGTAGTAAAGCCTAGCGGTGGAGCTATTGTGGTAGTTGGATTAGGTTATTGTTACATCTTCTTGAGACTCTAGCGGGTAATAGAAGATAGAACTGGAATTAGGTAACAACCTTAGCGGGACTATCTAATTAGAACAACTATAATTCATTAGTTCGAAACTTGTCTGGTCTATGATTACTAGTTGTAACGAGATTCCCTGAACTGTGTTTTCTCATTTATTAGTCAATCCTTTAGTTTTAGTTTTAGTTTACAAACAATCTTGCAAACAACCCCCTGATAGGAGTAGAATTAACTGGTAGATTAATTCCTAGACTAGATTACTTTCCCTTGGGATCGACCCTGCTTATTACTATACTAGTTTTGAGTAGGTTATAAATTTATATTTGCAGTGCACAACGACGCGCTGTCAAATTTTGGCGCCGTTGCCGGGGATAGTTCTATCTAGTATAGGATTCTTTGTTTTGTTATCGTATTTTTATTTTCTATTTTTGGTACACTTTTACTGGGTTTTATAATGGCTGATGCAGGAGATATTGGAGACGGCGCTGATCGGCAAGAGGAAGTGAACCAGAACAATGCTATAGTAGACGGTGGCCAGAATGATGGAAATTTACAGGTTCTGATCCAACCACAGCCACAGCTTCAGCAACAGCCACCGTATTACGAAGAGCCGGAACGAGTGTTCCATCAGAGGCGAAGAGAAGCTCTGGCGGTACGCAGGAGGTTACAGTATGAGAACCCGTTGTACGATCAGAATGCACAACCCCCTCCTCTGCCGCAGCAACAGCTTCCACCACCTCAACAAAACCCAGTACACCCACCACAAAATCCACCTCCACCACAAGTTCAGCATCAGAATCTGAATCCACCACCTAACCAGCCTCCGTATGCATATTATCAAAATGCATATCAGCCACCTCCTTACAATCAATACCAACAGCCACCACAAAATGCCTATTACCCACCACCTCCTCCACAGCCTTATGTGCCACCTCAGCAGCAGATACGACCACCGGCCACTATGAGAGATATATCTGTGCCGGCTTTAACTCAACATTCCTGGCCCGTAGCCATTGATCCTAATGACGACTTTGAGGTCAGACCAAATCTTATTCATCATCTTCCGAAGTTTGCAGGGTTACCAGGAGAGGTTGCTACGAGACATCTGCAGGAATTTAATGGAATCTGCCATACGATTAGACCATACGCCATCACAGAGGATAAGTTCAAATTATTGGTTTTCCATTTTAGTTTGACTGATCTCGCAAAGAATTGGTTTTTATCGTTGCCTGCAGATAGTATTCGCACATGGGAACAGATGCAGAGGAAGTTTCTTGAGAAGTTTTATCCTCCCGGGAAAGCATCGCAGGTTAGGAGAGAGTTGACCACAATCAAGCAGGGGCCTATGGAGTCGACTTACGAATATTTGGAGAGATTTAATGGTCTAGAGCGCAGCTGTGTCAACCATGGGATTTCAGAGGCTATGTTAGTGGAGTACTTATTAGAGGGGCTGAGGCCAATGGAGAGGATGATGTTAGAGGCCGCAGCTGGCGGTACCATTTTAAACCTGACACCGGCTGAGGTACGTGAGCTGATGACAGATGTAGCAGAGAGTGCCAGGTTCAGAGATGAGACTTTCAGAAGAGATGATCACAGCCGAACTAGGAATGTGTCTCAGGTAGATTCCACTAAGAGTCAGGCAGATGAGATTAAAGAGCTGAGAGAGATGGTACAGAAATTGATGGTTGGCCATATTAGTGGAGTTAGACCGTGTGAGTTTTGTGGAGCTGTGGATCACAGAACTGATGAGTGCCCGACTTTTGTTACAGAGGATACTGTTGAAGTCAATGCCATGGGAGGATATCAAAACTTCAACAATAGACAGGCACCGAGACAATTTGGATTGGCAGCTAACGGCTACAGCTGGAGAAACGATGGATTTCAGAATAATCAAGGACAAAACCAGCAGCAGAATAATGCATACAGACCACCATTTCAGCAGCCAGAGAGGTATTATAATAACCAGAACAACAATGGCCAGTTTCAGCAAAAAAAGAACTACAATCAGAATGGTCAGTACACCTTAAACCCCTCCCATAATCAGAATAACGCAAGCTCAGGGAAATCATTAGAGGATATGGTGAAGGAATTAGCTGCAAGCCAACAAGCATTCCAAATCGATGTCAACAAGAAATTGACCCAAATGGCCTCTGCAATTTCTGAGCTCCAAAATGAGAAAGGGAAGCTTCCTTCCCAAACGGTTCCAAATCCAAAGAGTAGTGTTAATGCCATGAGATTGAGGAGTGGAAAGGAGCTGGAACAGGGTTCAAGAAGCAAGATTTCGGATCCACACTCAGCGTCCACCGCGGACGCTGAAACATTTTCATCCGCGGATAAAGAAACCTCTTCAGGGACCGCGGTACACGCTGATCAGAATTCTGAAAATCGGTTTTCTAATACTTCTCTTCCATTCCCAGTGCAGATAAAGAAACCTAAGAAGTCTTTGGCTATGGATCCTGAGCTATTGGAGCTGTTTAGCAAGGTTGAGATCACCATCCCACTACTTGATGCCGTTAAGCAAATTCCGAAATATGCTAAGTTTCTCAAGGAGTTGTGCACTACTAGGAGAGGAGGAAGCAAAGCGGAGAAGGTGAACACGATTCAGAATGTGTGTTCTCTTCAACAGTGCAAGGTGGCGAAGAAACGAGGTGATCCTGGTCCATTTCTTATTTCTTGTATCATTGGTAAGAATAAGGTAGATAATTGCATGCTAGACTCTGGTGCAGCTATTAATGTTCTACCATATTCTATTTATCGATCATTACATATGGACCTCTACAACGTACTGATTTAACGATTCAACTTGCTAATCGTTCTTGTGCTAAGCCGGAAGGCATTCTAATTGACGTTGTAGTTCGTGTTGGCAAGCTAATAATTCTTGCAGATTTTTATGTGCTGAAATCTGAGGATGAAGGTATACTAGACACTTCACCTGTGCTACTAGGGAGACCGTTTATATACACTGCTAGTGCAAAGGTCGATTCAAAGACAGGTGAGCTCTCCATGGAGGTAGATGGAGAGGTAGTGAAGATTAATTTGTTTAGATCTATGCAGTATCCTTCTAATGTTGCAGGAATTCATTCCATAGAGGTGATGGATGAATCAGATGTATTGAAGAATGAATTCTTGTGTGGAGAAGATAATTTGGAGGAGGTTCTTAGTGAGAGCTGCAAAGCTGTGGACAGCATCAGGTATGAGATTAATGAAGTTAAACTGTGTAGTAACCCTATACCTGTCCCTTCTGTTTTGCAGGCTCCTAATGTAGAACTGAAGACGCTGCCTGATCATTTGAAGTATATCTTTTTGGGAGAAGCGGAAACTTTACCGGTGATTATCAAGAAGGATCTAGAGCCGGAGCAAGAGTTGAGACTCACGTGTGTTGAAGGAGCACAAGACAGCCATAGGGTGGACACTAGCTGACATCAAAGGACTTAGTCCTACTGTGTGTATGCATCGAATCCTTTTAGAGGATGGTGCTAGACCAGTACGACAACCTCAGCGCAGATTGAATCCTCAGATGATGGAGGTAGTCCAGAAAGAGGTACAGAAATTACTTGATGCTGGTGTTATTTATCCTATTTCTGACAGTGAATGGGTGAGTCCAGTGCATGTAGTCCCTAAAAAGACAGGATTCACAGTTGAGATTAATGATGAGGGCGAATCAGTTCAGAAGAGAGTACAAAATGGATGGCGAATGTGTATTGATTATCGCAGATTGAATGCCGCTACACGTAAGGATCACTTTCCTTTGCCATTCATTGATCAGATGCTTGATAGGCTCGCAGGTAAGCCTTATTTTTGTTTCTTGGATGGTTATTCTGGTTATAATCAAATTCCTATTGCATTAGAGGACCAGGATAAGACTACATTTACATGCCCGGTAGGAACTTTTGCATTTAGACGCATGTCTTTTGGGTTGTGTAATGCTCCGGGTACATTTCAGCGTGTTGTGATGAGTATATTTTCTGATTTGTTAAATGACTGTGTAGAGGTATTCATGGATGACTTTACGGTGTATGGAAATACTTTTGATGAATGTCTACATAGTTTGCAAAAAGTTCTTACACGCTGTATTGAGAGTAACTTAGTGCTGAATTATGAAAAATGTCACTTCATGGTTACTCAAGGTATTGTTTTAGGTCACATAGTATCTAAGGATGGCATTCAGGTAGATAAAGCTAAGATTGATGTTATTCGTGGTTTGCCTTATCCTGCTGACCAACGAGCTGTGAAGTCTTTTCTAGGACATGCAGGTTTTTATCGCAGGTTTGTAAAAGACTTTTCGAAGATTTCACTGCCTATGTCTAAGTTGCTGCAGAAAGATGTACTGTTTGATTTTGATGAGCAGTGTAAGACAGCTTTTGATGAACTGAAGGCAGCCCTGATTACTGCACCAATAGTACAAGCACCAGATTGGAGTCAACCTTTTGAGATTATGTGTGATGCTAGTAACTATGCTGTAGGTGCAGTACTTGGACAGAGGAAGGACAAGAAGCCAGTGGTTATTTATTATGCTTCCAGAACTTTAGACACAGCGCAGAAAAATTATTCTACTACTGAGAAAGAACTTTTAGCTGTTGTCTTTGCTTTAGAAAAATTTCGTCCTTATTTACTTGGTTCTAAAGTGATTGTCTTTACTGATCATGCAGCTATCAGATATTTGACAGCCAAGAAGGAGACGAAACCACGGCTGATGAGATGGATTCTATTACTCCAGGAGTTTGATTTACAGATCAAAGATAAGAAAGGGAGTGATAATGCTGTTGCCCGATCATCTGAGTCGGATAGTCCTAGAGGAGGAAGCTGTGGCAATTACTGACACTTTCCCAGACGAACATCTATTCGCATTGAAAAGGTACCATGGTATGCTGACTTAGTCAATTACCTGGTAGGAGGTACGTTTCCTCCATCTCTAAATAAAGCTCAGAAATTGAAATTGAAACATGATTCTAGGTATTACATTTGGGATGATCCATATCTATGGAAAATTGGTGTTGATCAGATTGTTAGACGTTGTGTGCCTGATAGTGAGATCCCATCTGTTTTATCTTTTTGTCATGAACATGCATGTGGTGGCCATTTTGGACCAAAGCGTACTGCTAGGAAAATTATTGATAGTGGTTTCTTTTGGCCTAGCTTGTTTAGAGATGCTATGAACACTGTAAAGCATGTGATAGATGTCAGAGAGTTGGTAATATTTCTGCTAGGAATGAGATGCCTCAAAATCCCATTGTTGTTGATGAAGTGTTTGATATCTGGGGGATTGATTTTATGGGTCCGTTTCCTATGTCTCATGGTTATCTGTATATTCTTGTGGCTGTGGATTATGTGTCAAAATGGGTAGAGGCTAAGGCTACAAGAACTGATGACGGTAAGACTGTAGTGGATTTTCTGCGTACTAATATCTTTTGCAGGTATGGAGTACCGAAGGCGGTGATAAGCGATCAAGGATCTCACTTTTGTAACAGATGGGTTGCAACTGTGTTTAAACAATTTGGAGTTCACCACCGAGTCTCTACAGCTTACCACCCGCAGACAAACGGACAAGCAGAAATTTCTAACAGGGAGATAAAGTCCATATTAGAGAAGATGGTGAAGCCTTCTCGGAAAGACTGGTCTGTGCGTTTAGATGAAGCTTTGTGGGCTTACAGAACAGCCTACAAAACACCCATTGGAACCACTCCGTTCAAGCTTGTGTATGGAAAAGCATGTCACTTGCCAGTTGAGGTAGAGCATAAAGCATATTGGGCTATTAAATCGTGTAACTTTGACTTGGCTAGTGCAGGTATAGAACGGAAGCTGGAGATGAACGAACTAGAAGAACTGCGTTTAGAAGCATATGACACTCAGATCGATTATAAGGAACGGACTAAGATGTATCATGACAAATACATTCTTAGACGTTCTTTTGACGTCGGTCAGAAGGTATTATTATTTTCTTCTAGATTACGTCTAATGCCTGGAAAACTTCGTTCTCGTTGGACAGGTCCATACACTGTGATAAAGGTTTACAACAATGGCGCTTTGGAATTGGAGAAGACTAGCACTGGAGAAAAGTTTGTGGTAAATGGACAAAGAGTCAAGCTTTATCATGGAGGGACATTCCCCTCAGATGCTGATATTCCGTTAGCAGACACCTGTAATGGAGACTTGATATCAGGTATCGTCGAGCCAGCGACGTAAAACCAGTGCGCTTATCGGGAGGCAACCCGAGTGTACTTAGTTAAATTTCCTTTCATATTTTTCTTATTTCTGATGTGATACGGTGATCAGTGCACTTTCAGTGCATGTGTGTTCTGTTTCTCAGGTTTTCAAAACAATTGTAGGCAGGAAACTCAGCGCCCTCCGCGGACGCTCCTTGAATTAAACTCGCGGACGTTACAGGATTTTGAGAAATTATCACAGGGTCCGCGTGGAATAATTCATCAGGGTCCGCGGTTAACAATCATCGTTTTCCGCGGACGTCCTTCGGATTTTTTGCGCGGACGTCCTTCGGATTTTTTGCGCGGACGTTTATGATTTTCTAATAAACGCTTCAAGGTCCGCGGTTGATATTCATGAAGGGTCCGCGTAGGCAACCAATCGGCCGAAATTAGAAATCCCAATTTTAAAAAAAGAACACTCGACAATTTTTATTCTCCGACCAAAGGCTCCGTCGCTCATCTCCACTGCGTACACCCCGGAAGCATTCTCCAACTCGGTTAGGTACGGTTTTGTGTTATTAATCGGATTTGTGTATTGAATTGTGAAGGAGGGTGAATTCGGAGTTAGGGTTTTGTGTGTTCGGTGGTTTGGGGCTCGGAGTGGTTTGTGAACGGAATATTTCGGCTAATTGTGGTTTGTTGTGTGGAATCGTGAGTTTTCGTGTGGTTGAATTTGTGTGTGGATTGGAGGTAGTTGTCGGCAATCGCCGGAATCGGTTCTGGGAGCAATCCGCGGACGGTACTGGACTAAATCCCGCGGACGATACAGTATTTTTTGGAAATTCAATAGGGTCCGCGGAATATATTGATTAAGGGTCCGCGGCTGACACTGAATCTCAAATTTTCTGTCATCTCGAATAATGAGTGGAGGACGGAGGACTCGTAGCCAGACTGAGAGAGGTGAGCCGTCGCAAGCAGTGAGCGGTCCAGATACATTTTTACAAGTTCCTCACCTCGAACCCATATGGCCATGTCGTCCTTTCATGGAGAGCATGGGGATCTATGAGGAAGCTCAGGCTATGCTTCGCCGCAGCGGATGGCGCCGGTTCTTTGATTTAAGTGGGGTTGCTGATGTAGAGGACACTGCTGAGTTCCTGGGCACCCTGGAAGTCCCAGAGCGGATAGCCCCTCACAGTTTTAAGTACAGACACAGGGGTACGACTTACTTTACATCTACTAATTAGTTGAGAGCTGTTTTTGGATGGCCGGATGGTGGTCTGGTCGCGTGCATTGATGAAGTAAGTATGCATGCGGAGTGGGAGCAATTGGCAGGCGTCGTTACATCTTTTCAGCCTAGCAAACTAAGTCGAAGAAGCTATCCAGACCGGTGTTTTTTGCTCTCCACTTTATGTTGACCAGAACCCTACATGCCAGGAAGAATGGAGGAGATAAGTTAACAAAGAATGACTTGGCAGTGCTCTCCATGCTCCATAAAGGACAGGTGGTTAACTGGAGCCATTACCTGCTGGCACACTGGAAGGGAGTCAGATCATCAGGCCCTGTGACGTGCGGAGGTATGATCACTTTCATGCTTCGCGCCCTGCATCCTTTACCCGTACCCCGAGAGCACAGACTGCTTCACTACTCCTGGGCTGATGAGGAGATATTTCGTGCGGGGAAGCACATAAGGTGGTCTCACTCAGCCGACAGATATGTCTGGATTTATTTTGCGGATGCTAGCCTTAGACCAGCGGACAGTCCACCTCGACGAGGTAGGCCTAGAAGGCAGACGACTGGAATAGTGATAGCTGAGCCGTCTGGCACAGCGAATGAGGAGCAGCAGCCGCAGCAGCCTGGGGCCCAGCAGGGCCAATTTACATCTGAGCAGGTTTATTTTTTGTTTAATTCATTTCGCTCTCAGATTATTGGTATGCAGGGTTTCCATCCAGTGCCACCACCTCAGGGATGGACTCCAGGAGCGGCCATTCCTCCTCATTACTTACAGCCTTCTCCACCTGAGGATCAGTAGGGGAGTTACTTATTCCCTATCACATCATTTATCATTTTATTAGTGTCTGTGTCCCCTTCTTCATTCTTGTTGTATGTTGTGCCGTGAGGACACGGCATATTTCAAGTGTGGGGGAGGGAAATCGAGTCAGTTTAGAGTCTGTAGTCTTTTTTTTTATGTTATGGTGTGAGTCGAAGAGGAGAAATATCATTGTATGTTGTGATGAATTGACGATCTATATGAGTGATATTATATCCTATGAGTTCCTGATATGTTTGCATTCATGAAATCTGATGTTTTGTGATGTTTGTGCTTGATGATATAAATGTTTTGAGTTGAGATATCTGGTGATGCAGAGTTGATAGAAAATGTCTAGAGGGATTTAACATTCATTCTGATATTTGCATGAATAATTGCACTATATGTTGAGTTGATATTGTGGCATTCCGAAGTGTTGAAAAGATTATCTAATCTCTTGTCTGAGTAACCGGGAAAAGAGATGAGCGACCCTCATCTTGACTCGCGTAAAAAGGACAAGAAGAAAGTGAAATCTATATGTGATAGTTTATTGGCAACGAATGTTTTTTTTTTTTATATTGGTTATTGACTAGTGCCGGGGGTTAGGAAGAAAACCAAGACACTTCCCACTTGAGCACTTGCTTTAACCAATGGCACAAGCCAAAATAAGGCAAGCCATCAAAAAAAAAAAATTCAGAAAATTCAGAAAAAAAATGAATGAATAAAAGTTTGTTGTTGCCAATGAATTTATCCAATAGTGTGTTTCGGATGCCATATTAAAAACTCAACTGTTAGTGCGATTAGGATTGTGAATTGAAGAATGAAGTTAGGAATCTGAAAAGGACTATCTCTACATTACCATTGATATCTTAACTTGAGTATTCTATATTGTTGAGTGCGGATTGAGCATTATTGATGATGATTGTATGCAGATGTTGATGAGATGAGTAGATAGAATATCATGATTTGGATCGCCATGCAATTACAGTATGCTTTGATTGGTTCGAATCTATTGTCTAGATCTTTACTTGTTCGAGACGAACAAGGATAAGTGTGGGGGAGTTTGATGGAGCGTATTTATACGATCCATCATAGTCTTAATTCCGTTGTTCTTATATGCTTTATTTGCGAATTATTACCTTGTTGTAGTGGTTTGCGTTTCAGGTGTATTTGGAGTACAATGGAGAGTTTACACGCTTAGGGAGCAATTCTAGACGGATTCGGAGCTCGAAGACGAAGGAAAGAAGCAGAAGATGACTGGATGACGTCAGCATGACATCAGCCGCGGACCTTACTGTATTTTTATCCGCGGACGTTATAGGATTTATGGATATTATGAAGGGTCCGCGGATTAAATTGAAGAAGGGTCCGCGCGACTTTCGGCCCGGCCCAGCTTTGAGAAATAGCAGCTTTTTGATTAGGGTTTCGATCCTAATTGAGAGAGTTTTTTGGACGGCGAATTCCAGAGCAGAGAGTAGAGAATTGCAAGCAGCTTCATCCTTAGTCTTCAGAAAAACGATAACTCTTCGAACTCAATTTCAGTCTTTTGTTTTGTTACAATGTTTTTTATGAGTAGCTAAATTTCCCTACAGTTTGGGGAATTGAGTTGCAACATTGTATGAGATCATTGAATAGCAAATTTTAATCTATTGGATTCTGTTCTTTGTTATAATTGCATGTATTGTTATTTGCCTAACTCAGCCTAGCGGTAAACTTAGGTTTATAGCAATTGCATGATATCTAGTTGAATTGTCAGAGTAGTAAAGCCTAGCGGTGGAGCTATTGTGGTAGTTGGATTAGGTTATTGTTACATCTTCTTGAGACTCTAGCGGGTAATAGAAGATAGAACTGGAATTAGGTAACAACCTTAGCGGGACTATCTAATTAGAACAACTATAATTCATTAGTTCGAAACTTGTCTGGTCTATGATTACTAGTTGTAACGAGATTCCCTGAACTGTGTTTTCTCATTTATTAGTCAATCCTTTAGTTTTAGTTTTAGTTTACAAACAATCTTTCAAACAACCCCCTGATAGGAGTAGAATTAACTGGTAGATTAATTCCTAGACTAGATTACTTTCCCTTGGGATCGACCCTGCTTATTACTATACTAGTTTTGAGTAGGTTATAAATTTATATTTGCAGTGCACAACGACGCGCTGTCAGTAACCGAAGAGATGATTATGGAGACTAACATGAAGAAATAGACTTCACGGGATACGATGAAGAAGATCAATATGTTCCTCATACCGACTTCCAAAACTTTAGGAACACTAAATCCCATGCAATGCTCCATGAAAACCCACTCTTTGCGGAATGCAATCCGCAAGAGTATGAGGAATGGTCTTCCCCCACCTATCCGCCTTTCAACTATGAAGAAGACTACCAATGACGAGATTTTCAAGAGCCAACCCAAGAATATGAGGATGAGCCACAACAAGTTCAAAAATAAAAGAACCTCTATTCTGCATTAATGGCACAAGTTGCGGCCGACCAAGCTCAATTTCAAAAAGAAAATCAACTCAAGCTAGAAAAGATAAAACAAATATTTGAAAAAAATATTTGATGAACTTCAAGAGCATAGCATGATGCTTGAAAGACAACTAATGCAACGAGCAAGTTCATCCAATTTCCAAGGGGAGCTTTCATCACAATCGGATGAAGAACATATTGAGTTATCTAAAGTCATTACCCTCATGAGCGAAGAATACCTAGAGGAGCCTCAACTAGCCTCAAAGGAGTCATTTCCACACATTGAATATGATAAAGAGGTTTCCAAGGAAAGCGAGGGTAAGCAACATCCGAGTAAAGAGAATGGTGATTTATCTTCTTGTGAGGAGCAAATCTTTTGCGAACTTGATGTTCTTGAAGTTGATTTAGCTAAGGAGCCTTTCGCGCCTATATTGATCTTCGATTGGGGAAATGAGCAAAATAAAGAATACATCATTGAAAAGATAGAAATCCCCAAGAAGAGAAAAAGGAAAAGAAGAAGAAAAAGAAGAAAGCGCAAAGGTCCAAGAGCAAGGAGCAAAAACAAAAAGGCTAAGGAATTACCCAAGGTGAGGGATTGTCCTCATGGAGGCAAAACAAAGCTTACAAATGGCGATAATTCAAAGCCTCCAACTAATGAAAAGCTTCAAGTGTCGCGCACTAAATCTTTACAAATTCCAAAGCGTGGTGACCCAACTTATATGAAGATATCTTGAGTATTATTTGCACTGCTTGAGAAGGGATCCTCGCAAAGGACTTCTCAAGTGTGTTTCTTAGAAAGAAGATTCGGCTTCGTCTTAGCCAAGACGTTAAACTAGGCTAATAAGTATCTTGTTCCCTTATTCAATGCAAGAATGTATGATGAATGTGAAAATGTCATCTTATGCTTGTAGATTGTTATTCATGTTTCTGAGTTTTTGAGCTTAAATGCACTTACTTCACCCATAAATTTGTGTGTTTGACATGTTAAGAGCTTAAGTGTGGGGTGGTTAAGTGAATTTTGCAAGATATAGGCATTTTGAGGTCAAAAGAAAGGTTTTTCGGTGAAGTTTGGTGCAAAAATGCACTTGGTCGAGTCACTTTGTCCCTGCCCAAGTCACTTTTGGGCCACCCAAGTCATTTTTTACTCGCCCAAGAATTTTGACTCTGAGCAAGTGACTCGGTCGAGTCAAAATTTTGGTCACCCGAGTCACTTTTGACTCAACCTGATTTTTTTCAACAAATTTTTTTAATTGACTCGCCCGAGTCACATTTTTAATCGGTCGAGTTAGTTTTCAGCAGTGCCCGAGTCACTTTGACCGGCCAGAATTTTTTTTTGAAAAATGTAAATAATTTATAAAAAAATAACTAAAAAATCCTAAACTTGACCGAGACTCCAAAACTTTGTTTTAAATTAAAATACTAAAATTCCTTATAAGCTCATTCACATTTATTTTCATTACCTATTTAAATGAGTTTTAGAACCTTTATCAAAACAAAGTTCATGAATAATAAACATACTCTTCCCATTCACTTTTATGCATTAATTCATTGCTTAGGGACTAAGCAACCTTTTAAGTGTGGGGTGGGTAATGAGCATGAATTCAAACTTTAAATTTCACATTTTATATCACATAAACACAATTGAACAAGAAACTTACTTCACACTTCACTTTCATCCTACATATTTAAAAAAACTTGAAAATGTTTGCTAAGTCTAAGTTACATTTTGAGAAATAATTTTGAAAGTGAATTGTGCTCTTTATTCGTTAATCGCAATGCTTTAGGATGATTGAATTTTCTAGCAATGCATCATTTTGATAGATATCTAGGTTAGCTTGAATCAATTGATTGTAGTATGCCCCTTCCTTGCATGATGTATAAAGTTGAAATTAGCTCACATATACAAAAAAATCAGCATGAAGCCTCATAGGATTTCTTGCTTGCTCTTAGGTGACTTTAGTGTTTTTATTAGCTAGCACATTGACTTTGATTTGCCTCTATGCTTATTATATATCAATAGACATATTATCAATTTTTAAGTGTGAGGTTAAAAAAATAGCTTTCTCAAGAAAAAAAAGAAAAAATATTTCAAAGAAGCAAGGAAACTATGCAAGTGCCGAGGGTAGAAAAAAATAACTAAGGATATTGGCAGATAATGCTATTGCTCGAAAGTTTGGTTTCTTTGTTTTTTGTACCAAAAGGATACCGAAATGATTGAAGTGCAAATATTCGGAGCCATATAAAACCATAATATGAGCTTTTTCTTTTTAGTGTAACACACTTTCAAAAAGCCTAACAAAGAGAAAACGGAGACTGGATGATGGTGCAAACTTCTCCAAACATCATAAGGGCTTTATAGTGGTTTAAACAGTCTTCATCTAGTTTGCGTAGCTGCCTTTTCCCTTGCTGCTTGTTCAAGTTTATGGTTTGTGTGTGTTCGAGTTTGATGTCTATAAGCATGAATCTTTATTGTCTAGTGATATTTTCTAAGCCTCGTTCTTGAGGCTTGTCGTGGTTTACTCTCGAATCTCGGATTTCTTGTAAAACACTTGAATCACTTACTCTTTTACACTTAGTAACTACTATTTTAGCTTATACACTAAGTAGAAAGTATAATAGTGTGGTATTAGAGCATGTTTTAGTTCAATCTTTGTAGATTTGGGATGAATCCGAACTAGTTGTGTGTTTGATAACCTAGGCTAGTGTTGGTGGAATTGATTTTAGCTTACTCAATACTGATCTAAGCTGAAACTACTTTTGCTTTGTTTGCTTAACAAAATATATTTATGTTTGATTTACATTTAGTTAACTAGTTCTTCCATTTCTATAATTATTTAGTTGTTGTCTTTATTAAGATCTAATTTGTTTTATTTTTTTAGGTTAACTGGCCTTGGAGTATGGTTGATGGGGTGAAGCTGCAGCCAATTGATGGCAAGGGATATTACGAAATGTAAAAGGTAAGAATGAAGGCCATTCTCACTCGAGAGAAGTTGTGGAAAGCTATCTCGAATGAATGGCCTTGTGTAATCACTAATGACGCCAACGACGAGTCTATGGGTATGGCACAGGAGGTTGCTCGTCAGGTTATGCTGTTATGCATCATTCTAATCCTAAAGGTTTCAGAAGCTTTAGTTTCTATTTATTAGACAAATCCCGACCAAATATGTTAATCTGCTTACTAGGTTGTTTACTTTGAAAATGAATGGTTCCGTGTGTATTCAAGAAAATTTGGACATTTTCTGCTAAGGCCAAGGCTTCACCCATGCGCTTAGTAAAAGAATGGATGGAGACGTTGGGGGAATCCTTCGCCCGAAAGGGTGGTAAAAAATTGACACAAGACCTTAAACGTTGCGATGATGAATTAAGGAAGACCACTTAGCTTTGATACTCCTTAATTCTCTTCCTCGCAATTTAACACACTCAGGATTTTATCAAGTATAGTAGAGATGATATATCTCTATATAAGCTGTTAGATGCCATAATATAGGAAAATGATTTCCTTGACGTTTGTAAACAATTCGAAATAGAGAACACTAAACCAAAAGTTGAAGTAATGTTTGTCATGAAAAAGGGTAAAATCCACAGAAACGTAAAACAAGTAGGAAACATATGAAAATAACTCTAAGTTCACTGATCTCTCCTTAGAGTAGACCTACTGTAACAAGCAGGAACACTTAGCTAACTACTATATAAAAGGAAAATAGGTAATCAGAAAACGGTAAGAAACCTAAGGAGAATCAGAAAGGGTTCACTAAGTTTCTTAAGTCTAATGAGTAATATCATAATGAACTACTATTTGTTGGAGACTCCGATGATAGTGCAACCTAGATCCTTGATTCAGGTTGTAATTTGCATGTCACCCCATTTAGGCATGTCTTCATTCCCTTCACGAAAATTTATGCGGTGAAGTACGACTTGATGATCACACTTCAATGGAAATTAAAGAAGCCGGCAGTGTCCCGTTGAAAATGTTCGATGGAAAGTCAGAAGCCAGAATCATTATTATCTGAATTTGTCTTAGATAAACTAGATTGTAACATCGTCACAAGAAAGGGCTTAGAGCGGTTATAAGAAATGGTAGTCTTAGTCAAAAGTATTAACAAAAGAGAACTTTATCATGTTATGTTATCACCTGAAATTAATTTGGTTGAACTGAACACCAAAAATCTATAGTTATCTCTTGTTCATTGATAGATTTCAAACTTAAGAACATTTCTTTCTGTGAAACCTATGTGTTTGGAAAGAAAACTACACACTTTTTTGGTAAATCGACTTCAAAATTAAAAAACCACTAGATTACGCCCACTCTGATATGTGGGGACCCACTTCATGTCTTTAGTTGATCAGTACTCAAGGAAGGATTAAGTTTTCCTTTTGAAAACGAAATCGGAGTTATTTGGTCACTTTAAGGCATGGAAAACATTAGTTGAGAGCAAAATGATATGAAACTCGATTGTTTTTTGATAGATAATGGTCGTGAGTTTTGCAATCAAGTATTAGACACTTATTGCAACGACAATGGGATCAAGAGGCAATTAACTTTACCTGGCACTCCTTAGCAGAATGGGTATGCTGAGAGAATGAATAGAACCTTGCTTGAAAAATCAAGGTGTATGCTATTCAACTCTAAGTGCAAGTACTCTTTATTGGTGTCCATGTTAACCTCTTGGTTTTAAAACACAAGAAAAGATGTGGATTAGACAAAAACCAAACATCTTGCATTTAAAGTCATTTGGTTGTGTAGCCTATGCTCACAACTTACGAGAAAATTAAATCCTAGGGTGAGAAATGCATATTGCTTGTGCCACGTGTTTGCATTTTTGAAATGCACACGTGAGTTGCACATGACAAATGCACACGTGAGTTGCATGTGCTCATTAATGCGCTGGCACAATCTGGTGCGTCCAAAATGCAAACAGTAAATGCAATCAACGGCTGCAAAGGGGGATCCATGGATCCATGAAAAGAGGGGGGTTCCACATGATACAACCCATATATAGTTATAACCTCTAGATCAGTTACTTTTAATGAAGAAGATTTTATGTTTAAATTAAAAATGACAGTGGTTGACTATTTAGCATGAAATACAAATGACTTAGATACAAGCTGCATTCCAAATCCTTTTACAGCTCGGCAACATGAACCGGAGTTAAAAGATGGACGGGAAATGTCAGAAGACCTGACACATGTTACTCACCAAGTTCGTGAGAGTTCTCCAACTCGACTTCTATTTCAGTTATTATTGGTATAAATGTTGATTTGATTGCTGCTTCTGATGATGTTGTGTTTGATAATAACATAAATGATGAAGTGAGTGAATCTGAAATTCCCGATGTTTTTGTTTATGGTACACATGCAGTGAATGACTATATGTTCAAGGGCGGATCTAGGGGGCTCTTGCCCCCTAATCTCGAGAAAAACAATTTTTTTTAATTGCTTTCCAATGTTCTGTTCCAGATGACTTTCCATTTGATATCAAATATTCAGATGGAACCACTAAAACCTCCAATGACTTACGAAAACCTCGTATATACACAACATTGCATAAACTTGATGTGTATTTTTTTATACAAACTTTTATCACACTCGTTGATTTTGAGACCATTTGAAATCATTACAGTGCCAAAAATTTCGCACCATTGCTTAGGCACTTGTTTTAGATTGTAAAGAGACTTGCTCGTTTACACGTTTTTTGTTCTTGGCGTGACAAAATACAACCTTTTTATTGTTTCATATAAAATTATTCTCAAATGTAATCTTCACATTCATTTGATGAATTTCAAATTGCGCAATGCTGCAATGTCAGTTATCATTCTAATGTATTTATACCCGACTCTACAATAAGGTTGAAGCGGCAAAATGAAAATGTACCATTTAATTAATTCTGAATTTTTAACATAGAATCAAATAATATATTTCTAAGTCTCATTAGTCTAATCCAATCTTTCATATCAATTTTTTGTTTATAAGGCCAAATTAAATTTTAAAAGTTCAAAATCACCTATGTCATTTTTAAAATAATTTTTTTGAAGTGTGGTTAATAATCAAATTGATTTTAATGAAACATATGTTAATATTCACAAAGGGTTATAATCTAGGGAAACACGTAATTTTTGTAAGACGAAGGGACATCATCTTAACTGTTGATTTTGATTGATTTAGCGGTTGAGACTAAATTTGTTTTTAATTAAGTTAGACGGATGTATTTGCAAAATGCAGGGGTTTGTTGAGAGTGACGATTATTAACATCAACTGTTAGATTAATACAAATCAATGGTCGATATCCCTCCGTCTTCGGAAACTTTGATTATCCTTCTCAAACCCATTCATATTCAGAAAATATAGTAAATTGTTTCATTAAATATAAGTTAAAAATATACATCCATTCAAATAAATTTTTCTTAAAAATGTTTTTCTAAAAACATTATTGAAACAAAAAATGAAAGTAACATTATTGAAAAAAAAATAAAGTAAATTAAATAGAAAAATGAAAATAAAAAACTCCCAAAAAATGAAAATGAAAATAATAAATTAAAGTAATAGAAAAAAATCTTAGGGCACAATGCGAGTCGAATCGAAGACGCCGCTATTCCATTTCGATAAGCTCTTCTTCTCGGAGGCGCTCGAACGCCCGTAGTCTGTCGCTTCCATCTCCCGGATCTGCTCTTTAAACTCTACAATTCACATCATGTCGGGCGGCTTTTTCCGGGTGAGTTCTCTCCCTTTTAGATTAGTTTTACCGTTTTTCCGATCTTCTGAAATTATATGTTTATCCTTTTCTTCGTACCTCTGTAGGGTACTACTGCTGATCAGGACACTCGATTCTCCAATAAGCAAGCTAAGCTCATGAAATCTCAGAAATTCGCACCTGAACTCGAACACTTGGTATGCTTATTTATATGCTTATTTGACCACTTAGCTTAAACTGAGACTGATTCATATTTTATTTTCCATTTTAGGTTGACATGTCTAGAGTTAAAATTGATGTTGTCAGACCGTGGATTGCCAAGAGGGTTACTGAGCTACTAGGTTTTGAAGATGAAGTTCTCATCAATTTTATTTATGGTCTCTTGGAGGGCAAGGTAATTATTCAAATATCCTGTTTTGTTAATCAGTTAAGCATAGCTGTATGACTGTATGATATTGATATTCTGGACCGTTCAGAGTATATGTTGCCACTTGCCAGTAGTGGAGACAACTTATAGAGTTACTCTTATCTAACATTTGGTGGAATTTAGCATTTTTGTAGTAGAGCATTGCACTTGCTATATCATAGTAATTGATGTTGGCTGTGTAGCAGAGCTATATGATATTATTAGTGCTGCATTGTGATTTGTGCACAATGTTTGATGAAATTTGTACAATGATTGTAGTTTTGAATATTCTTGGAGATTTGTGTTTGTATGTCTTCTTAGCGTTGTCGATGCTTGTACTGCGTGAGTTTGGGGATAAGCTCTTTTAATTTTGCAGAATGTAAATGGAAAGGAAATTCAAATTTCGATTACTGGTTTTATGGAAAAAAATACTGGAAAATTCATGAAAGAGCTATGGACCCTCCTTCTCAGTGCACAAAAAAATGCAAGTGGTGTGCCACAGCAATTTCTTGATGAAAAAGAGGAGGAGACAAAAAAGAAAAAGGTCTCTCTTGAAATTGTACAATTTGGATGTCATGTACAATGAAACTACTCTCCTGTTCTTAAAATAACTCAAATTAATGTTTTAGGCTGATGCTGAACGGATTACCAATGAAATCCAGAAGAAGAAAGAGAGGGAAGCAGAAGAATCTGGACTTAATCAGAAGATGGTAATGTTATAGTGCATGTGAAACTTGTTTGAAATGGTTTTAGTTTTGACTATATTGTGTCTTTCTCATGACATTCAGCTAGCTTCTGCAATTATTTGGGTTCATGTCCTTTTGCCTCAACCTACTGTAGGAAGGTGGCCCTGACACTTCAAGAACCAATGCCATCAGTGATAAGCTTATTGACAGTCATCGGAATGGAAGAGAACCAAGTCGCAGTCCTGATGACAGAAATGAGATCATTGGCAGGAATGGACGCGATAGAAAAACAAGGTTCGGCTAAATACCGTTGCCTTAAATAGTAAACTATTTATATGTTTTATATGCCTACATTTCAATTTCTGTACTGTATATATCAGAATATCACAAACCTGATGCCATCCCTTGGTATGACAATGGGAGACTCTATAGTTGTATCTTCATAGTATGTGTTGAAGATTCTAATTATAAATGCCTTACTGTATGGTTTGTTTAGCTTTGCGTCTAACTACTTATGGCCCCAAATTACTAGTCAACTGACACAGATTGCATGCAAAAAATCACGCACTTAAAAATAAATTTTTTAAAAAGATTGATAATTTTTTAAGCAAACAAAGGAAATAGGTTTTGGGTTGGATATTTTGGTAGGCTCATGCAAATTATTGTTTATGTTGAATTCAGCATTTGTTACTGTTTATTTCAAAAAAGTACATAAATTTATTTCCTGGATGACGGGGTACTTGCATTTGATTTCGATTTTGTTCATTCAAGTCCTATGATGCCCCAACATATGGCTTTCTGATCATTTACTATTAAAACAAGTTTCATTTGATGTTTCAGAACATTAATCTTATGCATTTTTTGACATTGTTCCTTGTGCAATTTTCTTGTAGGGTCAATGCATATGCGCTGTATTTTTTGTTTCCAGATGTGCTACATAGTGTGAGTTATTGTTAGCCCATTGCCTCATGTTTACAACTAGGACCAATAGCAGAAGAATAAAAACAGAGCACATTTAATAGATTGATAGATTGTGTTACTGAACAATTGTGTCTAGATGTTGTATTTGGAGTCATACGAATTGCACAACTTTTAAAGCTTGATCTTTTGTTACTCAAAGCTGATTGAAACTGCATTATTTTCTTTTATTATGTCTAGGAATTCCAGATCCTCTCATTCTAGTGGGAGTTCCCTCTCACCTAGTCGGTATGGCTCTCAGACCTTTCAATAATTCTTATTTTTCTGATTGCTCGGTTTACTGCTAAAAAAGTATACGATTTAATTTATTTTATGTTTTACTGATTTATGATTAAACCATAAAGTCAAGCTTACATAAATCTTACAGGAGGAGCCATTCTAGGTCACCTAGAGGATATAAACGTTCCTTATATATGGAAAGGGACCGTCCTAATCGAAGAAGATCTATAAGCCCCCAATTCACTCGCACTCGGTCCTCTAGAAGGTCACCTTCTCTGTCAAGGCGAAGGCCATCTTATCGAAGAAGATCTAGATCACGTTCTCGCAGTCATTCACTCTCTCCTCAACGGTTTAGAGCTGCTAGTCGTCGCAGGTCCCCATCCCCTGTTCGCCGCAGGTCACCGTACCCTGTTCGCCGCAGGTCCCCATCCCCGGTTCGCCGCAGGTCCCCATCCCCGGTTCATCGCAGGTCCCCATCTCCAGTGCGCCGCAGATCTCCACAACGCAGGTCTCGCAGGTCCCCATCACCTGTGAGGCGCAGATCCCCAGTACGTAGGTCTCAGTCACCTCCAAGACGTGGTTCGCGAGCATTGGTTAGGCGTCAGTCACATTCTCCGGCGCAGAATAGTTCTCCTTTATTTTCTCCACATAGAGGTTCTTCTTCGCCTTCCCGAAGTGCATCCCCATCTCCAAAACAGACTTATCTGTCTCCACATATGCGTAGGTCTCCATCTCCATTAAGATACAAAGTGTCCCCTCAAAGACGACGCAGAACACCTTCTCCTATTAAGCATGAGGGGCGTGACCGGAAGGCTCCGGCTTCTAGGTACAGACGTCAATCTCAAGATTCCCGTAAGCATTCTCCTTCTGATGGCAGGCCATTTTCCCCCGATCGGTCTGCATCAGAGTCTCCAATTCGTCAACGATCAACCTCGCTGTCCAGGGAAAAATCCCCAATTCATTCAAAGAACCTGATTCCGCCATCATTGAATAAAAGTCACAGGTATATATTCTCCTTCTGATGGCAGGCCATTTAATTATTGTTGCTCTTTTTAAGAGCATATTAGAGATACAGTGTCCTTGATGGTATAATAATCTCAACACATTTGGCATATCTCCATGCTATTGTCTAATTGTTTGTCTTAGAATAATTGGTTTAATCAACTTACTGTTTTTCAGTTCTCCGAAAAAAAGTAAAGGACACGAGTCTCCAAGGGAGACAACTTACAGAAGAAAAGATGAAGACTTTAGTCGCAGCAAAAAGGCACTGCCAAAAGAATCATCTCTGGGGAGCACTCCATTAATTTCAGAATCACCAGCAAACAGAGATAAGTATCCTGAGGATGAATTGCGGTAATTTTTGCTTATTGTATAAGCTGTTTGATTATATTTCATAAGTTATCTCTGTTCTTACTTACCCAAATTTCATGTACTGGCAATGTTTCAGAGCACTAAACAGCTCAAAAAGAAAAGACTCAGAAATTAGAAAAGAAAGCTACTCACAAGTTAACCAGGAAACACAATTTGCTCAGGCTGAATTGGAAAAAAGGTTGCCACTACATTGACTATATATTCTATTAGCCATTTGATTAAAACTTGATGGATGACATGCCCTCATTCCTCATTTATATGAACTTAACCAATTCAGGGAAACATATTTTGAAAAAGGCAGCAATGCTAAAGATGCTGAGCACGAGAAGGGTGCAGTGTTGTCCCAGAAAAACAAAATAGAGGATGGTAGTCGTCTTAATAAATCAGAAAGTGCATCTAAGAAGCTAATAACTAGCTCTGATTCTGGATATGATGAAGGTAGAAAGAGAAAGCACAAGGGCTCCTCTAATAGGCATGAAGTTACTTCAGATGATGACAGCTTAGATACAGACGTGGATGAGACGAAGGATGCCAAAAGGAGGAAAAAGGAGGAAGAGAAAATATCACGTAGGGAAAAAAGACGTCAGAGGCATGAAGAAAAACGCCGCAAGAAGGAAGAAAAGCGATCAAAAAAGTATAAATCAAGGGAAGATGATTCAAGCATTGTGAAGAAGGTTCATGACAAGTCTGATGTTGAGGAAGAAGAGGAAGAAAAGAAGAAGCAGCTAGAGATAGCACTGAGGAAGAAGGCTCTTGAATCCTTAAAAGCAAAGAAGGGAGTTAGCCAGTGAGTAAACTTTTTCCCTTTCTGAACTGGCAGGTTGTTAATCAAGATTCTGATGTTGTGGCTAAAGGAGATTGCTAATGTTGCTACGAATCATTTGAACTCATTATTGGTGGGTCTCTCGTTTAGCAGACAAGTTGATGTTATCGTTTGTTATTTGGATAAGCACTAACACTGAAAATGTATTCTGAGTTTTGAGGTAATGAAACTCTTCTGGGTTGAGTTCATTGTGTTGGACCTCCTCATTTATCATGACATCAACGGTATGTTGTAATACTCATCACTGAGCGACATTTTGGATTCTGTCGTCACATGCTTTTTCTTGTGGCCGTCCGTCTAGTCAGAGTACTTTTGCATGCCGGATGACCCGGCTGCACTTCTGTAACCCTGCTAACAAGCAAACTGTTGTTGATTGAAAGTGGACACGCCGTAACAACATAGTGCACGCAAACTGTTTTAAATATTTCATATAAATTAAAAAAATGAAGAAGTATATTTCATATAAAAAAATGCCGCATCGCACCGCATTACTAGAAAAACATATAATTAAGTACATTTATTATAAATGATGAAGTTTGTATTGATTAATATGATGAATTAATTAGATAAACTAGAATTACATACATTGTTATCAATACTTCTTTCATATTTCATGGAAAATATAGTATGTGAATGTTTAAAATTACTTATTCTATAATTTTAATTGTGTTTTAAGTGTATTTTATAAAAATTAATAGAAAGCGGTTTTCAAAACGCATCGCGCCCACCCTTAGTTGAGATTAAATTATTTTTCAATTAAAATTAAAATGAATTGACAAAAAATACAGAGTCAATGTAGATTAATGGTTATCAATATAAACTATTGGATTGATAAAATTCAAGGTGAAATAATATTTTTCCGTCTTACTTAAGTATGTTAGTCACAGAATAATATTCTAGTTTAATTTGTTGTATTCATACTTTTAGATATGTTAAAGTTAGAGTTGCATATTTTATGTTTCTATTTTAACAAATTATATTATTTTTTTGATCGGGTTTTTGGTCGGGCCGGGCTTTCGGGCCGTGCGGGCTTGAGAAGTCAAGCCCGAGCCCGGCCCTATAAAAGCGAGCTCGGGCTTTCATCGGGCCGACGAGCGGGACGGGCCGGGTTTACACCGGGCCTCGGGCATTTTGCAGGCTTTCGGGCTAACGGGCCGGTTGGACACCCCTACATTTGTGCACCTTGGGATTTCAACTGTTTGCACTTTTAATTTAGCATGTTTGCACATTTTGACCCGGACACGTGTATTTTGACTTTTTTACTAAAAACAAAAAACTCAAAAAGATAAATTGTGGACCGTTAGTTCACCGATGGAGGAGTCGTAGAGATCGTAGGATATCTGCTGGGTCGCAGATGATCCGATCTCTATTCCCTAAACCCTACGCTTTTAAACGATTGAGATGTGACCTTACGAATGTAATTTAAGAATAAAGATGTACAATACGATACGACTCATTTAAATTTGGGAACTTTAACGAAGTACATTCTTTTAATCTAAAGAAATTATATTACTTAAATTTGGGATTAATCGCATATCCATTATATTATTAAATTTGTAATAAAATGTGATTCCTAAAGTTTATGAATTTAAACGTTTAGCCAAATATGATAATTGATTAATATGTCTTAATTTAATTAGGATTAAAATGGAAATGGTTCAAGAAGGACATTCTTAGTGAACCCTATTAATTTTCTTTATTCTTTTATGTTGCGTTTTGTGTTGTCTATACCTAGGTATCTTCATTTGACCCTAACGTCAAGAAGTCCTAAGGGCGGCCCTGACCCTGCCCTGAACCCTACCCGGCTCTGAAGTTGACCCGATTTCAGCCCTGCCCTTAAGCCTTAGGGCAGGGTAAGAATCGAAATAAAAAGCCCCGACCCTGTCCTCCTACCCGGCCCTTTGACCCTACCCTGACCTTGCCTGACTTAACCTTAACACTATCACTAAATTTATTCATAATAATCCTTTATATATAGAAAAATATTCAAAACTCAAAGAATTTAATAAATTTTATGTAGTACAATTAATTAAATTTTTTTTAAAATTATAGACCTAATGTGAAGGCTCGGCCCCAGGGTCGGCCCTGCCCGGCCCTTTCTTTACCCTGCCCTAGGGCGGCCCCAAGGGTCATCAAAAAGTCGTCGGCCCGACCCTGCCCTGCCTTAAGGCTTCCATCGGGCGTGGTAAAACTCCTTAAAGCATGCCCTGCCCTTATTAGGGCTGGGCTGACCGTGCCCATTGCCGATCCCTATCTATACCTCTTAGTATTCTTTCAGTCTCTATCTTTCATGCGTGTTTGCATTAGACTGTTCTTAGTTGAAATCTCCAAATGTCATCTTATGTTGAAATTGGGTATTGAGAGATGTCTTTAATTTGGGACAATTGTGGGGAATCACTATTATAATACATTGCTAACCACCATTGTAACAACTAATTACGAATGATTCAATTATAATTGCTCCGATATCAAAACAACATCACTGTCATACTCTGTTAGAAATTATAAATCACAAGCCATCGGAAGCGTGGGTGTACAATTCAAATACTGACAATTGCAGATAACCACTACTATAATATAGAATCCATCATTTTCACAATTAATTACAAAATGATTCTATAATAATAGTTTTGTTATAAAAACCATCATCTGAATATACAAGTAATAATAGGAAATGTGATTGATGCTACAATTGTGGCTATGTATTTCTATGTCATTTTTTATATTTATAAATACAATTGAAGAAAGCTATACATAAATATAATATGAATTAAAGTTCTAGAGTTTAGATTTTTATATTCACAGTTTTAATCACGGTAAAATTTGAATAAGATATTTAATTATTTTTTATTTTATTAGATTTTATCATAGTTAAAATCTATCGATATAATACGTTTCAAATAGTACAATTTCGACACTAATATTCGTAATTTATTCGATCGGGCTTTTGCGGGCTTTAGGTCGGGCCGGACTTTCAGGCCGTGCGGGCTTCAAAAGACAAGCCCGAGCCCGGCCCTAAGGCATCAGGCTCGGGCCACCGTCGGACCGACTAGCGGGCAAGGCCGGGCTTTTACCTGGCTTTCGAACCATCGGCCATTTGGACACCCCTATGACGAGGTGCATAATACGGCAATTTGCAACAAATTATATAAGGGGTAATTGCAGTAAACCACAATTATAATACCCCGTTTGCAGTAAACACAATTATAATACCCCGTTTTACTGAAGGAAACTCTTGTTTGAGAGTTTATTGTCAATGTTTAATGATTATCGACTGGACGGTTCAAATATAAATAATTTTCTCATTTTATCTTATGAAATATGATTTATTATATCACTACTTGTAAACTCTAATTGTTTTTCTATATTGATCTTAAAGATCGATTTTGAGCTAAAATATAACAGCTTCTCACCACACCCGCAACTGCAAATATGTTTCCATTAGGTTTCGTGTCTAGTATGGATTATAAATCAATAAACGAATATAGTCTTACTAATCAAACATAGCCACAATCGTAGTCTCAACCTCATTCCCTAGCGTTACCTATAATCAGATGGTGGTTTTTGATAATGGGATATTATAATAGAGTCATTTTGTAATTATTTGTTAAAATAGTGATTTTTTGCAAAACAAGATATTATAATGGTGGTTTTTAGAAATTGTCCGAATTAAAGTTCTATACACACGCGCCGTATGGCGCGTGTTTTACAATTTCTAACGGAGTTTTGAAAAATGGTGGTTTTTTGATAACGGAGCTATTATAATATACTCATTTTGCAATTAGTTATTAAAATGGTGGTTTACTGCAAAACGAGATATTATAATGGTGGTTTACTGCAATTACCCCATTATATAAATTGATATTATTTTGAGGTTTTTTATCATTGTTTTATGTTGTTTGTCTGAACCATTGTGAAAATGCCTTTGATCAAATTCGTTACAAATAGTTATTAATTGCTTCACTTCAGTGTATTTGATTATCATTTGATTCCCCTTTTATTGTTTTATATTTTCAAAATATTATGTTAATTAGTTAATGACTAACGATCAAGTAAAAACCAATGGTTTCGTATAAATTATAAACACATCCGGACCGGAGATCTGAAAAATACGAACGAATGAGATTATTCGGTCGAAATAAGATATGATCTGATTAATTTAAGCGATTGAATTTAAATTGATTGATAGCTACGATTTGTTTATAATTTTCACAAAACTATCTATTTTTATTTGATCTATTATCTAGTGAGTAAAGGTAAATAATCAGTCCAATAAATCTTAGAAAATCAAATGAAATTCATATGAAAGGTGTCCACTCTCACCAAATAATTTTCATGAGTTGGTTCAAAAGGAAGCTTCGTTTCACAATGTTGAGACACAATTTTTTTCATTGATTACTAATAATTTAACAAAAGAGAATTAAAAAAATCACCAAATACAACCACCAACTTAATAAATAAATAATTTTAATCTCAACCGCTGATTCATATAATAATCAACAATTGAACTTGAGTAATTTAATCCCATTAAATGATGTCATTAGTTTTGATCGTAATACATCTTTCCCCTACTTATATATATTAAATTTTTTGGTAAACAAGGAACCCTGTGCTTTAAATGGATAAACCCCTTTGGTGCTTTAAATTAGGGGTTAAGAGGTCCGAACTTGAGAACTTATCCAATGCAACCTACCTTCTTACAACTTGTGTTGGATCGTAGGTTAGCATTCCCTCTACGGTAACTCAGTTATGGATTCCCTGAGAAGATTAGCAGTTAAGTAATAAATGCAGCGTAATTAAATTAATTAAACTGAAAGTAAATTACTCACGAACTTAGAGTAGAAACCACAATAGCCAACCAGACTACTGCGTAAAATCACTACCTTCGTTAGAAGGGTCTGAATGCGTGTTACACTTCTTATAGGTATGTTTGTCCTACTACTATAACACACTAAACCTAACTAAGCTCAAACCACATGTATTTATTCAATAACTCCCTCAGTAGCATACACCAATATTCCGGACTCAGAACTCTCTTCTTTTTCTCTCTCAGATATTGTGCGCCCAGCTTCTCCACTCGCCTGATTGGTTATGCCCATGATTGCTTGTCCTCTTACTGGTTGTAACCGCCAAGCATCTCCACTACTTGTTAGTTATACCCATGATCCCTTCTTGTGTAACCACTCCACTTCTTCATGTAACCGCTCCTTTGATTAATTCCTAATTTAATTCTTCTTTTGATAACATCTTGTCTATCACATAAACTCTTAAGAAATCATTAGTTCGTTAGTGTTTGTCATCGTCAAAATTTAGGGCCAACAACTTGACTATCTCTCTTAGGATCACTTATCAATTATATTGTCAATTCATAAATATTATTTTTCCAATAACGGAGGATTCGAAGACCTTAGAAAATGTAACACGTATATATTTATCACTATTTTTGACATATTCATACTTTATAAAAATCCAATAAAATCTTATTGACATATCTTGCCGCTAGCCACTTGACTACCCTTTTCAAGGCAATACAAAAAATTTGATCACGTGAATCACATTGCTTCATTGGACGGGCAACAGATTTGCTTTGGGATGCGTTATTTATTGGCGTTACACTTTGTTAACAACTCAATTAATTCAATACACTAGTACTTACCGCACAGTACATCCTATGCATTTTAAAATCATATTATATGCAACGAAAGAAATAATTATTCGATACATTATTCGCTCATTTGAAAGTATTTGTTGAATGGGTCTATCAAATGGGCTCACCTAGAAGCAGGATTGGCTGCAGCGGATGAAAATCCATACTCTTTACAGCAGATCCCTGAATAAGTGAAGTAACGACATTCTTTGGCAATTCATCAGCTGAGTAGGGATTGTGAGCAAGATTATGACTCTGGCCACCGTACCCCATTGGCAACATATTAATAGGTACACTGCGGGCCTGCTAGTAACAGATAGGTGCATCCAAGCTCATCGGTCCAACTGAGGCTGATGGGTGAGGTACTAAAGATGGATTAGCCATCCATCCAGAAAGAGATGATGGAAGCTGAGCAGGCTGCACAAAAATGCAAATAGTGTCATTGTAATAAGAATTCGTTATTATTTTACCCGCACATCCGACACATTAAAATAAAACTTGTAAGTGCTTTAGTAAATGGTAATACTCACAGCATTAACTCCAATCGGAGGAAAGCCTGGTCCCTTGGGAACTCCACCCATCAGCGGGTTAGTGACAGGGGATGGAGCCCGTGCACCATTCGACTGCCCACAACTATGGTCCACAAAGAGAGTTTTTATATCAGGGTTAGGCTTTGGATTCTTGCAGAGTTGGTGCTGCCAATTTAAACTGTAACAAAGAATTGCTTAAGCGAGACTCGATGGCGGAAGATGATAAAAGTGAATTAAACAAAATAAAATTAAAGTAATCAGTTTGTGAGCCTTTAAAAGATTTTAAATAGTTTGATTGACCTTTGATTTATTAATGTCCTCAGTTCTTGAGCGTGGGAAACTGAAGCTTCTCACGAAACAAAGGGTTTGCCTCTATCAACTTCTTTAGTTCAGCAAGCATTATAGTTCTAGCAGACTTTGTATCACCGTACTTTGACAGTTGCTCATTTTCTCTGCAAAATAATAATTTAACCAACTCAGATTGGCAACAGTTGAATGCCAAGCCTGCAGCAAAACACAAAGTCAAAACCCACTAATCGCCCCTCACCGAAAATTATCCAATGTCAGCAGTTGAGTGATCTCCTTGAAGAGGTCCTCATTAAAAGCAGAGAACACTTTCAAGTCTTTAACCAATATCTCCACAGCTTTTGCTCGATTCTTTCTGCATTGATTGAACCAACATCAAAAATGCACATTCAGTTACTTACATTGCCCGAGTCAGGCCTCAGTGAACACCGTAAACATTTTCAAGAAAACCAAATACTACCATTACCAGTTTACCACTACTTGTCTAATGCCTCAAGATACTTCTGTTTCCCTATCTCAAAAAATATCTTCATCGAATATCTATTATCATCCACTTTTGTGTAGCTCTAAAGATATTTCTCCACTTCATCCCACTCCCCATTTATCACAATCTCATCAAAATACCTCATGTTGAAATAAAATCCAGATTCTTGCTCCAAACTTCACAAACCAAAAAACCATAACAATTCAGCAAAATCACATTAACTCACCACTGACCAGAAATCCGCAAATTAACAAACCATTAAAAACATACCGATGAACAGTCTCCTTAAATTTCTCCTCATCCAAAAACTGCGGTATCAAAAACACCAATTCTCTGCTGAGCGAAGTCATTTCCAAAACCAACCGCCGCCTCAACCTTTTTCAGATCTACGTATCTATCTAAACCCTAAAACATCCACAAACACAAACCTCATCATTTCCACTTCAATTCCATAACAAATCGAAATCGTGCATCAAATACAAACACACACGCCAAGCATCACATCTCGAACCGATTCACACAAATCGCGCAACAACAACGACGACGAAAACGAAAGCATTTCTTACCTAAGCGCGATTTGCAGCGACAGAGCGGAGCGCGTGAGCGGCAGTTGCGGAAGACGACAAAGAGATGTATACAGTGGATTTCGAGGAAGAAGGAAGCGACGATGAGGGTGAGGTTGAGTCAACGGTTCTAGTACTTGCGACTAGTGCCTAAAATCCCGGTAACTGTTAAACACAGCTACGGGATTCTTAATAGTAGAGATAATTGCTTGCTTAATATATGAAGAGAAAACCACTGCATGCACACATGGAAATAGTAACTGCATAATGATCATCGACTTGCAGACACGTGATGATCTTTATTTAACTTGAAACACACTATATACTCATTCATAAGAGAGATGTCGTCATGACGGCTTCCAGCTGCAGCAGGCCACTTAATTCCCATAGGCAGTAGCATCAGGCCTTGGTTCGAAGCTTTCTGCAAAAACAGGCATGCTATCATCTTCCATTTGAGGTTTTTTCTCAACCACTACAACCACAGTATCCCCGCCATGGTAGGAGGAGATATTAGGTCTTGGTTCGAAGTTTTCTGCAAAAACAGGCATGCTATCATCTTCCATATGAGGTTTTTTCTCAACCACAGTATCCCCGCCATGGTAAGAAGAGATATTAGGTCTCGGTTCGAAGCTTTTGGACAAGGGCTTTTCATCTATTTTACTTCCAGTAATGGTTGTATCAGCATAAGCTGTAAGAGAAGGTCTAGGCTCAAAGTCATGCACAGAGTCCCCTTTCACATCTTGCACTTGGGAGTTGTGCTGGCAGTCGGGCTTTTTGACAAGGGTCAGTTTGCTAGGGGTGTTTGACAAGATTAGGGCTTCAAGAACGATCGGTACTGGCTCGTCTTTCATGATACCTTTCCAGTAGTCTCCTGAATCCTTTCTAGCATTTGCACTCCAAGCAAACTGATCAAATAACATCCAATATTAATCACGTACAAATATTGGAATGATTTAATGACGCTAAACTGATTATTAAATGAACAGATTTATAGTTTTTTAGTATGCCTTAGAGAAAGGAGAGAATAGCTTACAAAAAAGAGAACGAGAATAGCTAGGGATACGAGAGACAGACAATGCTTCATGTTGTTATGTCGTTGTTTTTCAAGTTTTCAACTGCATGTATTTATAGATAACATCTGAGTTAAGCAGATTTGGATCTTGTAAATCATTTAAGCCATTTGCTTAATTTACTGTAAAATAATAATAACAAGAAACATTATCTTGATAAGAATAACAAAACACAACAGTGCTTAGAGCATTATTTGAGATTACAGAGGAAAAAGTATTTTGTTCGTTTGTGCACTAAAGGACAATCACGGTCAATTATTTCTCGTCTCTTATAAATGATTTGATTAACTTTCCCCGACAACAGAGAGGCCGAAATAGATGTACGTAGGGTTGGGTTATATTATGTCACGATTCAAAATTAAGGATCAAGATCGGCGTTTAATCAATCTGGTAAGTGGTAAGCAAGCTTCTTAATTCAATAAACGACAAATATTCAAATAACGTAATTAAATAAAATAAATAATCGTGTAAGTGTAAAATACAATGGAATAATAACGAATGAGTCAAATTGACTCGGTGAATAAATAACATGTCCATTAGCTTATCCATATAATGTTACCAATTTCATATATATATACCTTGTTTATTTATGTCTAATGCATAAATGCGTGAATGTATGAATGCACCAGATATAGTAGACATACCAGATATAACCTTGATGGGCAGTCGTCACTACCGTTTTGGACTTCAAATATGATTCGCGGCTTAACCGCCTTTTCATTCCTATCCATGCTCTACAACATTTAATTTTAGGTGCAGTTAATTTTCTTAAATTGTTAAGCGCTCTCTTATATTAGAATAAACAACATTTTTGGGAAAATATTGTTAAAAATAAACTACAGCAGTTATTCAAATAAGTGTTGTCTTATAAATGTTGTATCTATAGTTTCGGCAGTGCTTATTTGATTAAAATAACATATGGACTGATAATTGACTACTAAAGAATCAGCAATGAGGAGGTTGTCGAGGTTATAGTGGAGGAAAATGGTAAATTCCAGAAAACCACCCCTATAATAGGGGTAATTACAGAAAACCAACCTTATAATACGTATTTATAGAAAACAACCTCTATAAATAGCTCCGTTAGCATTTCACCATCTCCCGTTACTATTCCGTTAGATAAATTATTAAAAAAACTAAACATATTATAATAATTTTAAATAAATTTATTTTTCAAAAATAAAATAAATTAAATTAAATTTCAGTATATTTAATTAAAATTCACAGTATTTAATTAAGAATCATTATGTATATTTAATAAGAAAATTTTTATAAAAATTGAAAACCTTCAAACATTATACTTAGAAAAAAAAAATCAAATATTATACTTATGAAATTATTAATATTAAAAATATATTCACCATTAGTTCATGAAATGATGTAATTAATGTGTTATTTCTTAAATCAAAATATTCAAATCATATGGTTTATGAAATTATATTATGTTTCATCAAATTAGTATATTATTTCATAAATCATACTCCCTCCGTCTCACCGAATGCTTTTCTTTTTGCCATTTTAAGTGTCCCACCAAATGCTTCCTATTTCTTTTTTTGGCAAAAAATAAATATTAAAATATAACATTCTAATTACACTTACTAGTTAAACATAATTAATTATACTAACTAATTAATTATTATAATTGAATTAAACTAACTACCAAAATTAAAAAATCACCCCCAACAACCCTAGATATTGGTTTCAAAATTTTGGTCTCAAAATTTTGGTGGGAAAGTTTACTTTTGGTAAAGTAATTTTGGTCTCAAAATTTTGGTGGGAAAGTTTACTTTTTGATTTGTCTTAATCAGATCTTCATCAGAATTATTTATTTCTTAAATATTGGTTTCTTATTTTACATTGGAAATGCCAAATGGGAACCTTTGAGTGGGACGGAGGGAGTATAATATAAATATTTTGGTTCATGAAATAGTGTATTCTGGTTCATGGACTTTAAATTTGTTATATCCTGAAATAATATTTAATATCATTAATTCATGAAATAATGTAATATATTTCATGAAATATAATGATTCAATTTTTTATAGAGGTGAAATGCTAACGGAGCTATTTATAGAGGTGGTTTTCTGTAAATACGTATTATAGGGGTGGTTTTCTGTAATTACCCCTATTTTAGGGGTGGTTTTCTGGAATTTACCCGGAGGAAAATTCTAATTGAAATGCGGTGGTGATGGAGCGTATTTATACGATCCATCATTATCTTATTTCCATCGTCTTTATATACATTATTTTTAAAATATTACATTTTCGTGGTGTTTTGCGTTTCAGGCATATTTGGACTGCAAAGAAGATATTACACGCTTATGGACAATTTCTAGAAGAATTCGGATCACGGAGACAAAAGAAAGAAGAAAAGGCAGACTGGATGACGTCATGCTGACGTCAGCCGCGGTCGTTAAGAAGTTCAAGTATGCATGGATACCTTTCTCTAGCATGTTTTGTGGTATTTGCCAAACCGGCATTGTTGACCTTATGCACAAGTTATTGATAACAACTCTTTGTAGAGCTTGTCAATATCCAATTTCTTTTATGGTTTTGTTAGTCACTACAAAGAATGGTTCGAAAACTGTCGGAATGATTTTTTTCCTCCAACAATCTCGAGAAAGTTTGCGCTTCTTGACAGCAAGACTAAGCGACACGTATTGATTCCATACCATCATTGTGGCAGATTATTAATGCATGAGTTTAGCTACGTTGGATGTCTTGTGAAATTATTTGTGATATTTTCATCGCCAAGGCCATTGGAAACCACCAACCTTGAGGACAAAGTTGTTTTGAAGGGGAGGATATTGATAAGAATGCAAATATTATTGAATTATTAGCAAATGAAAGCATGTTAATATAAATAGAATGTAACAGGGATCAATTGAGATAAGCTAAAAACTAATGAAAATTCTAATCTTCTTTGTGCCCTAAACCTCCTTTCTTCATCTCCGCCATCTTCTCCAATCTTTCTTTGTTTTCTTCTCTTTAATTGTTGATTATTATCAAACACTGCCATGCATGTTGCTCCACGGGGTCGATGCATTTTCCGCACATCCTCACACTTCTTAGTGAATCTCTTCGAGAGTACGTCTTGGGGGCCTAGGAACTTTAAAAACTTAATTTTTGCGCTTCCATGCGTCCTTATTTTCCTTGGCATGCTTTGGTACGTCTGGTGGGCATCTTGGTTCTTTGGAAAGCTTTGTGACATTATGAAAGTCATATGAGATGACTTCGTTGTCTCAGTCTCATCATTGGCAAGGTTCTTGGCTACTTTGGACAAAATGAAAGTGTCCTTGACCGAGTTCTCCTTAACACCGACTCTTTTAAAAATAACTTTGATCTTAAAATCATGCTCTAAGGGCAGCATTTCTTTGGCAGCGTGCTCAGTACTTTTTGTCACAATAGCTGCAAGTTTTGTCTCATCAAAGGAATCCTTAATAGTAGCAGCGTACTCTTCGTCCTTGTTAGTAGGAGCATGCTCTTCTTTATTGACAGTAGTGAGCTTGGCATGCACGATAAGTAAAAGCGTATTCAAAATGGCATCTATGAAGTCCATCAAAGCTTCAAATATGGCAGCACGTTCTTCACATAACATTTCCATGCGAGCCAAGCATGCTTCGAGAATCCTCATTCACTATGATAAGCTTATTGTTGTGTCCGTCTTCGATAGATCTAATTTTCTTTTTGCAGCTCTAATACCAATTGATATGCACTCGCTAGGGAAGTAAGAGCATCCCAAATGATAAGAAACAAAAGCTTGGTTGTAGAAGGATCTGTGTTTGCGAATGGGAACTAGGTAGCGCTTGTTCTCGTGGGAGTTAAAAATATCGAGTGTGTTGGATGTGGGCAGAAAGGTTAGGGGCGAGAACGTGAGCTGATGGGTGCTTTAGAATGTGGTAAAGTGCAGGGGATGCAAGGAAAATGAGTAATATTGATAAGGGTCAAAGGCTAGTGGTTACAATAGGTAGTTAACGCTAAAATATGTCCTTGTAACACAAGGATATTGTTGCCCTAAGACCTTAGGCCGAAGCGACCCTGAACATGCTAAGTCTCATGGGCACATTTGCTAAGTGTTTAAGTGAGGAGATAAGTGCCTTTTATAGACTTACAAAGGGGAAGGGGAAGAGCTAGACAAGTGGACTGCAAGTGGGCAACAACATGGGTTACGCAGTAAGTGCACAGTGTGCGCACAATAGACAACAAGTGTGTACAGGAGTTGGTTGCTGCATTGTGCCTTGAAAGTTGATTGTCAGGAGTTGCATATGTTGTCTTATGATGAAGGCAATCAGGGTAAGGTCTGCCCATGCTTTGGTAGCAATAATCAAGAATGAGTTGATGCATGTGCTTGGTCCTTTACCCTTGGAACCAAGCGGATTGGTTGCTGCCTTTAGTTAGATCGATTGGCTCGATTACTCTAGGCTCCAGCTCAGTTGGGTTGGCAGATTGGGCACTAGGTAACAACTCTCTTAGCAAGGGCACTTGGCTTAGGAACTCATCAGCATGGCACTCGATATGGGCAGCAACAAGCTCGACACTTTAAAACTCAAAAGGTTTGCCCGATTGCTTCCGTCTTGCTTCGATCTTGCTTCCTCAAAAGCTCGCACAAATTAGGGGGTCACGATAGTAGGATCTCCTCAGTTGAGTTTGCTTGTCTCTAATCGGTCATGTCGTTGGACGACTCTATGGCCTCGGTCCTCAGTAACCTCGGCAAATTTGATCACATGTCGAAAGTCATAGTGATGATTTTCACTGCAGCGATGGAGCCTTCCACGACATGATCCTTCTATACTTCGATCACAAAGAAGCTTGCCTTTTGAGTATCGAAACATGGCTCGAACAGACTGAGTGTGGGTAAATGTCTATTAGGACGAGAAAGAGCAAGGATGAGGCGTTGAATATATTCGAGAATAAGTGGGATAATGCGGATATGAGTGCTGGTCACTGCAATAATAAGAGATGCTGGATAGTGCCTTTCACTAGCAAGTTCATGCTTCAATACCCCATTGTACACACAAGAGTATCACTGCCCCAATGCTTTAGCCCAACATGGTGAGTCAAATATAAGTCTAGAAACTATTCTAAAGGTATTTGGTTTAGAGATAAGCTGTAAGGATGATGCCATATATATAGGCTTATAAAAAGTGGCTTAATAGACTTGGCTCGACAAGTGGGCAAGCTAGGACGTGTCTGGAACCTCCATACAGGTCTAGGCATATGTCTAAGACCTCTAGGCACATAAATGTGTAGACATGTGCGGAAAAGGTGCGTCCTTGTGACGAAAATGCGTATGAATGTAAAGCCGTGCGCGGGAAAGTGCAGACGTGTGTAGGGATTCTTGGCCAGAATTTGCACACGACCCTGCACGGGTTCCACTTCTCCTCACGTTCTCGCACTTCTTAGCCCTATTCTCTTTTGAGAGCACGTCTTGGCGGCCTATGAAATGTGGACACTCGGTTCGGGCGTTGACTTGTTGTCTTGTTTCCATCGGCAAGATTTGGCACATCGGGTGGGCGTGTCGGTGACCTCAAATACTTGACTAGCTTTGTTACAAGATGAAAATCATATGAGATCACTACCGTTGTCTTGGTCTCATCCTCGACAAGGTCTTAAATAAGGTCTTAGAGTAAGTGGAGAATTAGAATCGGCAGGCGCATTCGAAACATTTAGCAAATTTTAATCGACCTACACAATTATTTGCAGCTTGCACCAAAAGTAGGTGGAAAAGAAGATTGTTGAACCCTCTGTTAATGAAATATGTATGTCTATGAGGGTAACTTTATTTTTCAATTCTTGAATTTTTTGAACATTTGACGCTTTATACCCTTGCCAAGTTTAAGGGGAAAAGGGGGCAATATTTAAGGGGTGATTTGCGTGATTTTGTTTTGCATGCTAGCTAATGTTTGATCTAACTATTAACTTTAATATGGGGCACTACTATAAATTTTGCCAAAAACTGTCAAGTGAAAGATTGTTAGTCTCATCGTGTATAACATATTTTTGTACAAAGTAGATTCTCAAAGTAGTTAGATCAAAGTTAAAATAGTAACTAATTACAGCTGCAAAACTAGAAGAAGAAGATGCAACAGAAGACGCTCATCAAGAGCTAAATGCGCAATAGAGCAGAATGCCGCGTTAGAATGCCTTGAAGAGACATGTCTGGAATAGTATCGAATCTTATTTTGGAAGCGCAATCCCAAATCTTGGAAAAGTATATCTAACAAATATTCAAATTCAAATATTTGATTGCGAATTTTTAGGGATTGCCAGAGATATAAAAGAGAGTGAGACGAGGTTAGAAAATTATTCACTTCGATTAGAATTATGCATCCAGACGAGCTGGTGGTAGTAGATTGCAAGTTTTCCAAGAGGGAAGTTTTCAATTAGAATTAAAGAGGGAGGTTTGCAAGTTTCTACTTCGTTTTCCGATCGTATCTAGTAGATTGTTGCTTGTTGGAGTTGGGATAACCCCACACTAAGTTTTCTTTCTTTTCAAGGATGAGGATGCCACTGCTAGCCACTAGGTCGTGCAAGGTAGGGGAAGATGACAAATCCATGACTAGGTTATAGATGGGTGAAAACATCTAGGATTTCAGAATATAGGAATGAGAAGAATGAATAGTGTAAATTTAATTGTATTAACTTTTAGTTTTAACTTTTCAAGTTAAAATTTAATAATTTCTTATTTTATGAATTTTTTTGCATTCCCTTCCTCCGTCATTTCATTTCCCTCCATAAATTTGATAACCCTTCCCTTGTAAATCTCTTCGGCTCCAAACATTATTTTTTTACAAGCATTCAAACTCATAATCAAAAAATGATTTTGTGTTTATGAAATATACATTTTAGCATACTTAAACACTCACTTAAAACATAATTAAGCAAAATATACGATCGCACATATAACACTTTCATTTTTGACTATCAAACTCATTTACTTTGTTTGTTAGTTAATGGGAGCATCCTATGACACAATTAGTCACTGAATAGATGGATTTACAAAACATGTGAAAATCATTATGTTCATATAAATCAGAATGTAAATTACGGAATGAGAGCAGTGAGTTTGAAACATGATATATGCATGCAAGAAAAAATTGGAAACCAGGAAAACTCATTTTGAAATTCATAGTTACAGCTTTAAATGTTCCATCAACAAGATGAGCCAGCTTGGATATTTCCCTGTCTATTCACCCTAGCAAATCAAATCATCAGCTCTCTAGTGGCCTCACTTAGCCTCTTGAACTCGTTTTAAATTAAAACATTATGTTCATATGTAAAAGACATATGCTGCTTTGTAGTACAACGACTAAGATAGTCATGATAATGATTGACAAGCAGTTATTAGGTGTTTTAAATCTAAATTACGCAAGCTAAACAAGTATGTAAATATAGGGTGACCTAGAGTCGCTACAAGAAAATGTAATAAAATTGACAAATTAAAATCAACGATATATTATTTGTTGGTAACAAGTAAAGATCTAGAGGGACAAATAACTTTTTAAGATGAAAGGACAATATCTCAACCCTTAATCAACGATCAATTATTTGCTGGTAAATATATATAACTAACAAAAATAAGTAGGAAATAATTTCATTGTAAATATCATTTTTATTTCTAACAAGTTTCATTGAAATACAAAATTGTTGGTTTTCTTGTCTACATAATCGACATGTACTTATTAACTCACAACTCCGTGCCATATCAAAAAATGAGGTTGTAAATTGAAGTTATAAATAAAGTGCATAGTTTTGGACATTTACCAATGATACTAATTAATCAGAAAATTAAGGACTAGAATTGAAATGTCTTTCAAAAATGGATTTTGTGGAATGATAATCCCGAATTCTTCTCAAACCTCCCTGATTTTTTGTCCCGCCTCCTTTTTTTATTTTGTTAGTCCCGCTCAACTGAATGTTTTAAATTTTGATTCAAAAAATCAGTTTAAATTATAATTAAAAAACAGCAAGTTAAATTCACAACATAAATTATATTTCAAATATCTAATTTAGCCATCATCAACCGTGGTACGAGGCGAGTTAGAGATTCAACATCTTTAGATGATGCAATCAAGCAACTGATATTTGGAGACGAGTTAGAGATTCAACCGTTATACGAGATGAGTAAGAGATTCAACAGATTTTTATGATGAGTCTCCTGGCCGATGATGGGTAATTTTTAGTTTCGTAATTTTGAAAACTTATTTTTAAATTCAAACTTATACTCTCTTATTTCTGTTTTCTTGATATAGGTTATGATGTAATTATCATGACAAGACCAGCAACGGATTATAAAAGGGTATAATGGTAAAAAGAAATTATAAATTCTTTATCTACAGTATTCGTAAACAAAGGATTATGTGTTAATATTTACTTTTATTTTATATTATTTTTAAACAAAGTTATCAATATAGAAAGTCGTCCAAAGTATCATTTAATTGAAAGAGTTCATTAATCGTTATTTAAGTGTTTGTCACCACCTATGCTACGTATAAGAAACGATTCTTTTTACTTTCGTTGCAAAATAATTTTTACGCAACGATCTTTTAATGTAACAGAATATATTTGTTGCACTATTTTTTTTGACATACATTTTATGTGAATCGAGTTATTTTTTGTTACATAATGGATAAAATGGTGTGGTATATTGCTTATTATGTGTTATGTAGAACATCTTCTTTTACATCTCGATGAAGACCTAGATTTCTTTGCTTTTACTATTCTTTTCTCTAACTTCTATAGCGCCATCATGCAAATGAAATAAAAAAGTATTTTAGTTTCCATATCAACATTCATAATTTCTCAATTGAAGGGAGAGTGTTAAATAATAATAAAATTATGTTGAAATATTATCTCACGCTGAAGGATTTGATCACTAATTATTAGTATTTATTATATTATGAATCATGACACGCAAGCTTGGGTTGCAGATCCAGTGCAACGTCCAATATCTTGCAGCGAATCGATAACTACGTAGTTTTATTTCAAAGTATATAATAATACAATGTACATTTACTGAAACCGAATTTCAAAATTAATAAATTCGTTTTAAAATGAATTATTTTTAATTCGCTTTAGCTCAAAACGACGTCCCTTATAAACAACAATAATTAAAATAAAATAATAGCTGCTTCGTGTCGATGACTAATAAAAAATAAAATAGTGGCTAAAGACACTTGAGATAAAGAAATTTGCATGATACGAATGGAAATGAAATCAAATAATTGCTTAATTTTTTTGTAATTTATTTGAGACCTATTTGGGACGGTTTTGTTAGATGCATTATTGCGACAGATTTGCAATGACATTTGTAAATGTGTTACAAACCGTCACAAATGTGTACCAATGTTGATCCGAGTTAGAGACGCTATATATACAATTTGTACATGTGTTTCAAGTGTGTTGCAAAAGGTCTAAAACTTGCGACGACTTGCGACGGCTTTGTAACGTACCGTCACAATTATGTATCTAGACCGTCATAAGTATTTTAATTCTTGCTAAACTGTCACACCTAATACGTCGCATACTCTGCCAAAATTTGCAGTGTAAATTAATTCTAATCAAACCGCATCAAAAATATGGTGTACCTAATTATTGCTCCACAGAACCGATCTAGTTGATGATTTCAAAAGTATTAGTAATTTTGTGCACATATATATATTGTAATTTTGTTTTGTTTTGTTTTTGTAATATAGTTTATAGTTTATAGGAAGTTTTTAATTAATATATCAAATAGATAAATATGAAGTTGAGGAGGGAAAATGGTAATTGATAAAAATGAGAAGAGGGGTAAAGTGAATGAAAAATTTAAAAGTTTTAGGATTTATGGTTTAGGGGTTTAGAGTTAGCATCTAACGATACGCCTGTATTTAATGATACACGCGCATACAAATAATCTTATTTCAATGAGACATGATCTTGGTTGACTGATTAAGATACTGAACTAATACATTCGGTTTGATATGATCTCATATTATTTCAATGCGACCACATACTTGGCAAATGAACTCTACAACCCTTATTGTATACCGTTGGATCAATTTGATCCAACGATACAAAATTTGCACTTTTAAGCTTTTTTCTTTAGTGTACAGATTTTTTTGGCGTTTGCATGCACAAATGCACATTCAAATGTGCATATACTTAAGTAAAAAATGTAGATAGGTGAATTTTCAATTGCACGTGTGCACTGGGTAGTAAAGGAACTCATTCCGTTTAGTATTTTCCCTAAGAGTGGAGTTCCTCTGCGACCCTAGTGCATTTGTGCATCTTGGGGTTTCGACTGTTTGCACTTTTGATTTAGCATGTTTGCACATTTTGACCTGGACACGTGCAGTTTGACTTTTTCACTAAGAAAAAAAACTCAAAAAGATAAATTGTGGACTGTTGGATCACCGACAAAAGGGTTGTAGAAATCGTAGGATATTTGCTGGTTCGCAAATGATTCGACCTCTATTCCCTAAAACCTACACTCTTAAACCATAGAATTTGAGGTAAATGGTTTAGTACTGTGTAGTATATGCATAAAAGCAGGGGAAATCAAATTTGTCAATTTGGATTTAGCATCTTATTAGGGTATAATCATTTATTTTGAAATTTAAATTTAAAACCTACAATTTTGATCCAACAAATTGATATTCAAATGTAGAGTCAAATTAATGACCTAGTGGATGAGATGTACGATTGAAATGTGACCTGCAAATGTAATTTAAAAGTAAAGATGTACTTGAGCGGTCCTCTCCAAATATAATACGACCCATTCAAATTTGGGAACTTTAATGAAGTACATTCTTGTAAGGGATGGGATCTGGTATAAAGTTCATTAAGTGTATAAAATATAGGGATTATTGCCGAAAACCACCCCTTATACGGCGTAATTGCCGAAAACCACCCCTTATACGTTTTATTACCGAAAACCACCCTTTATTCGTTTGTTTAGGGTTTCGTCACACATCGTAACGTTTTCCGTTAAATTTTTGTTAAATCTCACGTTAATTAGGTTAATTAGGTTAATTAAACACAATTTTAGTTTAACTAGGCCAAGTTAATTAATTAGGGGTGGTTTTCGGCAATTACGCCATATAAGGGGTGGTTTTCGGCAATAATCCCTTTAATTAATTAGTTTATAAAATCAAACACCATGGTCAACGCCTCTCCCAAAATCCCAGTTGACATTCCTTCCATTCATCGTGCTCTTCATCACCCCTTTTCATCTCATCTACCAATTTCAACTCTGAGCCCTAAAGATCGCACCTTTAATGGAACTCAAACCTCAAAAGATCGCACCTTTAATGGAACTCAAACATCAAAAGATCGCACCGTTAATGGAACTCAAACCTCAAAAGATCCAACCTTTAATGGAAATCAACCTCAAAAGATCCAACCTTTAATGGAAATCAACCTCAAAAGATCCAACCTTTAATGAATGGATCAACTCGCCTCCTACTCATCCGACGCCTCCGACCACGCCCAGCCATGGACCGAAATGTTCCGTTCCGCTTCAACCCGCAAACCCGACTCCGCCCCACGAAGCCGCGCACAATCTCCATCCCCATCTCGCATTCCTCCACCCAAACCGATACCTTCACAATCTCCCACCTCCGAAAACACCACCACTTCCCTCTCCGATGACCCTCAAGTCCGCCTGGCCCTCTACATCGCCAAACAAATAAAGGGTGGTTTTCGGCAATAAAACGTATAAGGGGTGGTTTTCGGCAATAATCCCTTAATTAAATGAAAATTGGGTTAATTAATCTAATTAATGCCATTTAACGGAGATTTAACACTAATTTGACAGAAAACTGTGTGTGACTAAACCCTAAACAAACGAATAAAGGGTGGTTTTCGGCAATAAAACGTATAAGGGGTGGTTTTCGGCAATTACGCCCTATAAGGGGTGGTTTTCGACAATAATCCCTAAAATATACACTAATGCTATCGGTTAAAATAAATAGATTGAAGGACCAGATTTAAACTAAATTAAATTACAAAGTTACCAAATATGGAGTTAAAATAATTCATAATTATATTCGAAGGGTAATTTGGGAATAGAAAGATATGGTTTGTTTGTAGAATCCCATAATTCATTCCCAAATTAGGTCGTCTTGAACAAATCTTGAAACAACCTGCGACACATCGGACGAAGAAGCTACCTTCGATACACCCGCAGCGCCGCTCTCGTCTTCCTGTGTACCGCTATCGTCTTCCTGCGTCGCCGTTGTTGTTTTCCTCCATCGATTTAAAAATCGCCCTACAACTGACCCACGCCGACCACTCAACCCCACTGACATGTCTCCCATGGACTTGCTACGATTTGCTAGGGTTTTGACATTTTGTTTTTGTTGCTGCGATTTATTAATGTTTTTGTGTGTTTGTGTTGAGATCTTTTTTCGGTTAATTTATGTATGGTCCAAAAACTGTATTATATGGTTCTTGAACCATATAGTTTGATATTTTGAACCATATAGTTCGATATTTTGAACCATATAGTTCAATATTTTGAACCATATCAAGTTAGATGCTAATCAGTGTATAGCTTACTCGATATATATATGGTCAAAAAATGTGTAATATATGGTTCTTGAACCATATAATTTGATATTTTGAACCATATCAAGTTAGATGCTACTCAGTGTATAGCTTACTCGATATACGTATGGTCCAAAAACTATTATATATGGTTCTTGAACCATAAAGTCTGATATTTTGAACCAAATCAAGTTGGATTGTAATCAATGTATAACTTACTCGATATATGTATGGGTGGTTTACAGTTAGTTTCAGTAAAGAGAAATAATTGTGGACCGTTTATCAAATTTTCTTTGCCCTAAACATATAATGATTAATATGGTTCAATTCTGAGATGATCCAAAAATTTGAACAATATGGTTCTAGAACCATAATTTTTTTATTTTTGGACCATGCACATTACGAATCATATTTGCAATGAAGTGTTTGAACTGAAAAACATGTTCGATGAATCATACATCACATTTCATTGGACCTCGATAAATTCAAAATTGAATGGAATTAAAATTGATTTGGAATGAAAGTAACTGATATAATTAGTTTGAGGATTTTAAGGATATAATATGTTAATCTGATCTTAAATATAATTGTTTTATGCAACTTTATGGATTTGCCCTTTTGATGTTATGTTGGTAAGTATTTGAATGCGCATTAAAACCGGCCGATTGAAATCAATCAAAGGTTGGGATGATTTTATATTTTAAACCAAAACTATCACGTTATATGTGATCCCTTCAATTGTCTATTAAATTTAATCTGACGGTCATAAAGGGTAAGGGAATGGATCAGGTATAAAGTGCTAGTTTTGGTATAAAATATAAAACTTTCTCAACCGTAGATTGATTTCAATCCAACGGTTCAAATACGCATCTAAATACTTACCAAATTAACAATAAAGGGCAAATCTGTAATGTTACAAAAATAATTATATTTGAAGATTATATTTTCATAACATATCCTAAAAAACCTCCAACAAATTTTATCAATTACGTTCTTCCTAATCAATCGTGTTTTTCAGTCTGTTCTGAATTTTATCTTTGACATGTTTTCAAACGTAAGCAAAAACAACGATCCATGTGATGATTATCCTTGTAATCAATCGAGTTGTCATGCTAATGCGGAGGATTACCGCTCAATATCGGATGATCAACATTCAGGTTCAGGTACGCATATACGAAGTAGTTTAGTGTTTCGATCGAGTAGGGTTTAGTATATGTCAAGTTCAATTTCGATATGGACTGACATGGTCCAAAATATTGTAAAATATGGTTCTAGAACCATGTACGTCAATATTTTGGACCATATCAGAATCGAATACTATTGATTATGTACAACCTAATTTGATATACGTGTCATAAATTTTTCAATCGAACAGGGTTTTCATTTCAAAAATGCGTTAGTGCAAATAAAATTCAAAATGTGCATGGTCCAAAAAGTTAAACATTATGGTTCTAGAACCATATAATGTAATTTTTTGGACCATGTGTAATTCAACAATCTAACCAGAATTTTTGTTTATTTCAATATATATGGTCCATAATTTCTTATTGTATGGGTTGCTGCATCATATAGTTCATTTGTTTGAATCATAATATGTTTTGTCAAACTCATTAACATTTTTCGATTCGCAATTTTTCGACAGGGGTAACAAATGCAACACAGATACTAGCACTCAAGAATCCAACAATGATCAAATCATAACACCGGACTGCCCTGAATATTTACAACCTCATATTGGGCAGACTTTTACATGTCTTGAAGAAGCGATCAATTTTTACAAAAACTCGTCATAATCTTCCGGTTCAGTCCTAACCATCGGCGAAAAATCTTGTGTTTCTGCAACGTAATTTTTACATGAGAACTATAATAATCATATATATTATGAACTCTTCGAATAGTTATTCATCATGGGTGACTAACTGTATCTACAAAATTGTTGGAACAAACAGAATCTTATGTTCCGAGAAAACATGGTTCAACAAATTATTAAACATGGTTCATGAAGCATAAAACACAATTATTTGGACCATACCATCTAATTATGGTTCATGAACTAAATCTACAAAAATACCAGATTACACAGACTTATGTTTCGAGAAAACATGGTTCAACAAATGCTTAAATATGGTTCATGAACCATGTCACACAATTATTAGGACCACAACAAACAATTACGATGCACGACCTATATCAACAAATTATTGAACATGGTTCACGATCCATAACACACATTTTGTCAAGACCACAACACACAATTATGGTTCATGAATAATAGCTAAGAAATTCTTGGACCATACAGACTTTTATGACCAAGCAAGTACGGTTCAACAAATTCCTAAATTTGGTTCATGAACCATACCACACAATCATTAGGACCACACAATTCTTAAACTTACCAGTAACCTCCACATTATCGAATGTTGTCTGTTGTATGCTTCTCAATAACGATGCCGGAACAATAACAACAGGCTCGTTTTCTTTGATTACGTCTAACGACGATCCAACTCCTACTCGTCGACGTTCTGCTAATTTAAACATAAATCTCAATAACGATGCCGGAACAATAACAACAGGCTCGTTTTCTTTGATTACGTCTAACGACGATCCAACTCCTACTCGTCGACGTTCTGCTAATTTAAACATAAAATAGACATTCAGTCGACACTTAATTGAACAAAATTGAATACAATCGATCAACTTACCGTAAAACTTCATGACCTCTCGGCGAATGGCAGCTGATGTTCTGCAAAAAATGTCGTGCACATGGTCAAAACATAAACTTTAAACAAGGATAATTAACATAATCAAAATCTCAACACAAAACATTAGAAACGTAAATTAAAGAAACCCTAGTAGATCGAAACACTTACAAGTCGAAGGATGACATTTCAATGGCGGGGAAGTGTTCGGAGTGACACAAGATGACGAGACCGGCAAAGGAGGATGACGAAGCGGCGACGCGGATGAGGACAGCAACGACGCAGATCGACGGAGATACTCGATGAAAGATGAAAAGCCAAACACAATTTTCGACCTAATCCGAGGAGTGATTCGCGGGATCTACGAACAAACCTCGATTTGTGTGAAAAAACTCCAAATTTACCCCTGTTTGAAGATTTTGTTCCTCATTTACCCAACTTGTAAGTTTTATTCCCCATTTACCCCACTTTATAAAAACGCTTTTTCAAAAAGCGCCTAAACAGATAAAAAAGCTTTTTGAAAAAGCATTTTTAGCCCAATCGTTAGTAAAAAATAAATTTTGATACATATTTAATCAAGAATGAACGAAAAATGCTTTTTGAAAAAGCGTTTTTAGCTGTTTAGGCACTTTTTGAAAAAGCGTTTTTGTAAAGTGGGGTAAATGGGGAATAAAACTTACAAGTGGGGTAAATGAGGAACAAAATCTTCAAACAGGGGTAAATTTGGAGTTCTCTCGATTTGTGTTCCGAAATTACCTTTTTGAATTAATTTTGATATATTTAATTCCAGATTTGGTAAGTTTCTAATTTGAAATTGTTCAAAATATGGTCCGTCGATCTGGTTTTTTTAACGGACAGTATTAGTGTATACTTTATACACTAAAGGGACTTTATACCAGATCCCTTCTCTAAAGGGTAAATGTGTAATTCTATCAATTAAATAAGTGATGATATTTGTCGGTTACTAATAAATCCCACAATTTAAGGGATTTATATTTTCAAATCAATAATTATTTTTAGAATTCATTTTGTACAATTTTTGAATAATAATTTCAGAATTTCTATTTTTGGAAAAGTTATATATTTTTATAGACAGTGGTCCGGATGAATTTTATCACAATCATTATATCTTGACCACATGTTATGCCAAAGTATAATTTTTAAATCCATGATTTGTCACCTGAAAACCATTATCAAAATCCTAAACCCTTTGGTTTAGGTAAGTTTCAAAATGTAATTGGTTATAATTATGATTTGTAGGCGCTTTAAAAATTTTAATGTCAGACACTGTCAAAAGTATACACATACTTTAATTTTCATGCTTATTTTAAAAACTCAAATTGTTTAACACCAGAAAAATTATGGTTCATCTTTTATAATTGTATGGTTCATGAACCATACTACCTTTTAATATGAACCATGCTTATTTTGAATACTCAAATTGTTTACACAATTCGAAAAATTATGGTTCATCTTTTTTAATTGTATGGTTCATTAACCATAAACGTTTTATTATGAAGGGTTAATTACAGATGACCACCCGCATAATATGTCATATTCCATGCCACCACCTCTATATTGTAATATTACATTCGACCACCTTTATAATAAAAAACTTTCCAAAGAACCACCTCAGTTAACGGCGGTTAACGGAGAGGTGGTTAAATGGAAACAAAATTGATTATAAAGGTGGCGAAGTGGAAACATATTTATTATAGAGGTGGTGTATTGTAATAAAAATACTATTATTATATTAAAAAATTAATATATTTAACGGTAACGGTGACAGTACAGTGCGTGGGTGGTTGATTGAAAATTTTATACTTATAAGGGTGGTGGAATGTATTATTACAATATAGGGGTGGTTTGGTGGAATATAGCATATTATACGGGTGGTTATCCGTAATTAACCCTATTATGAACCATGCTTATTTTGAATACTCAAATTGTTTAACACTCGTTAGAAAAATTATGGTTCATCTTTTATAATTGTATGGTTCATGAACCAGGAATCAGTTCATTTACGACCCCCTCAAATCTCTACGATCTCTGCGACCCCCAAAATCGACCGTTGGATCAATTCGCACATTTCAATTTTGTCGTTTTCTGCACGGTTTTTGTCGTTTTGCGTTTGCACAAATGCATATTGAAACTTGCATACAGTTAAGTGAAACATGCAAATAGTAAAAATGTCAATTGCACAAATGCAGAGGGGTCGCAAAGGAACCGAACCCTCATGAACCATACTAACTTATGAACCGTGCTTATTTTGAATACTCAAATTGTTTAACACAATTCGGAAAATTATGGTTCATCTTTTTTAATTGTATGGTTCATGAATCATAAACCTTTTATTATGAACCCTGCTTATTTTGAATACTCAAATTGCTTAACACTTGTTGGAAAAATTATGGTTCATCTTTTATAATTGTATGATTCATGAATCATAAAACCTTTAATTGTGAACCATGCTTATTTTTAATACTCAAATTATTTAACACTATAAAGAAAAATTATGATTCATCTTTTATAATTGTATGGTTCATGAATCATCAAACCTTTAATTGTGAACCATGCTTATTTTTAATACTCAAATAATTTGACACTATAAGAAAAATTATGATTCATCTTTTATAATTGTATGGTTCACGAACTATAAAACCTTTCATTATGAATCATGCTTATATTTAATACACAAATTATTTAACAATGCCTGAAAAATCATGGTTCATCTTTTGTAATTGTATGGTTTATGAATCATAATTTTTACAGAATCGATCAGAAAAATGGAAAAGAAAAGTAATGTAAATATGACATAGATAGAGAGAACATTGTGATATTCAATTAGAAAACAAATATACCTCGTTCTTACGAGAGGCTGCGAGGATTGATGGTGTATCTATAAAAATCATCGTCATGGACATAACAAGAATATTTGAGGAGTTGCCAAGTTCATCCGATAATGATTTTAGGTTTGGTTGCGGGATTGATTTTGTATTTGTGAATTAAGAGATTCAAGAATTTTAGGTATTTCAAATATTCAAATCTCAAGATTTGATTCCTGATTAATTGCTTACTATCTCCTAATTTGTTAATGTTATTCTTAATTTACCTTTTCATCCACTTTTATTAATATTTTTACTCGCAAGTCAATTTTTAGTATTTTATTTTGACCAATATCTAGTCCGTTTATTTTTCAAAATCAATGGCCATGATTTGTTTACACTTTATAGATATGAGGTACTTTTGATCTCTACTTAAATGGAAATGGTTCAAGAAGGACATTTATGTTTTGTAGAATCGTACAAAATCATCTCAACTGTTAATTTTCATATATCCAACGAAAGAAATTTAAACTAAAATTAACTGTTAAATCCAATCGCCTGTGCATTTTGCAAACTCAACCCCCCATTTTATTCAGACTTCAACTTTAATTTCAACCGTCAGATTAATCTCAAATCAACGGTTGAAATTTTGTCCTTCCGCCTCTCATATAAATAATGTCCTCCTACAACTTAGCCCTGATTAAATATAGTATTGGAGAGTTGGGTTTTAGAGAGACATGTAAATTTAGTGAGACATAAGGACGTAGTCTTGATCGTTGGTTTGATTAATTCGACAGTTGAGATTAAAATTGATTTTTAATTAATTGGGCGGTTGGATTTGCAAAAAACACGGACGGTTAGTGATTGACGGTTACCAATACCTACCGTTGGATTGAAAAAAATAATGGTTAATATCATGTATTTCCGTCTTACTAAAAATTGTATGTTCTCCTAGAACCCTTCACTAGTATTGGATATTAAAATATAGATAAAAATATAGTTGTACCATATCTATTACTTTATATTTGATTCTCATATATTTTGAGGGAAGTAAAATTTTGTAGTAAAACTTTTCAAGAAAAATAAAATTTTGAATAAAGTTAAATTTTGAAAATACAATCTGAACTATCGATCTCTAAATCGTATAAGAATACACACTTCTTTACTTTTACCAACACCTCCACTTTTGAGTGTAACAATACACTCCTAATTTATGATTAATGGCAATGCTCCTTTGACTCGTCGCCCTGGAAGCAAGGGATCTTTAGAGGAGGATTCGAGGTGGTTTCGTAGATATCCCTAGTCATCAGTGATGAATTAGTAAGTTTATTCTTGCAAATCTCGGTGACCTTTAATCATTAGCTTGCTCCTCCGAATCTCGTGACGATTAGCTTGCTCCTCTGAATCTCAGTGAGCTCTATTCATTTTAAGTGTAACAACACACTCCTCTATGATTAATGGCATTGCTCGTTTGACTCGTCGCCCTGGAAGAAAGGATCTAAAAGGGGGATTCGAGGTGGTTTTGTTGATATCCCTAGTCATTAGTGATGAATCAGTAAGCGTATTCTTGCAAATCTCGGTGAGCTTTAATCATTAGCTTGTTCCTCTGAATCTCAGTGAGCTCTATTCATTTTCTTTATTCTTTTATGTTGCATTTTGTGTTGCCTATATCTCTTAGTATTCTTTTTTTTTGTGTTGCATTTTTTAGTATTCTTTGAGTCTCTTTCTTTCATGCGTGTTTGCATTAGACTGTTCTTATTTGAAATCTCCAAATGTTATCTTATGTTTGAAATTGGGTATTCAGAGATGTCTTTAAATAGGGACATTTGTAGAAAATCACTATTATAATAACCTTGTAATCACCATTGTAACAACTAATTACGAATGACTCAATTAAAATTGCTTCGTTATCATAAAAACAGAATACTCATAACTCTGTTAAAATTGCAAATCAAAAGCCATCTGAAGCGTGGGTGTACAATCCCAATACTGACAAATGCAGAAAACCACTACTATAGTATAGAAATCTATCATTTTCATAATTAATTACAAAATGATTCTATTATAATAGTTTTTTTATCAAAAACCATCATCTGAATATATAAGTAATAATAGGGAATGTGACTGAGGCTACGATTGTGGCTATGTTTGAAAGTCATGACATATGGCTTGTTACGCTGAAAAAATATTTTGGCAAAAACAAGATGTTGGACAGTATTAAGTTCTGTTTCGGTTGTGTGAATAAATTCTATTTTGAGAAAATAAGAAATCAAGATGTTTTAGTTATGCTGCTCTAGCAAATGTTGCGTTAGTTAATGTAAAATGATCGCGCACTACTTACCTACGCGACATATGGCACAATTCATTGAAAAACCATTTAGGCAAAATCCTACCCTTGTAATAACAAAATAATTGTGATATTGCACGACATCACCCTTGTATTGTGTCATTTCACTTAACCACGCTTACAATCACTTCCGTTATATAGCAATGCACCACCTCTTCTAACAGAGGGATGGTTAATTGCTAATAAAACTGATTATAAAGATGGTAGAGTTAACACTAATTTAAAATTCATTTGAGATATTTTGATCTCCATATTTTGGAGTTGAATAAAATTAAGTATCCAAGATCAACAAAAAGCATTTGAGATATCTTCTTATTAAGAGTCAAAGAATTATAATCATATGATTCGTATAAAGCAACACTAAGTATATAAATTCAATTAGTAGATCACAACTAAAACTGAAGATTCTTATTTTGAAGATCATCATTTGAAAATGAAAACTAAATAAGGGAGAATGCTTATTCTAAGATGTTTTTTAAATCAAGGTGCATAGGTGTGCTCCACTTATATGTTATCATCAAATAATAAAAATGTAATCTTAATGAGTTCTTCCTTTTTCTCTTGTTGTCTCATGGATTTATTATTTTTGTGAGGATTCCTTAGTTCTTTGAATAAAAAGAAGGGTTAATTACATATGACCATCTGTACAATAGGTCGTATTTCACCCCACCACCTTTATTAATTAAATTTGCATTGAACCACCTTATAATCATCGCCGTTATCAAATAACCACCTATGCTAACGGAGAGGCGGTTAAATGGCAACGGAAGCAATTATAGAGATGCTGAAAAATTCATTTATTAAATAGGTGGTTTATTGTGATGAAAATATTATTATTATTATTTTATATAAGTTATATATTTAACGAAATCTTTAACGGAACAGTGATAGGTGGTTATTTGGTAACGGCAAACGTTATACAGGTGGTTGAATGCAATATTTCAATATAAGGGTGGTGGAGTGAAATATGGTCTAATATACAGGTCGTCATCTGTAATTAACCCTAAAAAGAATGTTGTGATATGTTACATTTTTCAAAAAATTGATAATTCTAATATTTTTTCACAATATTATAAATGTAATATACCATTTAGTTATTTAGTCAACTCTTATAGAGTGGATGGATCAAATTAGGCATTGCTATTAGGCCCTGGGCCGAAAAAAGTCTATGGCCGGCCCGAAGCCCATCCAAGCCCAGTCCTCTCGAGCCCATCCAAAGCCCGATTGAACAGCCCTATATCGGATAGGCCGGGCTTGAGCTTTGTTCCAAGGCTTTGGGCCCGGCCCACCAGCCCGACTTATCTACCCATCTCGCAAAGCCCGACTTTGCCGAACTCATATTTCGAACATTAGAATAGTTAAATAAATATAAAAGTCATACTATGTAATATATTTTACAAATTTAACATTTATTTGAATGTATTTGTATAGGTTTAAGTTCTAGAGAGACATGTAATCTTTGCGAGACGCAGGGACATCATCTTAACCGTTGATTTGTTTGATCTTACGGTTGAGATTAAAGTTGATTTTTGATTAAATTTGGTGGTTGGATTTGCAAAATGCAAGGGTGATTTTTTCTATTGAAGTCGTATTATCTCAATATATTTAAAGATATCTTCATTTTTCTATGAACTTTATCTCATTATGTTATAATATACCTTATAAATACAATAAAAAATGAATTAAAAATAATGTGACAGATAAAATATCATTTAAAAATTGATATTTCAACAATTATGTATATTTTATTATTTAAAATTTATATTTTAATTAAAATTTGAAACTTGAAAGGATTTGTGGGCTAGGTTTCGGCTTCATTATTTTTACCAAATCCGACCCGATGAATAATGATAGGCCGTAAATATTAGGACCGAGGCGGGCTAGGACTTCAATTTTTTGGCCGGGCCGAATGGCATTGCCTAGATCAAATGGGGTTTCTTGATGGTATCATGACGAGGTGCATAATACAACAATTTGCAACAAATTATATACTTTGATATTATTTTAAGGTTTTTTATCATAGCTATATGTTGTTTATGAGAACCTTTGTGAAAATGATCACTTTGATCAAATTCGTTGCAAATAGTTATTAATTGCGCCACTTGATCTCAATTCCTTTTATGAAATATTAGAGGAAACAAAGGGTATATATACTTATTGTATTTAATTATCATTTGATTAAAATTTTATTGTTATATATTTTCAAAATATTTCGTAAATGATTAAAGATCATGTAAAAACTAATGGTTCAGTATAAACTATATATAAACATATCCGGACCGAAGATCAGAAAAATACGAAGGAATGAGATTATTCGGTTGAAATAAGATATAATCTGGTTAATTTAAGTGGTTGAATTTAAATTGATGGATAACTACGATTTGTTTATAGTTTTCACAAAATCTATCTTATCAAGTGAGTAAAGGTAAATAAGCAATCAAATAGATGATAGAAAATCAAATGAAATTGTTATGAAAGGTATCCACTCTCACCAAATCATTTTCATGAGTTGTTTCAAAAGGAAGCTTTGTTCGTTGATTACTAATAATTTAACAAATGAGATTTAAAAAAATCGCCAAATTCAACTCCCAGCTTAATAAATAAATAAAAATTATAATCTCAACCGTTGATTAATATAACAATCAACAATTGAACTTGAGTAATTTAATTCCATTAAATGATGTCATTAGTCTTGATCATAATTCATCTTTCCCCTACTTATCGATTATATTTTTTGGTAAACAACGAACCCTGTGTTTTGAATGGATAAACCGTTTGGTGCTTTTAATTAAGGGAATTGCTTGCTTTAAGGTTCGAACTTGGGAACTTATCCAATGTACTCCCTTGACTATCTCTCTTGGGGTCACTTATCAATTATATTTGTAGGCACTTAAATTTTAATAAAGGGTTGAGAAAATAAAAGAAAATATTTATTTTGAATTAATATTAAATTTTAATTCAATTTGATTATTTCAGGCCGGTCCAATAAAGTAAACAGGTCACTAACCCAACGGACCGCAAACTAAGCCCACAAAACGAGCCCAACCCAGTACGGATTTCCCTATAAATAAAACTCTTTGAGGAAACCCTAGCTCCACGCAAAGGCGAGTGCAGAAAACGTACTAGCCTCGGAGAATCTTCAACGCAGAAGCGAGATCAAGTCAACGCGACCCTTGCCAATGTAACAAACAAGCAGCTCACGCAGTCAACAAGTGCACATAATGCACCGCCTGCTAAAGCAAAATAAAGCAACGCATCAGCATGCACAGTCAAAAATACACAAAACGTACTGCCTGCTAAAGCTACGCAAAGCATCTTAGCTTACGCAGTGAACATTTACTCCCACCGAACTGTGATATACGTTAACTGAAGTTCTACACATCTCTAATCCAAATGAGATGACAATACAACAACTATTTCAAATACCATCAACTGACGTAGAAATGTCATCAAAGCTATTACTGAATATTGAGTTTGAAACTATGAATTACATTCTTAATTTCGTAATGGGAGTTAAAACAAATCTCTCCCCCAAACTCAATATCCTCAAACATATGAAATTTCTCTCGCCAAAATATGATGATATTGTATTTCATAAATGTGCATTAAAACACCCAAAGTGTTGTGCATGTATAAAAGAAGATTTCTGACATTCCAAGATATCGGTACAACATTAATAGCACGTCTTTGGACTATGTTATTAACTGTAAGTGATATCTTGTTGTAGTGATCAAACATTGACGATAAGAAATGCCAAATAGCAAACCATCTTTGGATGTGTTTACTATTCACATTTATACCGAATACTCGTCATACGTTTACCACCACATATACTTAGTAGTGACATTAGATGCTAATGTGCTTTGGCCTAAATTAGCATCCATGTAAACTACACAGTACTCCAAACAATCAAAATATAGAAATCTCCGCGGATACGCCACTTTGGTGGTCATATATTCCGCTTCAATTAAAATACTTAGAAAGTTGGCTTAAAGGTTGAATGTCAAATCTTACGTTTAAATCTTAAGTAATATTGGTTCCCAAAATTTCGAGTTTCTCTAATGGTACGAATTAACCGAAGTCAATTTGAACAAACCAAATGAACCATAAATAATTGAATTTGTCTAATAAACCTAAATTAGACAAAATCCAATCATCAAAATGAATCAACACATCTTGATACAAATCAATTTCTATAACAAATAAAATTGAAGGAGTGAACCGAACCAATCCAAACAAATCGAACCGATTCAATTTGAACTGAACCTGAGTTGCGCAGCGGAAACAAAAATAGCGTGACCCAGGATCGTAATAGTCATATGATGATTAAGAATAAGAAACTGAATTTGTACATAATGCGTACCTTGATGCGGAAGCTTTAATCTCACAACGGATTCCGTATGAATAAACATTAAACATGAAACAACGAACCTGAGTTGTGTACTTAGTACACCGGGTTGGTGCTTCCAGCCTACCCGGATGTCTCTGTTCAGCAGTTTCTTGAGAGTGGAAGAAAGCTGAAAACTATTTGGTAGACCGGGGACCATAACCCTATTTATAGATGTACACTAGCATCTATAAACGAGATAATTATCAAATCCGTCTCTCAAAGATATTGATAATTATCTCTTTGGTATCTACACATGATATTCCCATGACTATACTTATCACACCAAAATCTTAACCAATATTTGATCACTTAAATTGTAGATTTATCTTTAATAATAGCATATTTAAATATTCGATAAATATTACGTTCTCATCATGAATATTTAATAAAATATTCCAACAACAAAATACAGGTCAAATATTATATTATTGCTTGCTTAATATCTGAAGAGAAAGCCACTGCATGTAAACATGGAAATTATAGTAACTGCATAATGATCATCTTCTTGCTGATACGTGAAGATTTTTATTCAACTTGAAATACACTCATTCATAAGAGCTGTCGTCTTGACGGCTTCCAGCCGCAGCAGGCCACTTAATTCCCATAGGCAGTAACATCAGGCCTTGGTTGGAAGCTTTCTGCAAAAACAGGCATGCTATCATCTTCCATATGAGGTTTTTTCTCATCCACTACGACCACAGTATCCCCGTCATGGTAGGAAGAGAGACTAAGTCTCGGTTCAAAGCTTTTGGACAAGGGTTTTTCATCTATTTTATTACTTCCAGTGATGGTTGTGTCAACATAAGCTGTAAGAGAAGGTCTAGGCTCAAAGTCATGAATAGAGTCCCCTTTCACGTCTTGCACTTGGGAATTGTGCTGGCAGTCGGGCTTTTTGACAAGGGTCGGTTTGCTAGGGACGTTTGACAAGATTAGGGCTTCAAGAGCGATCGGTACTGGCTCGTCTTTCATGACGCCTTTCCAGTAGTCTCCTGAATCCTTTCTCGCATTTGCACTCCAAGCAATCTAATCAAATAACATCCAATATTAAGTAAAGTACAAATATTGGAATGATTTAATGACGCTGAACTGATTATTAAATGAACATATGTATAGATTGGTAGTATGCCTTAGAGAGAACTTACAAAAAAGAGAATGAGAATAGCAAGGGATACGCGAGACAGACAATGCTTCATGTTGTTATTCGTTGTTTCTTCAAGTTTTCAACTGCATGTATTTATAGATAACATCTGAGTTAATCAGATTTATATCTTGTAAATCATCTAAGCCATTTGCTAAATTTAGAGTAAAATAATAGTAACAAGAAACATTATCTTGGTAAAAATAACAAAACACAACAGTGTGCTTAGAGGATTATTTGGGACTGCAAAGGAATAAGTATTTTGTTCGTTTGTGCAATAAAGGACAATCACGTTCAATTATTTCTCGTCCCTTATAATGTTATGATTAACTTTCAATAATTCTTTCCGACAACAGAGGACGCGAAATAGATGTAAGTAGGGTTGGGTTATATTCTTTCCAAAATCAAAGGATCAAGATCCACGTTTAATCAAGGGTAAATTATCGGAAACAACCCATAAGTTTGGGTTTTTTGCGAGAATAAATAAATATAAAATAGAAATAGAAATTGTTTTTAATTAATTATGTATTTTTTTCGTATTTTTATAAGTTTTTTATTTTTATTAATATTTCAATTAAAATTAAACATATGGGTGGTTTGTGACAAATTTTATAAACATAAGGGAGTGACTTTATAATTATTAAAGATATCGGTGGTTCCCGGAAAAAACTCAAACTTATGGGTGGTTTCCGGCAATTTACCCTTTAATTAATGTTTCTTACTTCGATAAACGACAAATGTTAAAAAAACGGAATTAAATAAAATAATCAATTGTGTAAATGTCAAATATAGGAACGTCTAAAGAAAATAAATGAATCAAAATAATGAAACTGATTGGATCACATCCTACTGGAAACGAATGACTAGACCATTAATGAGGCTCTCAAACGCTTATTCACTTTTCTTAAAATAACGTGACATAATAACGAATGACTCAAATTGACTCAATAAATTAATAATATACTTATTTGCGTATCCATATACTTTTACCAATTTCACATTCATATACCTTGTTTATTTATGTATAATGCGTAAATGTAAGAATGCACCAGATATACCAGATATATCAGATATTACCATGATGGGCAGTCGTCACTACAGATCCGGACCTCAAATATGAATCGCGGCTCAACCGCCTTTTCATTCCTACCCATGCTCATGTTGTGAATGCAATAATGCAATACTTTTATACATAATAATAGCCAGATATTTCATTGATACTTATATACGTCACTATACGTAGTCATCTTCACTAGATGAGATAAGAGATTATATTCTTTTATATTACATTATTACCCACACAATAATATATACTCCATCCGTTTCAATATAATTGTCCATCTTTCCTTTTTGGACGTTTCAAAATAATTGTGAACTTACTATGTTAAACAGGGGCGGAACCACCCTTAAAAGGGGTGGGGCCGGTGCCCCCAATGCATTTTTTAATTATTTTCAACATATATGAAATTAGTATAATTCTTTTATAAATATAAGGTTATTATAAAAATGTTCGTAAGAGGAATCTAAAAAGAATATACAATCGTTTAATGATTTGTATTATTAATTTTTGTGATAAAAAAATCATTAATTTTACGAAGTCCTGATTTCTCTTATATTTTTTATTCAGTTAGTATTTGTGAATATTTCATCTCCTACTCAAATGAGTTATAAAATCTAGTCTTATCTTTAAATAAGATGTTGAGTAAATTCCTAATTTGCATACAATTCTTAATACTTTAGTTTTATTCATAATTTTGAGTTTTAATACATTTATAAGAGAGTTCGAAACTTGCGAGATATTAAAGTTTTGTAAGAAATGAAGGTTTTGATTGGTCCGAAGGTTGAAATTAAATTTTGAATTCAAATAAGTGTTTCAATTAGCAAAATATATACACGGGTAATTAACAATGACGGTTATATATATCAACTGTTGGATGAATAGAAATCAACGGTTAAGATTCTGTCACAAAAACTTATTTTTCCTTCTACAACTTAATCCTTTATAAAAATATTTCTTAATTAAATACCGTTTCACTAAAATTGATTATTGTGAGATGGAAATATATTTTTAGTCTGCCCCCAATGAAGAAAAATCCTGGATCCGCCACTGATGTTAAATATGTATTTTGCAACAAAATTCCTTTTTTCTCCTACACCTCATTGATAAGGCACTTTTATATGATATTTTATGTCCTTTACACTATGCTTGTTTGTATATTTTCTCGTATAAGATTACGCTTTTTGTGTAGTTATATATTTCAGGGAATAAGTGGACCACAAGTTGAAAACGAGCTAAAAGGCCATACTTTAGAGCATTATACCAGAAAAGGCAGTTTCGACCTTTGCTGCTTCGTAAGGATGCCGAGAATGATTTACTGATCGTATGGAAACGAACTTTATATGGATGAAAAGCTGACTCAAAGGGCTATAACTCTCTAGTTTACCTCAACTTCAGTTTCGTAATGGAAGATAGTCAAAACCGAGTTGTAAGAAGAAACAGTGCCACTACAAACTGCAGAATATATTTTATGCGAGATTTTAGGGATAAAGATAGAAATCAAAGATTATCTATTTCCTAGTTGGAACTTATAAATCTAAGATTATCTATTTCCTAGTTTGAACTTAGGAATCTAAGATTATCTAACTTAGAAATCTAAGATTATCTATTTTAGAAATCAAAGATTATCTCTTTCCTAGTTTGAATTTAGGAACCCTAGATGAAGCATATAAACACAAAGCTAGAGACATGCAGCCATCAATCCACCCTAGAGGCGAGACCATGCGAAAATAGAGAGAGGCGACTCAGAGCGGAATTCAGACCTAGCTGCGAGAGCTGTACGCGCGAGCTGTCGACGCAAGCAAGACGACGCGTCACTCAGATTTGCCTTGTTACTTTAGTTGTTTAATATTAATTCTTGAGATGTATACATTCAGTATGTCTAGCTAACTTACTGAATTTGGTTTGGATTCAGATCTATGAATGACATGTTTTGAGGTTTTGTTCTTAATTGCATGATAAGTTTAGTATTATTATTCCAAGCTCAATTGCATGATAATTAGGTTAGACAATTAAGCGAAGCCTTGCATCGCAGACTTAGTTGTAGAATCTGTTATCTATAGTTAAACTATCAAAGGTACGTGACTGTGAATGATAGGAGTAATACTAGAATAGTTGATCACTACCTTGACCGGATTCGTGATTAATTAGACTAGACCGAGTAATAATATCATACGGACTATGACCGGAATGTATGTGTAGGTTATTAAGCTTTGATCGGACCTTAACCTACGTGAACATTATATCATGTATCTTTTGTGACCAATGATAAACATAGGAATTCATAGTGAAGAATCTGAACCTAGCTCATCTCAGTATTTTTATTAACTTCTTTATAACTGCTTTCTGACGCGCGCCAGTATTACTTGCGCGATAGTTTCTTTCTTTTTCTTGTTTACTCACAAACCCCAGTTTTAGATTGTAGATCAAAAGACGACTTCTCACCGTTCCCTGCGGATTCAACCCCAGCTTGCCAATACTATACTAAGTAGGAGAGTCGGGATAAATTTGCATCACTCAACGACGTGCTCGTCACTCATTAATCACATAGTCTCCTTAAATTATCTTCTCTCAATATTAGAACAGTTTTATTCAAATTAGTATCTATTAGTGAATAAGAACAAATGGATTTAATTCTCAACTTATTAAAAAAAATTACCAAAGAAATTATTTAAGTTAGTAAGTAATTTAATGATACATTGAATAAGGGTATATATTGAATGAGTTCGGATCTTGGGGACATTAAAGTTTTGTAAGATATGAGGACATTATTTCAACTGTTAGTTTTTATTAATCTAACGGTTGAGATTATATTAATTTTGATTTAAACTAGGTGGTTAAATTAACAAAAAACTCGGACGATTGAGAATGACGATTATCAGTATCAACCATTAGATTAATAGATATCAACGGTTGAGATGATGTTCTTCTTTCTCACAAGAATTTGTTTGTCCTTATAGAATTTATATCATGTATTAAATAACACAAAATTTCTTAATATGTGTGAATTATAATTGGATAATTATACTGAAATGGAGACAGTGTAACAATAAGAGCAGAAGATCTCAACATAATTGCAGCCTATGACTTGATCCTGGGCATATACCTATAGAGTCCATTCCTTTACGATTCGTTGCATTTATGCAGATTGAATTTTCAACTATTTGCATTTTTTGCTTGACTATATGCTCATTTCAATATGCATTTGTGCATGTAGGTAAACAACAAAAATCAAAATGTGCAAATTGTGGACAGTCCAGATCGTGGATCGTAAGGATCGCATGCCACATAAGGAGTCGTAAATGATCGTTTCTCTATACCTATAATACAAAATGAGAGTTTCTTTAGTCCTCTCTTACACATCCATCCATCCATCCATCCATCCATCCATCCATCCATCCATCCATCCATCCATCCATCCATCCATCCATCCATCCATCCATCCATCCATCCATCCATCCATCAGACATGGTTCATAGCTTATCACTATTTATCATTAACCCATATATTCGGCTAACTAACTAATTGTAATTTTTCTTAATTTCATACTCTTATGTGCCTACCAATCGCTAAATTGAGTATATTTTAAATGTTGATGATTTTTTTATTAGTACTCTGCGTTTAACTAGTCGAAACTAGGACATTTGTGATGTCCATACATCAGGGATTGGCAGGCACATAAGAGTGAAATTAAGAAAAATTACAACATCCAGCCCTCCCGTACTGAATTGGCACTCAACCACCCTTGTTATGCAGTTTCCACTCGACAAATACTCCACCTGTCATGTCCCACCCCATTGTGTCTCTTGCAACAACACTTGTCTTTCAATCCTACCGATTCTGTCCTCTTCTTTCAATTCAACAAGAGGTTTGATTTCCCCACCATGAAAGCTCTTTACCCGTTATTTTTGTTGTTGTAAGTAGGAGTTTACTCAAATACCCAATGCCTTATTTTTTCATCCATTCATTGGATTTGGATCCGGTATTGCATACTTCAGATTACAGTATTTTTTATGTTAATTCTTAAGATAAATTGTAGTTAAAAAAATTTTAAAATTTATTTAATAGTTTCCAATGAGATAAATTAAGATTGTTTAAATTTATTTTTTATTTTTAATAAATAAAACAGGATTATAAATTGAGATAAATATAAGAAAATTATTTTTAATACTTTTTTGAATATTTATTCACTTTTATAGCGAATATTTATTCATTTAGAAACGGGTTTAGTTGGTAAGATAAGATTGGTGTTGTTTTACTATAATATTAAATAGTTTTATTTCGTATCAAATTGGTGTTGTTGCTCTTAATCTGAACCAGATAAATACATTTATTCACTCTACATGGAGGGAAATGGGTCAAGTTGGTACGTATAACGGGTAAACATGCCATGTTGCACTATGCTGAAGATGCATTATTTTAGAACAACCATAGTGTGTCGAACTCGTGCTTGCATGTTGCCATTCCAAATTAAGGGTTCCAAGCTGTGACTAGTATAGTAGCACCACACGAGGTATAGGAATTGTTGGAGACTTAAATCAAAGTTACCAGATATTTGTGCCTCAAAAACTAAACGCAGGGGAAATTCGTTTAAAGATTGTTTTTATTAATCAATAGATTGTACAAATATTTACACTATTCGTACAATTGTTATAGTGTTGCTAACTATCACACAAAGTTGTCTAAGCCTAATGATCACCAATCACAAGTTACAAGACAAGTATCTCAGATTACGAACCTTCAACTTCGTCTTTTCCGGTGAGTTTCTTAGCAAATCCGTTACTCACCCTGGCGAGTAAGGTCAGATTGTGCTCTCTAAACTCTCTGATTGTGCGTAACACTAGCTGATCTTCTGTCCGAGTGTTTATTGGTTAGTTGTCAGTGATCGATACCCACTCACTCCACTCAGCATGTTATGCTCGTGTCCCTACGTGAATCTCTCGAACAACTTTTGATTTGGATCTCCCATGAAGCTAAAGTTAGCTTCTCGTTGCTCAACGTCTCTTTTCTAGTTGCCCACAATTTTCTCAACTTCCGGTTGACTTCGTCTCAACTATCGCTGACTTCTGCTCATTTTGCGTCCAACACATGTTATTGTTCCTCTTTGGCCTTTTAAGATACACGTACCTCTATACTTAACTAAAAGATCAATCGAATGTTGTCATCGTCAAAACACCACATTGAATACATGTTCCAACAGGTCCGCTACATAGTTCTTATATCATATTCACTTTACTAGACATTCTCGTTATTTACTTTGTTAATTAACTTGTATTTTATGATTAATAATATTTATTTATCCGTGAAAATATCCCCAAAAAAGTTTTGCTTTATCGGACAAATTTCGGGATAATAGACGTGCTTCTAAGAGTAATGAAACTAATTTTAAGATATGATTACTTTAATTAAGGGATGTGATCTTGTGAGACATAAATAATGTAAGAACGTAAAACGTATTGATAACTGTTGATTTCTTAAATATTGGCTGTTGAGATTGAATTCGGTTATTAATTCAATATAAAACTTAATATATAAAAAATGCATGGAGGTTTATCTTACGCGGTTATTTTCATATAATCATAACCATTGAATACATGGCAATCCACTGCTAGGATGATGTCCTACGATTCTACCAAAATTTGTATGTTTCACTTGAACCCTTTCCCTTTAATTAAATGTTTGGCATTATAGAATTTAAGTCTATGTATCTTTAAGTTGTAAACAAAATATATTATTTCAGAAACACAAAATATATGGTTCAAATGAGTGAAGAATTCAACAAAAGTACAATTTGGACAGCTAGACCTCCATGGCTTCTTTAGCTTATAAAAAATGCATATGATGTCCAAACGAAACAAGCTGTAAATCATTGGAAAACTGGCTCAATTATCTAGAAGTCTCTAGTTTGAGTAAAAATCAGATTCAGTGGTTTAAAGGGTCAAAACAGCATTAGAAACTCAAATACATATTTTTTGAAGGGAGGTGGATTATACGGAGAAAGCAGATAGACAGCCAAAGAGAAGAAGATGATCTCTACACTTAGAAAAGATCCGAAGGTGTATTTGATTCTTGTTTTCTTGGATTTAACTTGCAATAACTGTATTTTCACTTTGCAAACAATCTATGGAATCATTGACGGCACGTCGTTGAGTGCTGTAAATTTATTCCTCTCCTCCTTAGTATAGTTTAGGCAAGCAGGGGTCGAATCCACAGGGAACGGTGAGAAGTCGTCTTTTATCTACAAACTAAAACTGGGGGTTTGTGATTAAAGCAAGTACAAGAAAGAAAATAGTTGCGCAAGTAGTACTGGCGCACAATCAGAAGGCAGTTATAAAGATGTTAACAAAAATAGAGATGAGCTCGGTTCAGATTCATCACTATGAATTCTATGTTTATCATTGGTCACTAAAGATATATGATATAATGTTCACGTAAGTTAAGGTCCAGTCAAAGTTTGAACCGCTTGTCGTTCTGCTCTTAACTCGTTGACTGTAGTGGCAATCTGAGTGAGCTGGTTTTCTATCAGTTTGAACCGCTTGTCGTTCTGCTCTTCATTCCTTCGTACAGTCTCGGCTAACTGACCCACTATGTCTTCCAATGACCTTTTTGGTTGCTGATTATTCTGCGCTGGCCCTTCAGCACGTCTGTGTGGCGAGTTATAGGAAGCAGCTGGCGCATAAGGTCACGCGCCAGTAGGAGCATTAGGTTGTGCGCGCCAGTCAGCGCGCGGTCTCTGGGAATTTTGCGCGGCTTTCCAACTGAACTCGTTCTCAGCTAACCCAAACTTAGATTGTCCTTGCCTAGCGTGTCCACTGTTCCACCCTCCAATTACATTCACATCAGCTTGTTCTTCAAAAGGGTGGGACATGCGTCGGTCCGATGGTCTGATGAGTGACAAAATTCGCACGGTTTACTCTCGGCAGTCTGCTGCATCATCATTCTTTGCATCATATCTTTTAGTTCCTTGATCTCTCCCGTGACATCTACTTGATGCAAAGAATACGCGCAGTTGTTCTCTAAAGACACCTGATATCTGACTTGCTCCGCGGTGTCCTCAATCAACTTCCAAACATCCTCCGAGTACATATTCCTCACATTGCCTCCTGTGCAAGCATTCAACAATCTGAGTTCCATCTCAGTAAGTCCGTTGAGGAAGTTCTCGACAAGGACTTGCTGGGGAAGTCCGTGGTTGTAGCAGTTCGCTTCAAGTTCCCTGAATCACTCATAATACTCTGATAAAGACTCCCCGTGTAGCTGCTTAGGCGCGGCTAGCTCCCTTCTGAGTAGCGAGACCTTGGCCGTAGGATAGAATTTACTAAAAAATCTTTCCTGTAAGTCGGGCCACATCCTTATAGATCACGGTGCAAGCCCCATTAGCCACTGTCCAGCTGAGTCACATAGTGAGAAGGGGAAAGCTTCAGCAACTCTGGATCCTCGTTCCGGTTTCCCATGTTCTCGCAAATCGCCGCGAACTCTCTCACGTGCTTGACTGGATTCTCACTAGCCATACCATAGAACTTTGGTATGTAGTGCACTAGCTGGGTCCTCAACTCAAAGTGACCATCCGTAGGTAGCAGGATGCACCAGGGTTGATTGACGGCTTGAAGAGCAGACATCTCCTTGATGGTGTGTCGTGCCACTGGTTGCGCAGGTACGCGCGCGACTTGTGGTTGCGCGCGTACATCCAAATTGTTCTGAATCTGACCGTCGTTTATCCGAGCTTCAGCAGCCATTCTGAACTCCAGATCTCTCTATACTTCTCTTCTGATCACGTCCAGTTCAGCAGGGTGTAGTCGAGCAAATATGTTATCGACGTTGCGCATTGGCGCGTCTGGGGTTTCTATTCTTCTGCCGATCACACTATTCTCACCACTAGCTTCCATGCTCAGACAAAAACAACAGCTAAATTAAACGTGACTAATTTTTTTGGATTTTTAGATAAAAGAACAGAAAGTAAATAACAAAATAAATACAATTAAAAAGAAAAGAAAACTTCCCTTGACGCATTCCCCGGCAACGACGCCAAAATTTGACGGCACGTCGTTGAGTGCTGCAAATTTATCATTCTTCTCTTTAGTATAGTCTAGGCAAGCAGGGATCGAATCCACAGGGAACGGTGAGAAGTCGTCTTTTATCTACAAACTAAAACTGGGGTTTGTGAGTAAAGCAAGTAAAAGAAAGAAAACAGTTGCACAAGTAGTACTGGCGCACAATCAGAAGGCAGTTATAAAGATGTTTACAAAAATTGAGATGAGCTTGATTCAGATTCATCACTATGAATTCTATGTTTATCATTGGTCACTAAAGATATATGATATAATGTTCACATAAGTTAAGGTCCGGTCAAAACTTAATAACCTACACATACATTCCGGTCAAAGTCTGTATGATATTATTACCCGATCTAGTCTAATTAACCACGAATCCGGTCAAAGTAGTGATTAACTATTCTAGCGTCACTCCTATCATTCACAGCCACGCACCTCTGATAGTTTAACAATAGATAATAGATTCTATAACTAAGTATGCGGTGCAAGGCTTCGCTTAATTATCTAACCTAATTATCATGCAAATTGAGCTTGGAGTAATAATACTAAACTTATCATGCAATTAAGAATAAAACCTCAAAATATGTTATTCATAGATCTGAAACCAAACCGAATTCAGTAAGTTAGCTAGACATACTGAATATAAACATGTCAAGAGTTAAAGTTGAACAACTAAAATAACACAACAAATCAGATTGACGCGTCGTCTTGCTCGCGTCGGAAGCTTGCGCGCACAAATGTCTCTTTTTCGGCTTAGGCGGCTCTTTTCAGCTTCTTGTGATTTCCTTCATGCTTTGTATTTATAGTCTTGCCTTCTAGGATTTCCACGAAAAAGTAGGCAAGAAAATATATTAGAAATCATCCTTATCTCTAAAAATTAGGCTTGGAAATATCTTTATCTCCAAAATCCAGACTTAGAAATACTCTTTGAGCGTGATGACATCATCGCTCTGGATTTGTCGCTGGTTGCTGACGTCATCGCTTCCTCTGCTCTGCTCGACTTATACTCGCGCGCTACACTTCTCGCGCGATCCTTGGCTTTCAGCTCTTGTTCAACTTTGTTGTCCTTTGTTCCGAGATTCAGCCTTCTTGTTGCACTTTTGTTCTAACTCTTTCAATAAACCTGAGATACAAAACTACACCAAAAGCATAATCTTATACTAAATATGTTAGAAATCTAAATAGTGTAAAGGACTTAAAACAGCATACAAGAATGCCTTATCAATCTTTTTCTATGTTTTATGAGTAGTCTCTTATTTCAAGGTCTAATTGACCTTGTTTGATGTGTTCAAAACTCTTGTATCACTTTACATGAGAGATCGAATGATTTTGTTAGATGATTTATGTTCTTACTCATATTTTAATAACGATGCATGCAAGGTGTTTGATAAAATGCTTGTATGAACATAAGTTGCTCTGAGTTTCATATTGAAAGATAGGGGTTTAGAGTGACCATTGAGTAAGACTATCTAATTGTTTAGTGACTACGGAAGTAGCATTAGAGATTAGAAGAGTAGACTTTTGTTTTATCCGACCTTTCATATTGATCGCCATAATGGAAGTTCGTAATTAATGTGATTGTATCGAGCAAGTCAACAAATCGGAAAAGTGAGACTTGAATCATTGAAATAAAAACCCAAAGTTGGCAAAATCTTGGTTTGATTTACGATTTAATAGTCGACTCCGAATCATTAGACATTTCATCATATTACTCTTATGATCATTGTTTTGATGCTTTAGATTAGAAAAGTTGGACTTTGGAATCTTCTGTTTCATTGTATCTCTTTGATTATTCGTATTATTTATCCTCCATATAAAACCAAAAATATTGAATCGACTTAGCTAGACTATAGTTGAACCTTATATAGTGTGCAAGTTTAAATTTGCTTCTTGGACGACCTGAATACTTCAGTTTACAAATTATTCAACACTCCTCATGCCTCTCACTGGAAAAAATTCAGTCATCCTCAATAGTGGGTTACCTAATTTTACAAAGCAAAGAATTATAGTTCACCCAAATAAATCAACATATAGTAGAACATAAGAAAGTGATAGCAGCGCAACTAAATTGGATGTAGATGGTTGGCTCTTAATAACAATACAACCAAACTTGATGGTGGTCATGACATAGTTGGCAGCACAAACTAATGAAACTATAGAAGGCCATTGTTTACTAAGTCGGTTGAATACAAGATTCGAAGTAGGATATACAAAGTGAGTGTAATTATTGAGGTAAATAATATCTTTTAACTATATTATATATTATTGTGTGTGTAATAACGGGTATCAAAGACGTATATAATTCCCTAATTCATCTGAAATAGAAGACTATGTACATTGACGTATACAAGTATAGATATGAAGTATCATGTTATTATTATTTATAAAAGTATCGCATCATTACATATATGATCATGGATAAAATTCATAGGAATGAAAAGGGCTGTTAAGCCGCACTTGCATATCCGAGGTCTAGACTAGTAGTGACTATTATGAATTATATCTGGTTATATTTAGTGCATGGGGAGAGATTTGGTATAAAGTGCTTTAAGGGTAACTATATACACTAATATGGATTATTAAAAAATATAGATCAACGATCCAGATTAATTACGAAAATTCATTAATTAGTTGCCAATTATGGAATGAATAAATTCTAATCAAATCGCCGGTAATATAGGAACAAGGAAAATAGGATTGAATCAGATAGCGACTAATAGGCGATTCAAATTCAAAACCCTTAATTGTTCCAATTTTGAGTGGAGAGCATCGAGGACGCATCAGGAGCTCAAATCCGGTGCAAAATTGTGGTAACGACCACCCCAGTAACACATCAACCATGTCATCTCATGGCCTGTATCTTGCAACCACCCTTGTGTCGATTTAGTCATGGGTTGAATGTTGGTTATTTTTTGATTTAGCCTGTATGTTTTGAATGTTGATTATTTTTCAGATATTGTTGGTTATTTTTTCGACATTGAATGTTGAGCCATACGTATACTATAAAGCTCCAAAATTATATATATATGGTTCATGAATCATGTTTAACAATTTGCTAACCATACTTTAACTGTACGATAAAAGAAGATTTTAATTATGATTCATGAACCATGTTTAACAATTTGTTGAATCATACATGATTTGTATGATATAAAGTTTCTTCGACATGGTTGATGAACCATGTTTAATATTTTTTGAACCATATCTGAAATGTATGGTACAAAGTTTCATTGACATGGTTCATGAATCATGTTTATATTTTTTTGAACAATACTTGAATTCCAAGTTTGAATAATCTTGAGGTATGGTTCTTGATGAATACTTAACAATTTGTTGGAACTTATGTGTAATAATCTATAAAATTGTCAAAATCAGATATGCTCCAAATAATTGAACAAGATGGTTCTAGAACCATATAACACATTATTTTGGACCTTGTAAATTAGAACGGATTTTTGAGGGGATAATTTAATTGATCGTACATTAAATTGTTGTAACTGATCGGCGGAATTTAAGGAGAGATTATTGCAAGCATATTTTTATATAATTATTTACAAGCCTTAAATTACATATTTGACCTTGATTTGATTTTGTATTCAATTTGAATGTGTTTTTAAACCGTAAGATTAAAAACAATTAAAGGTTATGATGAATTTATATCTTTTATGAAATGTAGCACTTTATATCAGATCCTTCGCCTTAGTGTATTCATACATTTATGCATACATGCATGCTTACAAATAAGTAAAAGGATATGGTATATGAATATGAAATTGTTAAAGTATATGAATACTCTAATAAAATTGTTAAAGTATAAGAATCTTGAATTACACTTAAAAGTGATGCATATATATAGTGGAGTTATATATATAGTGAGGGGAAGTATCATGTGGAACCCCCCTCTTTCCATGGATCCCCCTTCATTACCGTTGATTGCATTTTTTGTGTGCACCAGATTGTGCCACGTGTTTGCATTTTTGAAATGCACATGTGAGTTGCACATGACAAATGCACACGTGAGTTGCACATGCACATTAATGCGCTGGCACAATCTGGTGCGTCCAAAATGCAAACAGTAAATTCAATCAACGAATGCAAAGAGGGATCCATGGATCCATGAAAAGGTGGGAGTTCCACATGATACTTTCCCTATATAGTGATGCATTTTTTCATCAACCCACCTATGTGGGATATAGGAAACATACAAGTTTCGAATTTATTCCTCTTGGAATTAAACTTGTCTAGTTTTATATGCAACTTTGCGTATTAATATCTCACTCGATACTTCCTATTCAGAATTGGAGAACCATTCTAACAGTTATCCCAATTCAAAATCCTAAAGCATGTAAAGATGCTTCGCTTGGCATCTTCATCAGTCCAACTGCTTCATCTCGCAACGTTCGCATTTGTTAGTACGCAAGGGTTTGCCTTTTTACCCTACTTCAACCGCAATTTTATGTCTCTTCAGTCGCAGACCTTCTCCTTCCCTAATCAATTCATTACACCAGCCCATCTCCATCGTCAGTTAAACCTGCGGCGAAAATTTCAATGTGAATTCCGGTTAGTATCGGCATCGGAATCCAGAAGATTAGGTGCTCAATTTTTGAAGTGAACTTCGAGTCATATTGAAATACGGTAAGCGACCAGATCTCGAGTCATTCCCAGTCATATTTAAATACGGTAAGCGACCAGATCTCGAGTCATCAGTGGGGCGGTGAAGCCATTGTTCATCAAGTTGAGCCAACGGTTTCATATGTGAGTCTCAGTGTTTATTCTTTTTGTTCAAGTAAATGTCGTTCGACTTTTAGAAACGAATTGGAGGTGAATTAGTTAGAAACTGATATTTGTGCAAAATTAGTATCTAAAAAAATTAAGTTTGAATCAGTTTAAGCAGAGAGTGCCTGGTACGGTGAACTGGGGGACTGCTACGGTTATTGGAATGTTCGCTGGCATGTTGTATGGAGGGAGTAAAGAAGCAGCTGCATCTGTTGTAAGTTTCATGCTTAATAATCCTTCCAGCATATTTATCTATTTGAATTTATCAATGTACCCCTGCATTGCTGGCTGTATGCTTCATAATCCTCTTTTACGGGATCACAGCGTGGCTTTCGTATGAAAAACACAACTTGAAAGAAATCAGTAAAGGATGGAATTCATTTTATGTATATTTTATCGGTCTCTTTTGTAGAATTTCTTTCGCATACGTTTTTCCTTTGGTTTTGATCGCTCATTTAATTATTTTTGTTTGTTTGAATATTTTATTTGATATTCGTAGAGTAAAGATGCAGAAGTGATGTTGAAGCTAGGTAGCACGGCGGACAAGAGAGAGCAGCATAGGCTAATGAGAGACGCAATGGAAAAAAGGTTCATTCGTGTAGTTAATTCTACATTTAGATTATGCAACCTCCAATCCATATATTCGTGAAATTATAATGAATAGTATAGTGAACAATTTGTATTCAAAATTCAAGTATTCTTCTTCTTCTGTTGCAAGTTTAAGAGATAATAATTTGGTTCATGATCATGTTATCAAAATTATATTTAGTTCATATTGAAATAGAGGTTGTATCATGTGGAACCCCCCTTTTCATGGATCCGTGGATCCCCCTTTGCAGCTGCTGATTGCATTTTCTGTTTGCATTTTGGACGCACCAGATTGTGCCACGTGTTTGCATTTTTGAAATGCACACGTGAGTTGCACATGACAAATGCACACGTGAGTTGCACATGCTCATTAATGTGCTGGCACAATCTGGTGCGTCCAAAATGCAAACAGAAAATGCAATCAACGGCTGCAAAGGGGGATCCATGGATCCATGAAAAGGAGGGGGTTTCACATGATACAATCTCTGTTGAAATATATGAGTACAAGTTGTATAGTAGTTCATGAATAGTTAAGCACATGTAAGACTCTGCTGCAAGTGCGGAAAGCGTCAAGGAGTTTTTACAAAAAATGCAGTTTACAAGGAAGTATTACTACATTAGAATGTATTTTTTAAAAACATCAGGTTTTCATCAGTTAAAATTTCTTACCAATATGTATTTATTGCATCAGTTTAAAACAATTATTTGAAAACCCTCTTTTTTATATTTTTTAGAATAACTATACTCTAGAATAACAGCAGATTGTCGAGCAAAGCTCAACCACAATGTCGGCTTTGTGTCTCTTCCTTTGTTTTCTCAGTAATTTCGAACTGTGTTTCTATGTTTTGTTGCTGCCACTGCAATGGAGTCATAATCTGAATGTCTGACTTTGTGACGATCTGCTGTTATTGATTTACTCTTCCTCACGTGCTAGTCTTGAACTTGTCAGTTTGACTGCACTGCTGTTAAGGGTCGGCAATGGGCAGGGTGGGCTTTTAGGAGTTTTATCACGTCCGATGGAAGCCTTAGGGTACGGCAGAGTCTGATCGTCAACTTTTTGATGACCCTTAGGGTCGCCCTAGGGCAGGGTAAAGAAAGGCCGACCGAACCGGGTAGGGCTGACCCTAGGGGCGACCCTTCACATTAGGGTTTTAGGGGCCGGGTCGGAGGGCAGGGTCGGAGCTTTTTTATCTCGACTCCCTGCCCTAAGTCTTAAGGGTAAGGCCGAAACCGGGTCGATTTCAGAGTCGGGTAGAGCTCAGAACCGAGGGTCAGGGTCGCCCTTAAGGCTTTTTGACCTTAGGGTCTAATGATGATACGCAACCGCTATGCCTAAATTCTGAATTTAAATAGTCGCTGCATGTTTCTCAATGCTTAATTGCGTCCAAGTTGGCTGTATTGCTTAGTAACTGAATTTTATAATTTGTTTGTACGTCTGCTTTTAGGCTTAGTTTGTTCTTAGGATTATAACTTGCTCATATTGATCTTGCCTCTTTTGTTTAAAATGTCTAGACTAGTCTATTCATTAGTTAATTTATATCTAATTTGTTGTGTAATGTAGATGTTCAGATTGTATTTGTTTATTTTGTGAACTGCATCTTCTGTTCTTAGTAGAGTATTGTCCAGTTAATTGCATAATCCTGTCACATATTTATAACATCTGTCGTATAATTACTGATTTCGAACAAAGCCAGGAGGTCCTAAGCACGATGAAAATGGATCGGACAAATTCTATTAAGAAGACTTCAACCACGGATCTATGAAAGATAGGTCACTACTTATGCCTCATTTGATAAAAAACGGAAATGCGGTACCAACTCAATTAAAATCAGAAAACATTACATTACATTACATTACATTACATGCTTAATATCTTAAGCTGTTTATTATAATAAATAGGAAGCCATCGACCATCAACGAGACAACAAACACAAACGGACAGCAGCTATAACTGCCGCTGCCATAAATATAACCAACTTTACTGACAAGCGCAATCCTTATTACCTGGGATCAACTTAATAATGGCATACCATATCAATAAGTTTTTGGTCTCGAATCATTAAACGTTTTACTTTGGTTCGAAGCTTTCTGCAACGACAGGCTTGTCACTATGGTAGGTGAAACCGTTTAACCTTGGTTTGAAGCTTTCTGCAGCTTGAATAAAGCTATCGCCTTGTGTGTGGGTAATTTGTTGAGTAGCTGCAGCTTCGTCTGATCTTTTACCTATAGTGTACAACTATTACTTTGTGAAATAAGTATGGCACACACAAGTACTCAAAAGTTATTATTTAAAGTTTTACTGTTCGAGGATGTGGCTGAAGGCATTATGAGAGCTTCGAGCGCCACTGGCATCGGCTGCTCCTTCATAAGACCTTTCCAGTAGTCTCCTGAGTCCGTTCTAGCGTCAGAAATCCATGCAAACTGAGATGCAAGTGCAACATCTTTAAGTCATATTTTACACTATTTTAGCAGTGTGTAAAAGCCCTCGGGAAAAGGGCTTATAAAATGTAAACTTACAGCGAAGAGAGCCGAGACGAGAATAGCTAGCAGGAAAGTTGAAGCGTGTTGAAGCGCCATTAATATCTGATTATTAGACGATATGGTGTTGCAAAGGCCTTCATGTATTTATATAAGAAATTTATTAACAAGAAAGATTTTCAAATTGATTATAATTAAATTATCCCGAACAATCCATTCCGTATTTCGATAGAAAAGCAAATGTAATTTGTTCGATTGTTTGTGACTTGCGGACAAAGAAGATTTGATTACTTTTGTCAGTTTTTACAAATTATTGCTCAATAATTCCTATCCACATTGTTGTGATAAGGTAGCCAAAGACACACACCTTGACACCACACACATAAAAGCTTATAATCTTGTACAGAGATATTATTTTTTTATTGACATAAAACTCAAATAAATTATATAAAAGGGGCATAAGGAGTAGCGGCCTAGCGGTCAGCCACTCGGTCTCTGGTCTCTGAGGTTGGTGGTTCAAGCCCTCCTGAGTGCATATCCGCCTTGAGTATGGGGTTTGTCCATTCCTTGAGCGATGAAGTAGTAATAATTTGGGTTAATTACGGATAACCACCCGTATAATATGCTATATTCCACCAAACCACCCCTATATTGTAATAATACATTTCACCACCCTTATAAGTATAAAATTTCCAATCAACCACCCACGCACTGTACTGTCACCGTTACCGTTAAATATATTAATTTTTTAATATAATAATAGTATTTTTATTACAATAAACCACCTCTATAATAAATATGTTTCCACTTCGCCACCTTTATAATCAATTTTGTTTCCATTTAACCACCCTCTCCGTTAACTGCCGTTAACTGAGGTGGTTCTTTGGAAAGTTTTTAGTTATAAAGGTGGTCGAATGTAATATTACAATATAAGGGTGGTGGCATGGAATATGGCATATTATGCGGGTGGTCATCTGTAATTAACCCTAATAATTTTAAAAAATATTATATAAAAGGGACATCAGAAGGTTGAGTAAAGATGTGGGAGGACGAAGAGATTTCGTGAGATGATGAGACGTGATCATAGTCGTTTATTGTCAGATTTTAATGATTGTGATTAAATTATTATTATCTAATTTGATCTAAGGCATTATTTCTAATGAATCAGGTACCGTGTCCGTGTGTTCTTATTTTTCAAGTAAATTAGGATATTGTATGTCTGGGATACGATTTTATATAAATATTAGTAGTAGATGAAGAGGACATTCATATTTTCGCGAGATTGTAAGACACGATCTCAACCATTGATTATTAATAATCTAACGAATGAGATCTAAATTCAAATAGCAGTCAAATCTAACCGATACGTGTTTTTTGCAAATCCAACCGCCTTATTTAATAAAAATTAATTTTATCTCAACTGTTAGATTAATCAAACGGTTAAGATTTAGTCCTAACGTCTCACAAAAACATAATGTCCCTATTGATCTTAACCCAGCAGTAGATTATACAAAATGGAATTTTTTTAGTTCATATAAAATTCCACTGATTATATAAAATAAATTCTCAAAGATTTTTTCATCTCCAAATTGCAAACCTTCAAGTTCTGGTTGATTCAATTAATGATTTGAGATTTCAAAACAAAGTTGTACTTTAAAATTCCATGATTCAATAAAAACTTTGAGACTTCCCCATCCTATTAGAAGCACCACTCTTTTATATATCTGATTCTCAATTTACAGACATCCAAATTTGAAAATAAAAGGCCAAACTAATTATGAAATGCCTCATTATTGACATTTAAGTACCTCTTTTTTGTTCTTTTGAAAGCTCCGCGTTTTGACGCCGAGACGAAAATGAACTTTAATAACATATTCCTCATTATAATATCTGAATAAAATAGAACAGGATTAATTGCAGAAAATCACTATTATAATACACTGTTTTGTAGAAAACCATCATTGTAACAACTAATTATGAAATGCATCTATTATGATAGCTCCGTTATAAAAAATCACCATTGTCACTGTTGCGTTAAAAGCGCGTTGTGTAATTAATAAATATTATTTTATTAATTAAGTTAATTACAAAAACCATCATTATAATCTCAATTTTGCAAAAAACCACCATTATATTCTCATTTTTTCAAAAAAACACCTTTATTATAACAAATTGTGAAATAACTATTGATCTGTACGTGCTAGATCGAAGGCTCCAATGGTACTAACTCTTTTGATAAATGTCTAATATCTTCATGATTCTTCAATTTAATCTCGATGGATGTCAATGAAGAAATAATGCTGAGAAGAAAATTCATGTTTGAGAGCTTATTATCATTGTGTAATAGCTATCGGCTACCCATCTAAAAAATAAGTAAGTTTTTCCCCGTCTTATACTTATGATGTATGATTTATTATAACGCTGCTTTTAAACTTTAATTGGTTGTACTATATTAGTATTTATAAGGTCCAAGGTTATGCTAAAGATACAAACTTCAACCACATCAGTGGCCACAAATATGCATCGGAAAGGTTGCATGCCTATTGTGGATTATATATTAGTGAACCTTAATTTTTTGCAAGAGGTTGCTCATCAAACATAGCTATAATCGTAGTCTCACCAAAATTCTCTATTGTTACTTATATTCAAATGATGGTTTTTTATAACAAAACTATGATAATAGAGTCATTTTGTAATCAATTGTAAAAATGATGTTTTTCAGCAAAACTGGACATTATAATAATGGTTTTCTGTAATTGTCATTATTAATTATATACCCACACGTTTTATGGCCCGTGATTTGCAATTTCTAATGGAGTTAAGACAATGGTGGTTTTTCGATAACGGAGCAATTATAATAGATTTATTTCATAATTAGTTGTTACAATATTAGTTTTCTGCAAGACAGTGATTTATAATAGTGGTTTTCTGCAACTGTCCCAATAATAAATATATAATGGCAGGATTTGGTTCAGACGAGACAACTATATATGCGTGAACTCGTAAGAAATTATCTCATCCATTCCTTTTATTAAATCTAACAGATGAGATTAAAACCATTTTCTCAACCACCCTGTATTTTGCCCAAATGTAACCCCTAATTTAATAAAAATGAATTGAATAACACAACCGTTAGATTATTGAAATCAATGTGTTTAAGACCATATCTCACAGTTTCACAAAATTCCTTTGTCTCTCGAGTTCCCAACCCTATAAATACAAATGACTACTAAAAATATATGTGCAAAATAAAGAAGAAGTGACGAACTATAGTCTACCCACCTTGAAAGTAAAATTATGTACACAACTCCAAACACATCTATGCTTTAGATGGTCATATTTGCCTTCGTGCTTATAAATAGCCGTTTTTTCTTCCCAATTACTCCCTCTGTCCCTTAATGTTTGTCCACTTTCCATTTTGGGCGTCCCCTTAAGTTTGTCCATTTTCCTTCAATATCAACCACACATTCTACATTTTTACTCATATATTTATAAATCATTTATTCTCAACCACACATTTCATACCTTCTTTCTACCTTAAAAACTGTGCAATTCATGCTTTTGGACAAACAAATAGGGACGGAGGGAGTATTAGATGTCACCATTCATATATTCGGTGATGATAACATATGTATGTATCACCTTTTCTAAGAGTTTCATATACAATTAAAGTGAAGAGAAGAATATAATCATTTTATCTCAAAATTTATTTCACAATCATATCCTCACAAACTTTACCTTAGCAAAATTATCATCTCTAGCTATAAGCTTTCTCAACGTCACTCGTCGCCGTTATTCAGTAACTTTTTACCTTCTAAAATCTCTTTGAGCACTACCGCATGCAAAAGAAAGGAACGCTCACACATAAATATTTGTAAGAGTATAATATTTGATTTCAACCGATGAGATTTAATTTAATATACAAATCATTAAATTCAATTAAGTTTTTTGCAAATCCAATTGTTCATTTATTAAAAAATCACTTTTAATCTCAATCGTCTAAATATATAATTAACGATTGAGTTAAATCATTCCGCCTCACTAAGCTTATAGATTCAATAGCACATGAAAAAAGTTTCAGGGATCCATACAAATTTAGATAAAATCTGGACATTATAATAACCGTTAATTATTAATAGTTCAACGAACGAGATTTAATAAAATAACCACAGATTCGAACTGCGTTTCTTACAGACTCAACCAGACAATTTATTACAACAATAACTTTAATATCAATGATCAGATTAATCAAATTAATGGTTGCTAATTGTCACACAAAAATTTGTTGCATCCCTTAATTTTATCTCAACAATATATAAAATCCAACTAATTTATAAAATGGCCCATCACAAGGCTTTAAAGAATGTTTAGCTAAAATGACAACTAATTGGCAGACAAATCTAAATTTATAAACCTACTCAATACTAGTACAGTAGTAAGCAGGGTCGGTCCCAAGGGAAAGTAATCTAGTCTAGGAATTAATCTACCAGTTAATTCTACTCCTATCAGGGGGTTTGTTTGAATGATTGTTTGTAACTAAAAAAACTAAAGCTAAAGATTTGACTACTGAATGAGAAAGCACAGTTCAGGGAATCTCGTTGCAACTAGTAATCACAGACCAGACACGTTCTAAGCTAATGAATTATAGTAGTTCTAATTAGATAGTCCCGCTAGGGTTGTTACCTAATTCTAGTTCTATCCTCTATTACCCGCTAGAGTCTCAAGAAGATGTAACAATAACCTAATCCAACTACCACAATAGCTCCACCGCTAGGCTTTACTACTATGACAATTCAACTAGATATCATGCAATTGCTATAACCTAAGTTTACCGCTAGGCTGAGTTAGGCAAATAACAATACATGCAATTAAAGCAAAGAACAGAATTCACTAGAATTAAAACTTGCTATTCAATGATCTCATACAATGTTGCAACTCAATTCCCCAAACTGTAGGGAAATTTAGCTACTCATAGAAAACATTGTAACAAAACAAAAGACTGAAATTGAGTTCGAAGAGTTATCGTTTTTTGAAGACAAAAGTTGAAGCTTGCTTGCTATTCTCTATTCTACGCTCTGGAATTCGCCGTCCAAAGACTTCCAATTAGGATCGAAACCCTAATCAAAAGCTGCTGAAATTCAAATTGGGCCGGGCCGAACGTCGCGCGGACCCTTCTTTAATTTCCACCACGGACACTTAATAATTTGTATAAATTCAGTAACGTTCGCGGATTTAATGGTAGTAACGTCCGCGGCTGACGTCAGCATTACGTCATCCAGTCTGCATTGCTTCTTCCTTCGTCTTCGTGCTCCGAATCCGTCTAGAATTGCTTCATAAGTGTGTAAAATCTCCATTGTACTCCAAATACACCTGAAACGCAAAACACTACAACAAGGTAATATTTCGCAAATAAAGCATATAAGAATAACGGAAATAAGATAATGATGGATCGTATAAATACGCTCCATCAAACTCCCCCACACTTATCCTTGTTCGTCTCGAACAAGTAAAGATCTAGACAATAGATTCGAATCAATCAGAGTATACTGTAATTACATGACAATCCAACTCATAACATTCTACTCAATCAATCCATCTACATCTGCATACAGTCATCATCAATCATGCTCAATCTGCACTCAACGATAAAAATACTCAAGTCGAGATATATCAATGGTAATGTAGAGATAGTCCTTTTCAGATTCCTAACTTCATTCTTCAATCCACAATCCTAATCACACTAACGGTTGAGTTTTTAATATGGCATCCGAAATATACTATTAGATAACTTCATTGGCAACAACAAACTTTTATTTTTTTCTGATGATTTTTTTTTTTGATGGCTTGCCTTATTTTGGCTTGTGCCATTGGTTAAAGCAAGTGCTCAAGTGGGAAGTGTCTTGGTTTTCTTCCTAACCCCCGGCACTAGTCAATAACCAATATAAAACAAAAAGATTCGTTGCCAATGAACTATCACATATAGATTTCACTTCTCTTCTTGTCCTTTTTACGCGAGTCAAGATGAGGGTCGCTCATCTCTTTTCCCGGTTACTCAGACAAGAGATTAGATAATCTTTTTCACAATTCGGAATGCCACAATATCAACTCAACATATAGCCAATTATTCATGCAAATATCAGAATGAATGTCAAATCCCTCTAGGACATTTTCTATCAACTCTACATCACCAGATATCTCAACTCAAAAGCATTCAAATCATCAAGCACAAGTGTCACAAAATATCAGATTTCATGCATGCAGACATATCAGAAACTCATAGGATAGAACATCATTCATACAGATCGTCATTTCATCACAAAATACAATGATAATTCTCCTCTTCGACTCATAAAACAAATAAAAACAGACTATAGACTCTAAACTGACTCGATTTCCCTCCCCCACACTTGAAATATGCCGTGTCCTCACGGCACAACATACAACAAGAATGAAGAAGGGGACACAGACACTAACAAAATGAAAAAACAATAAAAGATGTGATAGGGAATAAGTGACTCCCCTACTGATCCTCAGGTGGAGGAGAAGGCTGCAAGTACTGTGGCGGTATGGCTGCTCCCGGAGTCCATCCCAAAGGTGGTTGCACTGGCTGGAAACCCTGCATGCCAAGAATCTGAGAGCGAAATGAGTTAAATAAAAAATAAACCTGCTCAGATGTAAATTGGCCCTGCTGGGCCCCAGGCTGCTGCGGGTGCTCCTCGTTCGCTGCGCCAGATGACTCACCGATCACTACACCACCCGTCTGCTTCCTAGGCCTACCTCGTCGAGGTGGACTGTCTGCTGGTCTAAGTCCCTCAGTGGCAAAATAAATCCATACGTAATTATCAGCAGTGCGGGACCACCTGATATGCTTCCCTGCTCGGAATATGTCCTCATCAGCCCATGAGTAGGAAAGCACTCGATGCTCTGGAGGGACTGGGTGGGGATGCAGTGCACGAAGCATGAAAGTGATCATACCTCCACAAGTAACTGGCCCGGATGATCTAACCTGACTCCAGTGAGTCAATAAATAATGACTCCAGTTCACCACTCTTCCTCTGCATAGCAAAGTGAGAATGGCTAAGTCATTCTTCGTCATCTTGTCACCTCCGTTCTTCCGGGCGTGGAGGGTCCTGGCCATTATGAAATGTATAGCAAACAGTACTGGTCTACCAATAGACCGTGCCTTGGTCTCACTAGGGTGAAAGGCCGTAGCCAGACCTGAGACCTCCCGCCATGCCTCTTGCATCTCGGACTCATTCATCGCTAGAAACTCACCACCAGCTCTCCATCCAAAAACAGCTCTCAACTGCTGTCTAGTAGCTGTGTGTGTCACCCCTCTATGTCTGTACTGAAAGCTCGGAGGATCCTCATTCGCTGCGAGAGCCAGCGTACCCAAAAACTCAGATGTATCATCTACATCTGCTTCGCCACTCAACTCAAAAAATCTGCGCCATCCGCTCTGGCGAAGCATAGACTGAGCTTCTTCATACACCCCCATGATCTCCATAAAATGTCGAGACGGCCATAGAGGTTCTTGATGATGTAACCTTAAGAATGTTTCCGGTGTACGTGTCCTTCTTGCTCCACTCATTCTCTGAAATCTGGTAAAATATCAAAATTCAGCGTCTACCGCGGACCTTTGACAAATTTATCCGCGGACCCTTAATATATTTCCAATAAAACTGTACCGTCCGCGGTTAAATTCCTGTACCCTCCGCGGATGGTTCCCAGATCCAGTTTCCGACTTCCTCCGAGCACTTCTTCCGATTAACCTCAAATTCACACAATTAAACCCACAGTACACCACAATCCTCCGTTAATAACACAATCCGAGCCCCAACCACCGATGTATTCAAATCTCAACAACCCTAATCCACAAATCCCTTTCACAAATCAAATCAAAAACTGATTTAACTTACCCAGCGAGTGCGTGAAGACCTGGATTTGTTGGAGGTAGCGCACGACGGATCTGTGAAGGATATGGGTTGCTGAGAGTTTTACTTCGGAAGTATCGATACGCTGCTTAACGGAGGCTTCCGCGGACCCTGAGTAAATTACCAAACGTGGACCCTCAAATATTTCTGATATACAATAACGTCCGCGGTTTGAAAATGCAGTAGCGTCCGTGGGAAGCGATGTTGGGCTGGGCTTTGTACCGGGCTCAAACATCCGCGTATGTTGATGAAATTTTCATACGCGGACCCCTCTAAAGTTTCAAATACCTTTAAACGTCTGCGGATAAATTCACTGAAGCGTCCGCGTTCGGTGCTGAGCAAAATTGTGATCGAATCTGCATTGCGACCCTGAAAAATCAGAAACATATGCACTAGACGTGCACAGATCACCGTATCACATCAAAAAGAAAAGAAAAGCATGAAACGAATAGAAATTAAAATAGATACACTCGGGTTGCCTCCCGATAAGCGCACTGTTTTAACGTCGCTGGCTCGACGATACCTCTAATCAGCAATTGTTGGGCGCCCAGGGGTGCATTAAATCAAATTTCCTGTTCAGCATGCCAATGTTATTTTTGGTGGAAATTGATTTATTAATGCACTTACCTTGTTTTCCAGCTCTATTGTTCGACTTCTCTTCACCCAACCAATTAATCTGCGGTGTTCTCGTCTGGTCCGGCGGATCAACCTTAATGTTTCTTGTGTTACCTACAAAACACCGATCACTGTTATTGTGATTCAATTTATCCATACCTCTACGATCCGGCGGTTTTGTCTTCACATTGATCGTATCTGACATCCCTTGTCCGCTTGTGTTGACATCAAAGCCTCCAGTATTAGCTTTAGGGGTATCAGGTGGTTTAATCCTTCTCTGCTCCAAGACATCACCTTTCGAATTAAATTTTATAACGGTCCCTTCTATTTCTAGTGAAAGTAATCCTCTGTAGACATCAATCTGTGCTTTAGTTTCGTTTAGGAACGGACGTCCGAGGACGTCCGATGAGTAGGGCAGGAGGATCATCTTCATCAGTACTCTGCAGATCTATTACATGAAACTTACACTTCACTCGATTTCCACCAACCTGCATCAAAACATTCTCCAACATTCCTAGAGATTTCGTTAGTGACTTATCTCCAAGAATTAAATTAAGCCTTGGTGGTTTCAAGGGTGCAAGATTTAAAGATGAATATATAGAAAAAGGCATCAAATTCACAGCAGACCCCAAGTCAATTAAACAATCATGAATTCTAGTATTACCTATTTCACATGTAACCGTGAATGCACCTGGGTCTCCTTGACCTGCTGACTCATTCCTTTTTCTAGCTTCTCGGATCTGCAAAGGAATTAGAGAACAAGGATCAGAAAATCGAATTTTCGAAATTGAATCAGACCTACCCGCGGTCCCTGAATGTTTATCAAAAGTCGAAACGTCCGCGGAAATATTCCCACCGACGTCCACGGTACATGCTGTTTGTCCATCCGCGGACCCCAAAACAATTACATCCGCGGACCTTGTTGAAATTGTATTAAATTGTGCAACGTCCGCGGAAAAAATATCTTCAACGTCCACGGTACATGCTGGACGTCCATCCGCGAGCCTTGAACCAATATCCGCGTACCCTACCTTATTTTCATTAAATGAAGCAACGTCCGCGGCGTAAATCCATTCAGCGTCCGCGGTAGACGCTGAGCGTGAACCCGAAATTCCTTCTTTTGAACCCTCATCCAACTCTTTCCCACTTCTCAAGCTTACAGAATTAACACTATTCTTCGGATTCGGAACAGGCTGTGAAGGGAGCTTTCCTGTGTTCTTCTGGAGCTCAACCACAGCACTAGTTACGTGTGAAAGCTGTTTCTGCATCTCTATCTGCTCCTTTCTCATCTCGCTCTGTCCCTTGAGTATTTCTTGCAGCATCTCTTCCGTAGAGTTAGTTGGCCCAGTATTAGCTGTTACCGGCTGAGGATTAGACTGTCTCTGTTGTTGATATCCATTAGTATTACCTGGATATCTATTCTGCTGACGGAAAGGCGGTTGGTACGGTGGAGGTTGCGGATTATGTCCATAGTAACCAGCTCGACCTCCCCGGCAACGGCGCCAAAATTTGACAGCGCGTCGTTGTGCACTGCAAATCTAAATTTATAAACCTACTCAATACTAGTACAGTAGTAAGCAGGGTCGGTCCCAAGGGAAAGTAATCTAGTCTAGGAATTAATCTACCAGTTAATTCTACTCCTATCAGGGGGTTTGTTTGAATGATTGTTTGTAACTAAAAAAACTAAAGCTAAAGATTTGACTACTGAATGAGAAAGCACAGTTCAGGGAATCTCGTTGCAACTAGTAATCACAGACCAGACACGTTCTAAGCTAATGAATTATAGTAGTTCTAATTAGATAGTCCCGCTAGGGTTGTTACCTAATTCTAGTTCTATCCTCTATTACCCGCTAGAGTCTCAAGAAGATGTAACAATAACCTAATCCAACTACCACAATAGCTCTACCGCTAGGCTTTACTACTATGACAATTCAACTAGATATCATACAATTGCTATAAACCTAAGTTTACCGCTAGGCTGAGTTAGGCAAATAACAATACATGCAATTAAAGCCAAGAACAGAATTCACTAGAATAAAACTTGCTATTCAATGATCTCATACAATGTTGCAACTCAATTCCCCAAACTGTAGGGAAATTTAGCTACTCATAGAAAACATTGTAACAAAACAAAAGACTGAAATTGAGTTCGAAGAGTTATCATTTTTTGAAGACAAAAGTTGAAGCTTGCTTGCTATTCTCTATTCTACGCTCTGGAATTCGCCGTCCAAAAAGCTCCCTTTCCAATTAGGTGTGAAACCCTAATTAAAAGATGCTGAAATTCAGAATTGGGCCGGGCCGAACGTCGCGCGGACCCTTCTTTAATTTCCACCACGGACACTTAATAATTTGTATAAATTCAGTAACGTTCGCGGATTTAATGGTAGTAACGTCCGCGGCTGACGTCAGCATTACGTCATCCAGTCTGCATTGCTTCTTCCTTCGTCTTCGTGCTCCGAATCCGTCTAGAATTGCTTCATAAGTGTGTAAAATCTCCATTGTACTCCAAATACACCTGAAACGCAAAACACTACAACAAGGTAATATTTCGCAAATAAAGCATATAAGAATAACGGAAATAAGATAATGATGGATCGTATAAATACGCTCCATCACGCATCTCGTTAGAATCACGGATTGTAATGTATATGATGCCTCTTTTTCTGCGCAGCTAAGGCTTCATATTTATATGCAGCTTCTGGGGTTTCTAACTTCGAATTAGGAAATAGATAATCTTGGATTTCTATCTTTTATCCCTAAAATCTCGAATAAGAAATATTCTGCGCGTTGTTGACGTCATCATCTACGACGCCCGACCCTTGTGTATGTGCGCGCGACTTTAGTTACGCGAACCTAGTCAAAACGACCGTGTTCTGCTCATACCTTCACCAATCTTCTTCTTTGTTTCTTGCTAAGAAATAAACTTCTAAACATCTATCTTTAACGCACATTCATCCTTAGCTCATAATTTCTCCTAAAATACAAAACTACACCAAAAGCGTATTCTTAGACATGGAAATATACAAACAAGTATAGTATGAAGGATATAACACAGTATGAATGTGCATTATCACTAATACTCCACCTCCCCTTTGTTTATCACAAGCACAAAATGCACAGTAATTAAGATAGAAAGATTGTATAAAATGTGTGGTTGAGAATAAATTGTTAATTAGTATATGAGTAAAAAATTACAATAGGTGATGGAGAATGAACAAAAATGGACAAACTTAAGGAGACATTATTCAAAATGGAAAATGAACAAACATTAAGCAACGAAGAGTATTATCTAATTTGATATGTGGCACCTTATTCAATTTATTGGGCTGGTATCCACAGCGTCGTTTAAGATTACCATTTCACTTTAAGAACAAAATTTTACAATTTACCGAAATGACACTAGTGGATCTACAAAATAGAATTAGGGAAAAAGTAATAAATATAAATTAATTTAAGATGTATATCCATGAATTCATATGTCATAAAGTCCACAGCCAAATTAAAGTTGAAACTATGTAGTTGCGATGTAGTTATATTAAAGTTCAAAAGTAATGAATCTAATTCAAATCTACGTAGTTTTGATCCTTATTAATTCAAAACAACATCATTTAAGTTTTGGTTGTAATTTGTCATTGGAATCCTTATCATATGTGCATCTCTCTATAATTAAAGTGCAAATAGTTTTTCCAATATGCAAAAATGTCATCGATAGGTGTCGAAAAACCCGACCGATCTATTTACATTTATCATATATTTAAAGCGCGAAAATCTCAATTAGGGGTTATCCATGAAGCCAGATTATGTATGCTCAAGATACCCTTGATTCTAATATTTACTAAAACTACTCTGTTATATAGTTATTATATACATTATTAATTTATGATATATTTCAACCTAGGATTAAGTTCTTAACTGTTAATTTGATTAATTTGACGGTTGAGATGAAAAAATAATTTATAATTAAATTGGACAATTGATTTGCCGAAACACAGGCGGTTGGGGATTGACAATTATCAATGTCAAATGTTAAATTATTAAAAATCAATGTTTAATATCATGTCTTTCCGTCCTACTAAAGCATACTTGTCCTCCTAAAACCTCATCATATTGGCTTATATTAGCAATTGATTTTGAAGCCACTTTTCACTTTTTCATTACCAATCCTTAATGCTTAGTACATTTTGTGCATTTTGATGTCATATTATATGCAGCGAAAGATGTCAAATATATTAAAATAGTAATATCAATTAGATATAAGGGCCTAAGGCAATCATAAAATAAAATAAAGAAAACTTTAAAACTCTATGACCTAAAACTTTAAAACTATAATAGAAGTTAATCTTTAAAAACATACATTGTTTTATTAAAACAACGTAGTTTTAATAAAATATAATTTTGAATTATTAAACACGGTTCATAAAGCAAACTAAGTTTGGATTTGCTACAAACTGTTGTATGCAGATGGGATCTCATTTCTTCGTAAAGTTCTTGATATATTTATAAAAATGATGTTTGTTCACAATTAATAAGACTTTCAAATTATTAATAACTATAATATATCCTGAACCAACTGTTTGGATAACAAAGAAAATGTATTTTGTTCGTAACTTTTGTCAGTTTTATGCCAAGTATTGGCCAATGATTAAGCAATATCACTGTGATGCATGTAAGGTCACTCTTATACCAAATACACACACACGTATATATAACGCATAATAGCTTCTAATTTTTTCTATAGAAAGAAGTTTTAGGAGGACATTCAAGTTTATGTAAGACGGTGAGATATAAACTCTACTACTGATTAATAATAATCTAAAGGGAAAGATTTAATCAAAAAAATAACCATCAAATCCAACCGCCCGTGTTTTTTGCAAATCCAACCACCTATTTAGTTGAAGACCAACTTTAATCTTAACCGTTAGATTAATCAACTCAACGACTAAGATTGTGTCTTTCCGTCTCACAATAATCATTTGTTCTCCTTGATCCTAACTCCTTTCCATAAATAACATTGGAACGCTAAATTCTTGCTTAATAATTCAGCGTTCAGATATATAAATTATTTTAAGATCGAGTAAACACGATTTCGATCTATCATATTAATCATGTAACCATTAGATTTAATTTAATATATAAACTTGTTAAATTCAAACTCCAAGGGTTTTGCAAATCCAACCATTCATTTTCTAAAGAAAATTTTAATTTCAATCATAATATTATAAAAATCAACGACTGAAATTAATTTCTTCCATCTCACAAAAATTTGTTGTTTCTCTTAAACTTAATCCTATCAACACCTGAAAATGTTCATGGGCGGCATACAAATTTATGTAAAACTGCATTACATTATCATAAATATTGATTATTAAATACTGAATTGATTATTTTCTAATCTGATATCGCGCATCATATTTTTATGAACTGGGTTGGTAGTCATTACTTTGTTTAAGATTATCATTAATTTTAAGCATATATCATAATTTTACCATTTACGAATATGCTGTTACTGTATTGATCAACATTGCCAACATTAGGTCAATATACTCGGCGAAAATGTAGTGATGGAACAATCCAATCGAACTTGATTGTTCGACATTGTTCCAAGCGGCGAGTAGAGTGGCGAAAGAGGGTTCTGATCTACAGGACAGCTGTCCTATTTGGGGATTAGTTATGAGTGTATTGGATCTAAAATTTAGGATTGTTAGATATGGTTTTGGGATCGGTTCAAGAAGGCAGTCGAGGTGATCCAAATCTGAATTTGAGATTGTGATGGAAAGAATTTACTTAGGATTTTTGGATTCAAGGACACATACCTATCGTATATGATGGGGTACCAGGATAGTGCTCTTACCAATGATATTTTGGGTCAGAAATGGAACTGTCATTTCTCTTTCTGTCTGAATTGTGGCGTAGATACGAGGAACAACTATGCTTTGAGGAATCACATTTCTTTGCATATAAAGAAATAGCAATGTCAATGCCAATCTGTAAGGGGTGACGGTGTTCGTAATTCAGCATCTTGATGGTTATTTTTAGTTTGAATTTAGTCCGTTGGATTGATGAAAATCAATAATTAAGATGTTGTCCATTTAGAATTATTTTCCAAAATGGAAAAGGTTGCATTGTCAGTTATATTTGTGAAGCCACATTTTGTATTTTGAAAATACCTCACTTTTTACCAAGTTTTACTTATAAATATCTTATATATCTATTTTATAAGTTAGGAATAGGATATAGAGAGACATTAGTTTTATTTGGAACAAAAGTATTGAATTTCAACCATTGATTAGATTGATCAACGATTGAGATTACAATTATTTATTAATTAATTTGGGCGGTTGAGTTTGCAAAATTCAGTTGTAGTTGGGAAGTCGGTTTCCAATATCAATTGTTAGATTAATAAAATTAACGATTGTAATGATGTTCTTTATCCTATAAAAAATAACTTGTCCGTCTAGAACTTTCCCCTAGTATATACTTCAAAATATATTATAATAATCTATTGATGTGCATATAATATATTGTGCACCTAATGAAGTATTTATAAAATGGAAAAGTGTTAGTTCATATAAAATTCCACTATTTACCTCTAATCTTCCTATATAAAAAGCGCAAAGATGTGAATTAACGGTTTCTTTTTGAAGGCACAACTCACATCACCATTTTTGTATGCTTTTGGCAAAGAGGCTTCAGATGAGGGACGCCATTTTTGTTTCGGACTCTTTGATCGTTGTTCAGGCGATTGGGTTGGGATATGATCAGCAGGCAGGAGAGACGAATTGTCTGGAAGAGTGTATATATGTGACTTCGAAGCAGAAACTCGGGATGGTCCGTTAAACATGTTATGCGTGAAGACAACTATATTGTTGATCCAATGGCGCATTTTGCACTAAACTCAAAATCTTCATGGCTTGACCCGTGGCCAATTCCGCATTGTATTGGTCACTGTGTGGCTTAAGCTGTTGGAAAATGCTTTAAATAAAATATTTATTGGTAATCATCATAATGGTTTTAAATAGATTTTATGTCATGAGTGGTTATCAATAATATTTTTATATTTAAGGATCCTACTATTTTGATATAAAAGAGAAAATATTGTAAAACCTCAATCCTCCATACATAGTTTTTGGTGTCATATTTTGTGTCGGTGATTGTGGAAGGTCGTCTTTCATTCGCCTTCTTCACACCGGGTGCAAGTGAGTGAAGGTTAGACTGTTGTACCCTAGGAGACAAATTGCATAGAGGAATCCCAGCACCGAGTGGGAGGGCAATATTGTTTTAAGAAAAGCATCGAGCGTGCCTCAGTCACTTACGGTTTCGTATCTCAAGCATAGATCTTTCTTGCTTCACCAATTTCCTTTCTAATTATATTGTTCAGTAATTTCTTTACCTGTAATTTTCTGTCTATTTTACTAATTATTCTAACAATCTTAAAACAATACTTGATCCTCTTATAGACATGTTTTAGCAGGTTCTACGTTGAGGTTACTAACCGGACGTAAAAGGTAAAATGTGTACTACTAAGCACTGTCGGAGGCACATGTGGGCCAGGGTAGGCTTGGGCCCCCTGAAGTTTGGGCCTTAATTTTTTTTATACTGCTGTCTAAAATTTTAATTGACCTACGCTAAACACAAACAATTCAATTAGGGTTACAACATCAGAAGACTTCATCAAAAAAATCAATTCGGCAATCTCAATTTGTTTCTTACGTCTCGGTCTTGCAAAACAGTTCAATTTCATCACTCTCCTCGTCTCTCGTCGCCTCTTCTCAGGTATATTCAAAAAATTTATTTTATAATTTAACATGGATTTCGGATTTTAATTGATTAGTGTATTTTTTGTATCAGCGATGAAGAGATATTATCAATCCATGTTCCAGAGTGATATACCTTCTGGACAATCTGAAATTATTCGTGAAGCCTGTGTTCCGAACCGTCAGCAAATACGAGAAGAAGTTGATGTAGATAAATTGTCGATTGATCCTGCTAAAAGAAAGAGTATTTATGATTCACATGTTAATGATAGAGAAAAGATCAGAAGGTTTTATTTGCAAAAGGGGCCCTGTCAACCAAAGGTAGATTTTCCAAGAAGGATTTTTGGGGGAAAGACACGCAGATTTGTTGTCACATGGTAGAAAGAACACCCTAATTGGTTGGAGTATAGTGTGTCGGAAGATTCAGTGTATTGCTTGTGTTGTTATCTTTTTAAACCGGAGCGTGGAGGTCAAAGTGGTGGTGATGTTTTTGTTACCGAAGGTTTCACAAATTGGAAAGAGGCGTTGAGAAAATTCAGAGAACATGTTGGAGATGTGAACAGTATTCACAATAAATGTGTTCAAGCTTGTCAAGATTTGATGCATCAAAATCAGCACATTGAACTTGCATTATCGAATCAAACTAGCCAAACTCGTCTTGATTATCGCACTCGTTTGATTGCAACTGTTGATGTAGTCAGATTGTGTTTGAGTCAAGCTCTAGCATTTCGGGGACATGATGAGTCCGAAGAATCCAATAAGAAGGGTAATTTTCTCACATTCTTACAGTTCTTAGCTGATCATAATGAAGAAATCAAAAGGGTTGTTCTAGATAAAGCTCCTGAAAACAACAAGTTAACTTCTCCAGATATTCAGAAGGATGTTTTTAAAGCAATGGCCGTTGAGACTACTAAGATTATTCTTAGCGAACTAGGAGATGACTTATTCTCAATTCTTGTTGACGAGTCTCGCGATATTTCAGTCAAAGAACAAATGATTGTTCTTTTACGTTATGTTGATAAAAGTGGATGTATAGTGGAGCGTTTTCTTGGTGTTGTCCATGTTAGTGACACTTGTTCTTTATCTCTTAAAATTGGTCTTGAGGAGCTTCTGGAAAGCATCAATTGAGTATAGGAAGGATATGAGGGCAAGGTTACGACGGAGCTAGTAATATGCAAGGAAAGTTTAATGGTTTGAAGAGTTTAATTTTGAAAGATAATCCTTCTGCCTTTTATGTACATTATTTTGCTCATACAGTGAGAAAACATCGGAAGATATCTATGTTTTTTACACAGCTCAATACCATTTCAAATGTTGTTGCTGGATCATGTAAACGCCAAGACTTGCTTCGTGACAAACAAACCAGTGAGGTTGTTGAAGGTATTTGTAGTGGTCAGATTGCTACTGGAAAGGGATTGAATCAAGAAGCAAAATTGAAGCGTGCAGGGGATACACGATGGGGTTCGTATTATTCTACACTTTTGAGCTTGATCAGATTATTTAATCTAGTAATAGGTGTTTTGGAGCATATTGTTGAGCACACAGATGATCATGATCTTCGAGGTAATGCTGAACTGATGTTGTCAACTATGAATAAATTTGACTTCATTTTTTTCTTACACCTTATGAAGAATGTTATGGGAGTTACAGATGGATTGTCGCGTGCTTTACAAAAAAAGGATCAGGACATTGTTAATGCAATGAACCTAGTTAATGTCACAAAAAACATGTTAAGATCGATGAGAACAGATGGGTGGGATTCTTTTTTACAATAAGTTACTTTCTTTTGTGAGAGTCATAATATTGTTGTTGTTGACATGAGTTAAAGTTTTGATGATCCTAGAAGAGTTTTGCGCAAGTCTGAAGTGTTGACAAATCTACATCACTACCGAAATGACATGTTCATAGATATTTTAGAAAGACAAGTTGAAGAGTTGAATGATCGATTCGGTGAAATTGGTACTGAACTGCTTCTTGGTATGGCTTGTCTTGATCCACAAAACTCATTTTTAGCATTTGACAAGGAGAAATTGATAAATTTTGCAAAATTATATCCTTCTGAATTCTCTCCGGTTCATATAATGGAACTTGAATGGGCTCTTCCTACTACTTTCAAGATGTCACACATGATGCAAGATTTTCTAATCTTGATGAAATAGCAGGACTTGGTAAAAAATGGTTGAGACAAGAAAACATTTGATTCATCCTTTAGTTTATTTACTTATCAAGTTGGCTATGCTTTTACCGGTTGCAACCGCAGGAGTGGAAAGGGCATTTTCAGCTATGAATATTGTCAAGACTCGGCTTCGAAATAGGATAGGGGATGAGTGGTTGAATGATCTCTTGGTAGCATATATTGAGCGAGACATTTTCTTAAGCGTGAAAATTGAAGATGTACTTCAAACATTTCAGAATATGAAGTCTCGCAGAGGAGTGCTATAAGCAGGTAACTTTAATGAATGCTTTCTTTATGATGTCTTTTTTTTTATTCTACATATTGTTGAAAAAATATTATATTATAATTTAGCCCTCCCTCGTATTTTTTCCTAGCTTCGCCACTGCTACTGAGTAGCTTACAAATAATTTCTTCATATCTTCAAAGGTGTAGGCATCAGGTTGATGTTAAAAGTGACCAAGTACTGGAACACAAGATCGGACGGGTGATGGATGAGTTTGGTAAATGTTTATAATCACAATCTATATTATTATGATACTAATTGGTTATATTAATGAGTAAATTACTGTAAACCACCTTTATATTGGGTGTTTTTTGACAAAACCACCTCTATAAAAAATATTTACTTAATAACACCTTTATACTATAATTTATTGCCAAAACACACCTTTTGTTAAAATTACTTAAAACCACCTATATACATATTACTTAAAACTACCTATATATTAATCACATTTTCATAAAACCACCTATATACATATTATTTAGAAGAGAAATTACTTAAAACCACCTTTATGTTTGGTGTATTTTGACAAAACCACCTGTATACAAATTATTTTCTGCAAACCACCAGTATACTATCTTTATTGTCAGAATACACCTTTAGTTAACAGTGTTAAGTTTTCTGTTAAAAACCTCTAGATCCTTACTCTATATATAATTTATATTCAACTTAACGTTTAAAATTAAAATTTGATTTTAATTGAATTGATCAATTAGATAGACAGACGGAGTAATACAAAAGTGTGAAAATTGTATAAAAAAAGGTCATAGAATTTAGAGATATGGCAATAAAATGTATAACGGGTGATTTTCGGCAATTACGACCTATAAGAGGTGGTTTTCGGCAATTATATCTGTTGAGATTTGGGGATTGAAATAATTGAATTTTATTAACCTAATTAATTGAATTAATTGAATTTAATTAACCTAATTAATCTATCTAACGGAGATTTAACACTAATTGAATCTGAAAACGTTAGAATGTGTAATTTAGCAAAAAACAAACCAACAACGAGTGATTTTCGGCAATAAAATGTATAAGGGGTGGTTTTCGGTAATTACGCCCTATAAAAGGTGTTTTTCGGCAATTATCCCTTAATATATAGGTGGTTTTAAGTAATTTTAATAAAAGGTGTGTTTTGGCAATAAATTATAGTATAAAGGTGTTGTTAAGTAAATATTTTTTATAGAGGTGGTTTTGTCAAAAGACGCCCAATATAAAGGTGGTTTACAGTAATTTACTCTATATTAATTTATTCCTCACGAAGGTTATTCAATTACATATTTTAATTTGTATTGATGTGAATTGAAAACTTCGTTTATTTTGTTGTGAGTGTTTGAACATGGAATTTAAAGTACGGAATGGAATAAAGAGCTCTCTGAAAGTGGCTTTTTGAGTCATAATTTTGGTATTAACATTTCAGTTTAAAGATAATTATAGCATTGACCATCACGACTTTGAGCGGTTACTTGCTGAGTGTGTTCAAAGTCTTTTGAGTTTCAGGAGGATGAAGTAGTACTGGAAATATGTGGCCTTGACAAGCACTTGAGCTTTAATCGGTGTTTATCTTTGGACTGGCATGTTGCAATGAATGAGCCAAGTGATGGAAAGTTTGATATCAACAACTCTTAATTTCGGCTACTGAAATCCCTAATTAATGTACGACTTGACTGGCTGGATTGGAGAATTACTGTGCTTCATTTCGAGTACGAAAAGCGTAGTCCTCAAGAGCGGTCATCACTCAACCGACATTGTGTTGTGAAGTTTAAGCATGTGTTCAATGCTGCCGGCGTGACTGATCGGCCGAACGTGGATTGGTGTGAATCGCACATGTTGGAGATGACGGCTCCGGGCTCCCAGGCCGGTGATGGCTGGGATTAGCCAGTTTCAGACGTGGGAGACATTGGAGGAGACGGATGCTGCTGACCTTGATTGGGTCAGAGATGATGGACTCAAATGGAACTTGTGGTATTCACAGTTTCATGTCCAGAGCCCAAAGGTCCATGTTTCCTTATTGTATTTGACCGGTTTCAGGATTCAAGATGCTGAATTTTTTTTTTCTTCTAACATTTTTTTTGATGAAAAGAGTACTAAGACTCTAGAAAGTACATTTAGAGGACTTAATCCCAATCGGTAACCGAATGGAGACCTCGAATACAAAATTAAATTAAACTAAGCACAGTGTAAACAAGATTCTTGGCCTCAGTACTTAAAAATAGGCGAACAAATGGATCGTACGACCGTGATGACTTTCCACCAAGAATGCAGTGCTAATGAAGATACTGACGTTGAATTTTGAAAAAGATATCCTCGGAAGGAAACCAGTCACGGACTATAGGAGGCTGACAGGTTAAGACTTTAATGTGCAAGACTTGGATACGCCAGATAAAGCCCAAAAGACATGAACTGAGTGAACTGGGGCATGTTTCTACTAAATACGACGGTGTAGGTACTATGGCAACTTTTCAAGCCAAACACTTCGAAAACCCATCAGACGTTGAAAAAACCACGTGTAACAACCGCATAAGACAACCACGTGTAACCTCGGAAGAAACCACGTGTCCACACGTGTCCACACCATGAGGCCCAACATAAGACCAAGGGATTGAATGTAACAGTCAGGCCCAACACTGGCAGAGCACATACATCACACGTGTACGAAGATAACGCAGCAGCAGACGTGGCAGGGCAGATACATCACACGTGTCGGAACAGGAACTAACGAAGCAGCAGATGCTTCGTCACTGAGCAGAGGAACAGGGAAGCAGCTAGCTGACCTCACACCGACAGCAGCCAACATCACCGGCAGCCAGACGGCGGATGCAGCTGACCGGAAAGAACCCAACAGTGACAACCTCACAGGCCATCACCGAATCAAGCGACGAGAAAAAAGCGGCGACCATCTACGCAGCCGCTGAAGACCGCCAAAGAGAAACACGATCGTCAGTCAACGACCGAGAACTAAACAATCCGCTGGATGCAGAGCAGCCGCAGAAACATGAAGCCATCAAAAAAACAACAGACTCGGCGAAGCAGCAACCCAAAACGACCACGAACCGCAGCCAAACCCCTCCGTCGAATCAACAACTACAACAGCCAAAATAACAAAACAAAACACCACAACAGAGCGTCGAACCGCTGCCGACAGCCACTAAGGCCACCACAGACGACAGAGACGCTTCGCAGACAATCAGCACGTCACGTGAAACGGTGGCGGTAAAAGGTAGCTGCTGGCGAACCAGCCACCGTCACAACCTGCGCGCACAGCCGGGAAGAAACTCCATCTGCAGCTGCCGACACAACAACTTCAACTCCTCACCGATACACAGAAGACACCTAGCCATCCACCAAACCAAGACAAAAGCCGATCCAACCGAATCGGAGGAGGCCGGTGGGACGAAGGAGCCCCGGTAGAGTTTAGAGAGAGAGTGTGTCGGAGAGTTTAGAGAGAGACCGCCGATACGAGGTTTTTCTGTTTATATACGCTTCTAACATTCAAGATGCTGAATTGAGTCAAATATAACCACTACACCATTTTACCCATTATGCAACGAAAATGACAATTCGTTGCATATATATTTTGTTGCATAAGAATATGCGACAATTTTACATTGTTGCATATGAATGTCGTTGCATAAAAACACTTTTGCAATAAAAATTAATACAACAATTTGTTTTATGTGACATATGTTAGAAAAAACCATAAATATTAAATTAAAAGAAATTGAAATTTTCATAAAAATGCCTTAAGCCACATTCGACAATGTCACAATGATGATGTGTTGCATAAAGTTTATCGAAGCGACATATCTTTTGGCACGACAAAAGTCACTTTGTATAAAATACACCACGTTGACGTTTTCATTGAAAAGTCAAACGCAAATTGTACTTGACGATGCATATCCTATCATTCGCAAATGCCACAGTGTGATTTGTCGCGTAAACCTCATTGAAGCAACATAAATAATGGCGCAAACAAAGTCACGTGGCATAAAAAATGTCACGTCGAACTAGGTGTTGATATGTCAAAGTTGAGTCGTACGACTGGATACATATAACTTCATTAACTATGATGATTGGACGATGGAACAAAACAAATTATTGCTTTAATGTGTCTTGTTGCATAAGTACGAACTCCAAACCCCAACCCTAGACCCTAAATTCCAAACCCCGAACCCTAACCCCCAACCCCCAAACTCTAAACCCCAAACCTCAAACCCCAACCATGAATTCTAAACCCTAAACCGTAAGTCCTAGATCATAACCTAGAAGCAACGTATAATATTTATTGTGATGTATACATGTATAATTATGAACATATGTACGTATTGTAAGTTATATAAAATGTACGTATTGTAAGTTATATAAGATGTACGTATTGTAAGTTATATAAAATGCGGTCCACCTAATTGGAGTCATGGTGAAGCTTTGCTTTGGATCAGAGTGGTCCACTGATTTGTGAAATTTTGTCACAAAGAAAAGGATGCAGAAAGCTTTACAGCTGAAAACAATTAAACACTAGTGGAGCTTTCTCTCTCCATATCTACAGTAATATCTTTTGCTGTGTAAGGAAGAGAGTTGATTTTGGGAGGTGAAACGTCTTGGACGTTTTTCAATCCTTGATTACTGAAGTGCTTATTCTGCTTTGTGGTTGCATGCAAAAGTAGTTCTGTTTGAAATGGATTCCATGGAGCATTTGGTAGAGTTGTTTGAGGGTGATCGGGTGCTACATCTCTCGGAAGCTGATTTTGACGATGTCAAGTCGAATTATGGTTTTGGGTTGGTTGCTAAGTTGTGTAATGATAGCAAGTACCCTAAAAAAGATGCATTTGCGGCTCTTCTGCGCAGACTCTGGAGTACAGATGCTACTACAACTTTTACTGAGATGGGTTTTAACACCATGAGAGTCGTTTTTACAAGCACTACGCCATTTTTAACACTGCGCAACATAGAGAAATTAATGTTACATAAGCGTATGTTGCATTAGTTTACCGCGACATTTAAGTTGACGTTGCAAAAGAGGACACGTTTTCTTGGATAACTTGCGGAATATACACTAATGCAACGTATAAACATATGTTGCATTTAAATTGATCATTAACTGAATATAAATTATTTGTAGCGTATATGCATTAATCAAGTTCTGTTACGAATTTTTGATCAAATATAATTAACAACTATGACACATTTGAATTCACCATATTTCAGTGAGACATGATCTAGTTAGTACTGAATAATCGAGATATAGGATTAAGGGTATGGGATTTAGGGGTTGGGGTTAAGGGTTTAAGAAGGATGTCAAATGTTTTGAGGTTTGGGGTTTAAGTTATAGGGTTTAGGGTATACTGTATAGGGTTTATGGTTGTGTATTCTAATTCTTGACATCTTTTTGTAAATGATACGTAATCCAAGTAAATAAAATATTTTTAATGTACTTATTTTTTATTTTGGTTACAATTTTGTAATGTAATTTTTAATGTACAATATTTTAATCCAAATAAGTTAAAGATTCGTCATATACTTATTTTTTAATTTGATTACAATATCTATGTATGGAATATATTTTTAATGTATAATTCTTAATGTAAAAGAAGTTAAAGAAGTAAAAGATACATAATGTTATTATGTATGGAATGTAATTTATATATGGAATGCATAAGATGCATAATTTTTAATTTTAGTTACAATTTTTATGTATGGAATGTAATTTATGAGTACGAATATTTTGTTTGAGATAAAATATTTTGGTTACATATTTGTATTGCATTTTTTTCGTACGACAAATTTTAAATTTTGTTTACAATTTTGGTTAAAATCAATAATAAAAATATCAAAAATCTAAGTATGAATATTATATTTTCCGATTTATTTGAATTTATTATAACTTTTGTAGTGTTTAAACCAAGGGTTGGGATCAAGAGTTGAATGAATGGTAGAGATTATCATCCTAGTGAATTTGTGTTAGCCAATCACATGCAACCACATCATTCATTATAAAAGGGGGAATGAAAACAAAAAAGAGGGAAAAGTAAAATTTGATAGATTCAATCTAATTTTGCACTTAATCCTGATGGAGTATTAAAAACCCTTCATCACTTATTTTCCACAGCCGCTCCTTACTTCAACTTCAACACTTCCATCTACATCCATTGATTTGTAACCACATCGGGGGAAGGAGGTGCGTGATAGAGTTCTCCAAAATGGTCCATGGTTGTGCGATGACTGGGTGATCTTAGTTGATAAACTGGAAGCTGATGCCGCTATTGAAGAGATTTCGATCTCAAAGTTCAGATGTTGGGTGCATGCGTATAATATTCCATTGGGTTTCTTCAAGTGTAAAGATCTCATTGAAAAAATTGGAGGTATGGTTGGAACAGTCATTGAAGTTGCTTCTTTACCGGACTGTCAGCCGTCGGTTACGACTAGGGCTGCTTATGCAAAAAAATTAGTGAAACTGGAAGTTAACAGACCTCTTGTCACTAATTTCTTGGTTTCAAGACGCTCAGGGGTTCCCTTTAGAGTGTATGTTCGATACCCGAAGCTTCCTAGGATATGTTTTAAGTGTGGTATGGTTATGCATGAAACGGGTTCGTGTTTAAAGGTGGATCAGATTCGTGGCATTGATGGAAGTTTACGATACGGGCTATGGTTGAAGGATTCGAGTGGCCTTCAGCTGGCTCCGAAAGCAAGTTTTACGTCAACACAACCAACTGTGGTTCTAGATATGTGTCAAGATGAAATGGTGGCGGATGTAGTAGGGAGAGGAGGACAAAATGTACAAAGGTCGTCACAATTTGAGCAACAGTCGCATCATGATATTGATCGAGCTATTGTTACGTATGGAAGGACTGTTCAAGAAGGAGAAGCGGAGGTTGCGGTTCAATTGAGTCGCTATCGACAGGTGTCACAATGAATGAGCAAGGTGGTTTTTACATGACTGATGTAGGGTGCGTGGGTTCTTGGACTGAAGAAATTACCAGGATGCAGCTGAAGGATATTACATATGGACATATGGTATGCATGGAAATGATGATTTTATGTGCATGCAAATGCAATATGATGAAAGCTTGCGAACTGGACAAAATGTTACTGAAAGCAGACACTTTGCTGAAAGACTGACACTTTGCTGAAAGACTGACAAGTGGTATACTTTGCTTGAATGAAATGATAAGAAACAGAATGAGATGATTGGTACAAGTTGCTTGAGTAAGACCTTTGTTTTCAAGTCGTCGCGCAGTCGTCGTCCAGACGACGACTTGTTGTCCTGGCGTGTTTTCGCCAAATCGTCTAGGATGTCATGACAATTCTTCTTTTTCATTTTTTTATTTTTTTATTTTTTTATTTTTTTATTTTTTTATTTTTTTATTTTTTTATTTTTTTATTTTTTTATTTTTTTATTTTTTTATTTTTTTATTTTTTTATTTTTTTATTTTTTTATTTTTTTATTTTTTTATTTTTTTTATGGACAAGTCCTTTAAGTTTCAAAATGTACAAATAGTCATATAAACTTCTTAAATTCACTTTACAAATAAACCCCTAAACTACTAGAAAGTTACAGTTAATCATAAAAATTAATAATTCATTATAATAACTTAATTAATTTACAAATACATCCTAAACTATGAGAAAATATAATAAAATATACATAGAAATCACTAATTAATTTATTTTTACAATATATCGGTATTATTTCAAGCTAAATAAATATTTTTTTACATATTAAATATATATTACGCCGTATCGCCATGTAACGACTAGACTTTCGCCATATCGACTAGGCGGCTTGGCAGTAGATTAGTGCCGTGATTCGCCGAGGTGCCGTGAAAACAATGAGTAAGACGTCAGAAGATGGGGATGGGGATAAGACAAGTGGCAGCAAGCTAATATCATCCATATATGTTGGGAAGACTTATGGCCTCTTGCACGTGGGCAGATGTGATGATGAAGAGGTGGAGGAAGAGAATATAAAAGGAAAGGAGAAAGAGATAGTGCAGTGTGATTTAAGTTCTAGTAATGATAAGGGTCCTATTGGTAATTCTAAACGTGTAACCTTGATTAAAAATAAGGGTAAGGGTGTCATTGAAGATGAGTCATCCAGACAGGTGGAACAACACTCTCTTCTAAAGCAAACTAGAAGTGGGCCTGAGATTACAAACCCATACGAAGTAATGGCAATTAAGGATTGGAAGTCAGTGGCTAAGAAAGTTAAGAAGGAAAATCGTGGTATCCGATCTAGGAAGCGTATGATTGCCAGGAGTGGAGGTAGTGTTGCGAAACAACCACGAATCAATCAGAATAAAGGAATTGATATCAATAAGGCGTTGGAGATTGAGGATGATGAGGATCACAATATTTTTGCATTCGCGGAGACTGCGAGGCAGCTCCACCAGGAACAATGAAAATTCTTGCTTGGAATTGCAGAGGGTTGGGGGTTCCCTCTGCGATTCCCTGCCTCCGTGACATTGTCACACAACGAAACCCCAGGTACTTGCTCTTATTGAAACAAAAATTTCTGGTGATAAATGGACTTTAACACTATTCAGATTAGGTTCTCGTCATTGTTTCTGGGTTCCGGCAAGAGGTAGATCTGGTGGAATGGCTGTTCTTTGGAATGATGACATTCAATTGACCATCATGAACTACTCTTTTTCCATGTTGATTTTGTTATAGAGAATTATGAAGCAGTTTGATGAACCTTGTTTTATGGTAATCCTGTTCCTTGTCGTCGATATCTTTCTTGGCAGTTGCTGCGTAATTTGTCAGCTCTAGTGTCTCTTCCTTGGTGTGTATTTGGGGATTTCAATGAAATCTTGTGTATGAACGAGAGTACTCGACAATATATGCATAGGTGGAAATATGTGACCGAGTTTGGCGACACTTTGGCTGCATGCTCTTTGCAGGATATGGGATTTATGGGCGACCCATTTACTTTCTCAAATAGAAGAAGGGGCGACCCATTTACTTTCTAAAATAGAAGAAGGGGCGATGATGAAGTTAAGGTCAGACTTGATCGATTTCTAGGGAATGACAAATGGTTGGAAAAATTTGAGCATTTCAAGGTCCATCATCTTGTGGCGTCTCATTCTGATCATATTCCAATTTTGCTTGAAGTTAATTCCCGTAGCTGCAGCAAGAACAAAGCATTTCGGTTTGAGGAAATTTGGTTGCGAGATGCTTCATATCACGACTTTATTAGTACAGAATGGGAAAAATATGAGAATCAAAGTATTGCCTTCACGGATAAATTGAAAAATCTCAGCCATGCTCTTGGTAAATGGAATCATACGCATGTTGGCAATATTAAGGAGGTACTTAAGTCACTTAAAAATCAGCTTGCTTTGGTTAGATCATTACCGAGAAGGCGAGAGTGTATAATGGATAAGATAAATGAATATGCTTGTCGAGAGGAAATTGTGTGGAGACAACGAGCGAGACTTGCTTGGTTACGAGAAGGAGATAATAATACAAGGTTTTTCCATCACAAAGCTTCTTCACGTAGGAGAAATAATACGATCACCCTGCTGCATACGGATAATGAGACCGTTCTGGATAGTATATCAGATATTAAGACGGAAATAATGTCATATTTCACTGATATCTTTCGAATATCCCTTCAGATTGATGAGGTTGCTATGGAAAGCTCTTTTGATCATATAGAGCCAAGGATTTCTAGTGAGGACAATAACATACTTTTAGCTCCTTATTCTGAAAATGAGGTAGCTACTGCTCTTTTTCATTGGGCCCTCATAAAGCTCCTGGTTATGATGGTTTCACTCCAATTTTTTTCCAAAAATCTTGGAATACTTTTAAGCTGATTTTCTTAAAGTGTGCCTTTCTTTTTTAAATGATGGTCATCTTGACAGAGCTTTAAATTTAACTACCATTGTCTTGATTCCCAAGGTGAAGGGAGCAGTGAAATTACAACAATTTCGAGCACTTGTGTTGCTTTTACACCAATATGAACGAGTATCTGGCCAAAAAGTTAATTATAAGAAATCTGATTTGGTGTTGAGTAAAAACACCCTTGAGCATATTCGTAACGCAGCTAGTAACATTCTATGTGTTAGTGATGCAGGGATTTGCCCTTGTATTTCATTTGAAGCTTTGTCCCACATCTATCATTTTGTTTTAAGTTTTGCATTTTCATTTTAATGTAAACTACATCTTTTGATCAATAAAACCAATTGAGTTTTCTCAACGATTAAGGTGGATTCCCTTTAATTACGGGTGGACTCCCGTCAACCTGGAGGATTCCAAGAAACTTTATCTTCGGATTTCGCGCTTGCGATTCCCTTAAGGCTTCCGCCGCGTCAGTTAGTATCAGAGCTGGCTTTATCCTGACTTTTTATAGCTGAATTCAATAGTCAAAGTTTCAACAATAGTGTCGTGAGCAGCTGAAGAAGAAGTTGCACGATGAAGTTCTTTTCCAGAAGGAACTCGGGGACGAATTCTTTGGAAGTGGAGGAGTCTGATGCAGGGGATTTGCCCTTGTATTTCATTTGAAGCTTTGTCCCACATCTATCATTTTGTTTTAAGTTTGCAATTTCATTTTCTATATTATGTAACCTAGCTTTCATGTAATAAACATCTTTTGATAAATAAAACCAATTAAGTTATATCAACGATAAGGGTGGATTCTCTTTATTTACGGGTGGACTCCCGTCAACCTGGAGGATTTCAGGAAACTTAATATTTGAGTTTCGTGCTGGAAATTCTCTCAAGGCTTTTGCCGCGTCAGTACTGACGTAGCGGAAGCCAGCGTGAATTGTCAAACGACAAATTCACACATTAATAACTGGAATCCTCCAGAAGAAAACGAGTAAAAACTCAATTTTTATTAATTCAAAGATGTGAAAATATATAAAGTTAAGCTAACTATTTATATGTAACTAACTATAGCTAAACATAATAAAAAGTGATGTGGGACTAACTTAATAGATTAGTAAATTGGGCTTGGGCCCACATCAGTTAAGATGGTTGATAAGCATGAAAAGTATTTGGGCCTACCTTTAGTTTTTTCTTATGATAAATCAATTGTGCATGATGCAATGGTTGAAAGAATGCAGCAGAAGATGCGTGGATGGGCTGAAACAAGGCTATCAGTGGGAGGTAAAGCAGTTCTCATTAAGTCTGTGTTGAACTCTATACCTATTTATTCTATGCAATGTTTTTTTGCTGCCTAAAAAAGTGATTCAGCGTATGCATACGATGATAAATGACTTCTGGTGGGCAACAAATTTTGTTAGTAAGGCTGTTCATTGGGGTAAAGCTAAATTGTTGTATGAGCCTAGAGAGAATGGGGGGTTGGGTTTTAAAGATTTACACTGTTTTAATAAGGCTTTGCTATCTAAGCTTGCATGGAAATTGATTAATGAACCGGAGTCTGTTATGTCGAGATTGCTTAAATGTAAATATTTTCGATCTTCAGATTATTTGGCGCAGCATCTATTCCGTTAAAGACATCCTCGCTGTTGGAGTCATTTTTGATGACGCTGAAAGAAAATTTATTTGGACTGCCGATAAGTCGAAGGGTTCAGTGTCAAGTCAGCTTATCAATTGACGTGTTCCCTCATCCAAGCTCATCCTTATGAAGTTGCTCAGCAGTCGAATCCGGGACGTTTACGAGCCTTTTGGAAGTTTTTTTGGAACCTGTCCCTAGTGAAATAAAGATTTTTGGGTGGAAGTTATTCCGTTCAGCTCTCGCTTCCGGTCAGAGTTTAGTCCAGAGGCAGTCATCAGGCCCGTTCCTGAGATTTTATGGGCCCTGGGCAGGAAAAAATTTGGGCCCTCAAAAAATTAATTTAATATAAAAAATCAGAATATTAGCATTAGTAAGATTCGAACTTGGGACTTAAAGGCCCTCTGTTGAGTATCAAACCACTACACCATATGACAATTTTGACCTAATACTCATAAACTTGTAAATATTATAGGCCCCTCGGAGAGGGAGGCCCTGGGCGGCCGCCCCTCTTGCCCTCCCCTCCGGGCCGGCCCTGGCAGTCATGTCAATCTTTTTGCTCTCCAGTTTGTGGCTTCAATGTTGAAACAAATGTTCACATTTTTCTTAAATGTTGGTTTTCTAAATGTGTCTGGAAATCATTGGGTTTTTGTTTGACTTTTATGGAAGGGGAGTATGTGTCTATGGCTGATTGGTTATTTGCTGCCTATTCTTGTCTTTCAGAAGTAAACTATACACCGAGTAGATTCTCTTTAAAGTTTATAAAATCATTTCGTATTCAACCATTGTCCATTTAATAATTAGTTTTTTCCATGGTATCAAAATTGGATCCGAATCTCATGCAGTGTAAGTAATTACTGTGAGCATCAAAACGACATCGTTTTGATGTTTTTTACTACAATTCTATGTAGTTTTTTTTGAATATTTTGTCAAAATTATGTAGTTTTGACTCACAACATAGTATTGTCGCAACACTGAATTTGAATCATTGATTATTATTAGGGTTTTTTAGCGAAAACCACCCGCCCAATAGGCCAATTTAAGCGAAACCACCCCTCCAACTTTTTTTTAAAAGAACCACCCATTAATTCAAGTTTCATTTATTCGAGCCACCCAAATACTGTTCCGTGACCCTTCCGTCTCTCCTACCATTAAATGACCCATTGACTGTGTTGACCAATAATTAATGATTTAATTATACTGTTAAATCTCCCTAATAATTTCCTAAATTCTTGGTCAACAAAAACTCCAGTTTGACCATCGTAAATGACGACGATGACGAGGCTTCCGCCATCGCATGTGTCCGTATGCGACACAGACAACCCTTCACGTCGACGCTTCTGCCATCACTGTCTGAGCCCTTAGAAAAGCAAGTCAAGCAACCCATGTAGAACCACTTACCATATGCACAATTGTTTCATCAAATTTGTCGATCTGCGATAGTCGAGGATGAGAATAGGATGAAAAGACAGTGGAGGATGAGATTGGGGTGAGTTAGTGAACACACAAGCGGTGGATTCACTTTGGGATTGAGATTGAGATTGGGGTGAGTTAGGATTTAGATGGGTTAACGACACACAAAGGAGGATTGAAATTCAAATTTGTGAACAGACGAAGGAGGGTGAATTGGATGGATTTGGAGAGCAGGCGATGGTCGGTGGATTGGATGGGTTTGGAGAGCGGACGACGGAGAGAGGGGAACAGACGGTGGAGGGAGGGTGAATGGACGACGGAGGATTTAGGGTTTTTAATTTTTGATGATTTGAGATAATACACATTTACTTAATATTTAATAATTTAATTAGTCATTAATTAATAGTCAATCTAGTCAAAACATCATTTAACGGTAAAAGATGACGGAAGGGTCACTGAACAGTAATTGGGTGGCTCGATTAAATGAAACTTAAATTAATGGGTGGTTCTTTTAAAAAAAAGTTGGAGGGGTGATTTCGCTTAAATTGGCCTATTGGGCGGGTGGTTTTCGCTTAAAAACCCTTATTATTATTATCTTTTGTTTAACTTTTTATTTTTGCATGATATTTTTTTAGTATTTTTAGACAATTTTTTCAGTTTCCAAAATAGATCATCTTAAACAAATGACCTTCATGATAATTTTGTTGTTTTATACAACTTTTTTGATTTCCAAAATAGATCGATGTAAACAAATGACCTTATTTAAATCCATAGATCATCATAAAAGTCGTTTATACAATTGAGTGTTTTATACTTATTTCATGAACCAGTTGTACTTTTTTGAAGGTCCATGCTTTAGTTACTAAAATTCATAAACTTTATATATATGTAAAAATATTTGGTTCCTAAGATTTTAGAAAATTAAATGCTAATTTTATAAACTGTAATATAATATTTACAAGTCTATTAAATGCTGATAAGAGTCATGGACATTATGTATTTATTTCATGAGTTGCATCCTTAGAGTGAACATGATTTCATTTGTTTTGGATCAAAAATTTAAAAAAAAATCTTAAAATAATTATGCTTATAAATAGAAAATGAGTGAAAAAGAATTGGACTGAGTGCTCAATTGGGCTTGGCTGAAAAATCTGAGTTTTCTAGTTTGGGTCGAGTTGTTTAAGTGTTGTGGGTTACTCGACCGAATAATCCATAGATTCGGTCGAGTGAAGCAGTGTCCTTCTTGCTTCATTTTGCGCTTGTAAAACTTGGCGATTATAAGGGCACATGGCAAATAGAAATAAGTACGCGCAAGTTCAAGTCACAAACTACAATGTACCGCAAACGGTACGGCATAGTGTTCTCAAGAACAAACACAAATAAACAACAAAAAGGGGCTTTCCTAGCACTCTTCCCAATCGAAGCTCGTTCCTTCATTCATTTTCTTCTTCCCTTTCCGGTCAGCACGCTTGGGCATTCCATATATTGGCACAGACCCACTCTTTGCTCCTCCTATCCATCAACGTCATCGTGACCAAACGGTTGGTGTCGAGTGGTCTAAAATCTCCTTTGCCTTCAAACCGAAAATATGAGCGTTCCGCGAGGCAAGTGATAAAAGATGAGCAGCCGAGTGCCTTATTCTTTTCCTTGGGGTTGATCATCTTCTTGAAGCGCTCGGTGAAGACATAAAACCAATCAATGGAGTCTCCTTGCTCCATGAAGTACATTAAATCCAAATCTTCTCGAGATACTCGAGCACCTTGGTCAACACGAGTGTTGATGTTTGTTGAAATAATTCGATGGATGTATTTCCATACTCCATCCGTTAGGCACTTGGGTGAGCAATTAGGGTCATACTCGCGCATACCGGTTAGCTTCCTCCATACTTCCAATCTCATCTCATCCGTACAAAACGGAATAACACCTCCGGGAGAGAACCATTCTCCATCCATATATTCCTTCTCCTCCTTGAAAACTTGCGTGTTAATCTCAAACTCCCACGACACGCATTCATTCTCATTATAAAACGGTTCAAAACTTGAGAAGAACTCGACCACAAGGTTGTGATGTGTCGGCTGTCCCATCAAATATTCCCACTCGATCAAGCCGGCATTGATAAATATATTGTCAACAATCTCATAAATTCCAAGCTCGATCATAGTAGGTTTGTGAGGTGCAACGGAGCTTACCACTTCCTTCTTGCTCGAGACACCAAAGAGTTGAGCAAGCCGTGGTTGTTGAAATGGCTTCCTAAAGCTATGCTCCGTGCACGGGTTGAAAACCGTCCATCTCCTCGCGAGGGTCTTGGTTCTTCCCATGCTCGATCCTTGGCCGCTCGACATTGTTGAATTGAATTGAGGTTTGGAGTCGGTCGAGTGAATCGGTGGGTTAGGGATTTTGATTTTGAGAGTGAAAGGTGAAGCGGTCGAGTACGGTTGGTAGAGGGAAGGTTGGTCGAGTGATGTTTTAGGGTTTCCTAAATTGGACCAATTTCTAATGGACCAAATTCTAATAGGACCAAATTTAATTGGTCAAGTTGGTCCAACGGTTATATTTTTGAATATTGAATTTTGAATTTTGAATTTTGAATTTAATTAATTTTTTTTTGTAATTTGTTTTTTTGCGGTGTGATTCGCTCGAGTAAGATTTTTACTCAATCGAATGAGGGGGGTTAAATTATTTAAACGATTTTATTTAAGTTTTTGGTCAACTCAATTCGGTCAAGTAAGAATCTTACTCGATCGAATGAAATAGGAATTCATTTAAATTGTTTAATCTATATTAATTTGGGCGACGTGACTCGGTCGAGTTGATGGTTTACTCTATCGAGTGAAATAATTTATCCCTGGAATTTTCCTAAATAATATTCTACCCCACACTTGCATTTTTCCTAATCTAGAAAGCAATAAAGTGCGGAAAAATAAATACTCACAGGCCTAGATTAACGTCATGACAAGGGCGTAGCCGTGTCTTCATATAAAGAAACACACTCAAGAAGTCCTTTGCTAGGATCCCTTCTCGAGAGGATATGCTCCACTTCTTAATTACCCGACCTCATAGAGATCGAGTTGCTCTACTAGATAGCATTGGTCTCCAGCATGATAAATCTGCAGTCTATGTCCGTTGACCTTAAATGTGTTTCCTTCTTTGTTTAATAATTCCACGTGTCCGTCGTCAAAAACTTTAGATATCTTGAATGGTCCGGACCACTTGGAACGTAATTTTCCCGGAAATAATCTCAACCTAGTGTCGTAGAGTAGCACTTCGTCTCCTACTGTGAATCTTTTCTCCATGATTTTCTTATCGTGCGACTTTTTTGTTTTCTCTTTGTAGACTTTCGCGCTTTCGAAGGCGTTTAAGCGTATCTCCTCAAGTTCATATAATTGAAGAATACGGTGTTCCCCTGCAGCTCTAGCATCGAAATTCATCTTCTTGATAGCCCACATGGTTTTGTACTCGATCTCTACCGTCAAGTGACAACTTTTGTGAAGATAAGTTTGTATGGAGACATACCAATAGGGGTCTTGTAGGCTTTCCTTTAAGCCCATAGTGCGTCATCTAGCTTCGACGCCCATTCCTTCCTTGCCCCTGAAACGGTCTTTTCTAAAATAGCTTTGATTTCTCTATTCGAAACTTCTACTTGACCACTGGTTTGGGGATGGTAAGGTGTCAAAATCTTGTGATATACTCCATGTTTTCGAAGCATCTTCTCGAGTTGTTTCTCCTTAAAGTGCGTTCCATTGTCACTAATGATAGTTCGAGGTACTCCATATCTAGGAAAAATGATCTTCTTGAATAGTTTCTTTACGGACTTGGCATCGCATGTGGGTGTGGCTATGACTTCTATCCACTTAGACACATAGTCAACCGCTACTAGAATGTACTTGTTTCCGTAAGATGAAGGAAAAGGTCCCATGAAATCAATTCCCCATACATCAAAAATTTATACTTCGAGTATACCCTTCTGAGGCATCTGATCTCTCCTCGAGATGTTTCCCGATCTTTGGCAAGCGTCGCACAATTGAACTACCGCTAACATCTCCTTCTCGGTTGTGGTGTAATTTTCTTGGGTTGCATCGAGTGCCTTGCTCGTGTATTGAATGACATGAAGACGTTTATCAATTCTCTGTTCGAGGCATGCTCCAATCGCTCCGTCACTTGCATCGCACATTAGTTCGAACGGTAAATCCCAATTTGGTGCTCGAACGATCGGGGCGGTTGTGAGTAACTTCTTTATCGTCTCGAACGCTTCATGACATTTATCATCGAACACAAACTTAACATCATTAGCGAGAAGGTTTGGGAGTGGTTTTGCTATCTTCGAGAAGTCTTTGATAAATCTTCTGTAGAATCCGGCGTGTCCGAGAAAGCTTCTAATACCTTGTACATCTTTAGGCGATGGGAGTTTCTCGATCACCTCGATCTTGGCCTTGTCGACTTCTATACCTCGTTTCGAAACTAGGTGTCCGAGCACTATTCCTTCTTGAACTATGAAATGACATTTCTCCCAGTTTAGAACCAGGCCCATCTCGATGCATCGGGCTAGAACTTTGGATAGATTCGATAAACAATCGTCAAACGAGTCTCCGTGAACTGAAAAATCATCCATAAAAACTTCCATAGTCTTCTCGAGGTACTCAGAGAAAATGGACATCATACACCGTTGAAAAGTTCCCGGAGCGTTGCATAACCCGAAAGGCATTTTTCTGTACGCGAACATTCCATATGGACATGTGAATGTGGTCTTCTCTTGGTCCTCGGGGTGGATAGGTATTTGGAAAAATCCACTATACCCGTCGAGGAAACAAAAGTACTCGTGCCCGGAAAGTCTCTCCAACATTTGATCCACGAATGGAATAGGGAAATGGTCTTTTTTAGTTGCTTTATTAAGTTTTCTATAATCGACACACATCCTATATCAGGTTACGGTTCTAGTGGGGATTAATTCATCAAACTACCGTTAATCCTCCTTTCTTTGGAACGACATGGATTGGGCTAATCCAATCTGAATCGGGGATCGAGTATATGATTCCTGCATTTCTAAGTTTTGTTATTTCTTTCAGAACAACTTCACCTAATTTGGGATTTAGTCTCCTAAGAAACTCCCTAGATGGTTTTGCGTCATCGCATAAACGAATCCTATGCATGCATACGTCGGGACTAATTCCTTTTAAATCATCTATAGAGTGTCCTATAGCATCTTTATGTGTACGTAAAACATGCATGAGTTTCATAGTTTCATCTTGATTTAGCAAAGCACTTATGATCACCGGCGAAATTTTTTCTGAAACTAAAAATTCATACCTTAGATTTGGTGGAAGAGGTTTCAATTCCTGACCAAATACGTTAATTTTGCTCGAGTTGCTTATGATTGAATGATTACATGCAAGTTCTTGCTCGGTCAAATTCTGCTCGATTAAATTCTGCTCGACCAAAAATGAGTCGGTCGAGTACTTGGTTTCATCCATGAGATTCGACATTTTTCCATTTTTCCTTCACTTTCAAGAATTATGTTAGCGCGGAAATATTAACTATATCACTTTTTGAGATATTAGCATCAAACAAATCACAATCCAAAGAACAAGTAGGTGCTTTCATCATTTTAGAGAGATAAAATTTTACCTTGTCCTCACCTAGATCCAACTCGATTGAACCATCGCCACAATTTATCAATGCCTTGACTGTGTTTAAAAATGATCTTCCCATAATAACAGGAAATTCGGCATAAGGGTTATCATCCATTTCTAACACATAAAAATCCACAGGAACATAGAATTCTCCAATTTTAACGGGCAAATCTTCTAACACACCAATTGGTACTCGTTTAGACCCATCAGCTAGTCTAAGAATTAAAGTGGTGCTAGAAAGTTCTCTTATTCCTAATTTTTCATATAAGATAAATGGCATTATGGAAACTCCTACTCCTAGATCACATAAGGCATCATTAATATTTATATCTCCTACGGCGATCGGTATTGTGAATGAACCATAATCTTTTTGTTTCTTAGGCATCTTACGTTGGATTACGGCACTAGAATTAGGTCCTAAGGCAACATGGTCTACATCACATAATTCATGACGATGAGTTATGATATCTTTCAAAAATTTAGGGCCGTAAGCTTCTTCAGTGTGCTCGCTAACCTCGTAGACGTTTGATTGTGTTTTCTTCTTATCTAAGTTAAGGCTAGAATGGGCTTGCACTAAAGAGTTAACATTTTTTGAAAGATTATTAAAGTCGGCTTTCGTGACTGAATTCATACTCGGCTCAAATGCCTCCTTCTTTTGATGGTTTCGATCTCCACCCCATTGGTGGCTGTTCCATGCGAGTTTCTCTATAACCTTGAATCCTTCGCTCGTGGGTAGTCCCATGATGCTTCCTCCGCTTTCTTGATCCATGCGTAATCGACTGTTTTCGTCCATTCCATCGTAGAACATTGACAACAATTCCCATTTGTTATATCCATGATGAGGACATTCACGTTGAAGTCCTTTGAATCGTTCGTACGCTTCGTGATAAGATTCATTGTTGGCTTGAACGAATTTGTTAATTCTATCCCTAATACGTTTTACCTTTGCAGGGGGAAAATATTGTTTTACGAAGGCTTGGGCTAATGCGTCCCATGTATTGAATGTGTTTGGCTCATGTCCGTGAAGCCAATCTTTCGCTCCATCGGTTAGAGAAAATGGAAATAGCTTCATGTAAACTATTTCTCGAGGTACTCCTGCAAATTTATACGTACGACATAATTCGATAAAATTATTGAGATGGACGTGAGGGTTACCGTATCCGTCAAATGATTCACTCTTGATCATTTGGATGAGTCCTCCTCGAAGTTCGAAATCGTATCCTTCTTCATTGGGAATGCGAATGGGAGAATCATAACTTCCAATAGTTGGAGTTATGTAATACTCGGCTGGTTGCTCGAGCTGCTCCTTGCGGTCGAGTTTGATTTTCCATATCTGGTCGAGTGTGATGATTTGTTCTCGATTTCTTGGGTATTGTCCAAGGAAATTTCCACGAAGTTGAGGTCAAAGATCTAAAAGATCTCGAAGATCTAGAACTTGAATCTGTGACGTCCACTTGCACCTTTTTCTTCGCTTTAGAGTTTGATTGCATTCACCTACAAAAAGGTAAATTTTAGTAATAGCTAGAAAAAAATAAGCAAATGAAAGTTTTTTTTATTTTTTTATTTTTTTGGGATTTCAAGTGACTCGAAATCTAAACTAAAAATTAAACTAGTGAAAGATTTAAAAACTAAAAACTAAACACCGCTCCCCGACAACGGCGCCATTTTGGCGTGGTGCGGTTTAGTCGATAGATATTCCAACATGCAACTCAAAAGAATTTATAGAACTAGGGGTGACCTAGTGTCGAACCCAAGGGAACAGTGGAGTTAAGCTATACTTCTTTAAAATCGATTACTAGTTTTCAAAATAGTTCTAAAGTGTTTTATTTATTTAAAGGGCAATATTATTTATTCTAAAGGCAATATTTAAAAGAAAAGGATTTTTTATCAAATATCAAAAACTATGACAAGGATGAGAATCCTCCACTAATACTTATGGTTTCACTCAAACAAGATATAGATTATAGTTATGAATTTCCTTCTTGATGACAATTTAATCTAGAACGTATAGTTATATGATAATATAAATCCTCACTCTCGTGTTAGATTTATATTATAGAATTTAGACTGAGTAGCATTAGCATACAAATCCTCACTCCCGTGTTAGATTCGCACGTAAACATCTACTCGACTAGCTTCATTCCTCCCGATGTTTCAATAATCTGTCCAAATACGCTTATTAATACATTCATGCACCAAATATACTCGCTGCTCCCACTTTGCTAATATACTCGATCTAATGGTTGTATTGATTCCTAAATAGTCTAAGTTCACCTCCCGGTCCTTCCCTAGAAAATACTACTCGACCTACTCTTCTAGACGTTTTGTCATGACACCTAGACGTAGTGCTCGGGTATGATTCAATACACATAATAGTCATACAAGAATTGATTCATATAAATTAGATAATCATGTTCAAGTTATTCATAAGCATTAGGGATTCATCAAATTCCCATCATAAGGAAATTACTCACTCATCTCGAGTGAGAATGCAAACATGTTCAAAGATTGTAAATAAAACGATTGTAAATAAAACAAGAGTAAAAGTTTAGAAATTCTCAGTGATTGATGATCCACAGTCGAGCTCCAAGCTGCTGCTATTCTTCTCGTTATCTCGAGTTCAAAATTAGGTTGAATGATCTTCTGTAATTTAAAAGGTCTCCGAGCTCTCTCGGCTCTCTTCTTCACTTGGTTACTCGACTTCAATCTCAATCACTTGATCGGGTAGGGCCTCTGCCCTCCTCCCCTTGCTCGGTGTCTCTTGTGATGCTTTTATAGTGAAGAGCAATCAAAGGGATCGAGTGAATGAAAGGTCTTGCTTTAACTCCCGTTATAAATGGTCGTGTAAATGGAAAGGTCTTGCTTATCCACTTGTATTAAATCACTCGAGTGGAATGAAAGGTCTAGCTTATCCACTCACATTAAATGGTCGAGTGAATGAAGAGAATCCATACGAAGGGTCTTGATCACGTGATGACTTGCTCGAGCAGTGTATTTACTCGGTCGAGTAACATGAGTCTTTGACTTGCTTTAGCTCGGGTCAAATACTTTAGTACACTCGGTCTAAGAATTGCAGAACTGCTTCCAATTATGTCTGATTTGGGCCGAATTCACGTGCTTTTCCTCATATTTCCATGCATGCTCCTTCGTAAGGCGGAAATCGTGTTTTTGACCTGAAACATCAATCCAAGTATCAAAAGTAATATATTTTAAGTTCTAATCATGGGAAATAAGCATAAAAGTAGGGGCTTCAAATAGACATTTCTAACACTGATCACAGACCTAATTATAGATTCTATTATCTAACGTTAAACTATCAGAGGTACGTTACAGGGAATGATAGGAGTAGCACTAGAATAGTGAATAACTACCTTTACCGGATTCGTGGTTAATTAGACTAGGTTAGGTAGTAATATCATATAGACCTTAACCGAAATATATGTGTAAGTTATTAAGCCTTTATCGGACCTTAGCTTGCGTGAACAATCAGTCATAGATCCTTAGAAAACCCGTGATAAACATAGAAGTTCATAGTGATAACTCCAAGCTGAACTCATCTCTCATTTATAGTTTACACTCATATTGTATTCTGTGCGCCAGTAGTACTCACACATCTATTTTCTTTCTTTTACTTGTTTTACTCACACAACCCCAATCTTAGTTGTAGATAGAAGATGACTTCTCACCGTTCCCTGTGGATTCGACCCCTGACTTACCTAGACTATACTAAGGAGGAGAGGGACAAATTTGCAGCACTCAACGACGTGCTCGTCAGGAAGCTTCCTTCCCAAACGGTTCCAAATCCAAAGAGCAATGTTAATGCCATGCGATTGAGGAGTGGAACGGAGTTGGAACAGGGTTTAAGAACCAAGAATTCGGACTACCACTCGGCGTCCACCGCGGACGCTGAAGGGTTTTTAGCCGCGGACGCTTCATCATTTCCCATTATTCCTATAGGGTCCGCGGACAAAATATCTGAAGGGTCTGCGGAGAATCTTTCAGCGTCTACCGCGGACGCTCAACAGATTTTACCCGCGGACGCTTCTTCAGTTCCAATAAATCCTATAGGGTCCGCGGATAAAATTGCTACAGGGTCCGCTGTGCAGGGTAATCAAAATTCTAAAAATCGATTTTCTAACACTTCTCTTCCATTCCCTGTGCAGATAAAGAAACCTAAGAAGTCTTTGGCTATGGATCTTGAGTTATTGGAGCTGTTTAGCAAGGTTGAGATCACATTCCACTACTTGATGCCGTTAAGCAAATTCCGAAGTATGCTAAGTTTCTCAAGGAGTTGTGCACTACTAGGAGAGGAGGAAACAAAGCAGAGAAGGTAAACATGATTCAGAATGTTTGTTCTCTTCAACAGTGCAAGGTGGCGAAGAAATGAGGTTATCCTGGTCCATTTCTTATTTCTTGTATCATTGGTAAGAATAAGGTAGATAATTGCATGCTAGACTTTGGTGCAGCTATTAATATTCTACCATGTTCTATTTATAAATCATTACATATTGGACCTCTACAACGTACTGATTTAACGATTCAACTTGCTAATCGTTCTTGTGCTAAGCCGGAAGGCATTCTAATTGACGTTGTAGTTCGTGTTGGCAAGGTAATTATTCTTGCAGATTTTTATGTGCTGAAATCTGAGGATGAAGTTATACTAGACACTTCGCCTGTTCTACTAGGGAGACCATTTATATACACTGCTAGTGCAAAGGTCGATTCAGAGACAGGTGAGCTCTCCATGGAGGTAGATGGAGAGGTAGTGAAAATTAATTTCTTTAGATCTATGCAGTATCCTTTTAATGTTGCAGGAATTCATTCCATAGAGGTGATGGATGAATCAAATGTATTGAAGAATGAATTCTTGTGTGGAGAAGATAACTTAGAGGAAGCTCTTAGTGAGAGCTGCAAAGCTGTGGACAACATTAGGTATGAGATTAATGAAACTAAACTGTGTAGTAACACTATACTTATCCCTTCTGTTTTGCAGGCTCCTACTGTAGAATTAAAATTGCTTCCCGATCATTTGAAGTATATCTTTTTGGGAGAAGTAGAAACTTTACCGATGATTATCAAGAAGGATCTAGAAGCGGAGAAAGAGTTGAGACTCACACATGTGTTGAAGAAGCACAAGAAAGGCGTAGGATGGACATTAGCTGACATCAAAGGACTTAGTCCTACTGTGTGTATGCATCGAATCCTCTTAGAGGATGGTGCGAGACCAGTGCGACAACCTCAGCGCAGATTGAATCCACAGATGATGGAGGTAGTCCAGAAAGAGGTACAAAAATTACTTGATGCTGGTGTTATTTATCCTATTTCTGACAGTGAATGGGTGAGTTCAATGCATGTAGTCCCTAAAAAGACTGGATTCATGGTTGAGATTAATGATGAGGGCACTGAACTTTAGATTTTTTTTTATCTCGGATATTGAGGGGAGCAAGGAGAACTCGTAGCCAGACTGCGAGAGCTGAGCCATCGCAACTAGTTTAGGGTCCGGACACATACTTACGGGTGCCGCGTCTAGAGCCACTATGGCCTTGCCAGACCAAGGCGCGCCTCATTGTTAGGCCGGTCATTTTTGCTTTACATTTTATGATGGTCAAAACTCTCCACGCCAGGAAGAACGAAGGTACAAGATTACGAAGAATGACCTAGATGTGCTCGCTTTGTTATGCAGAGGGAGAGTTGTGAATTGGAGTCACTACTTATTGACTCATTGGAGGGTGAATTGGATTGTCATGTAACCACAGTATACTCTGATTGATTCGAATTTGTAGTCTAGATCTTTACTTGTTCGAGACGAACAAGGATAAGTGTGAAGGAGTTTGATGGAGCGTATTTATACGATCCATCATTGTCTTATTTCCATTATTCTTATATGCTTTATTTGCGAAATATTACCTTGTTGTAGTGTTTTGCGTTTCAGGCGTATTTGGAGTGCAATGGAGATTTTACGCGCTTATCGAGCAATTCTAGACGGATTCGAAGCACGAAGACGAAGGGAAGAAGCAAATGCAGACTGGATGACGTCATGCTGATGTTAGCCGCGGACGAGAGGAGCTTCTTGGACGGCGAAATTCCAGAGCATAGACGAGAGAATTGCGAGCAAGCTTCACTTTTAGTCTTCACAATCGATAACCCTTCAAACTCACTTTTAGTATTTTATTTCGTTACAATGTTTTCAATGAGTAGCTAAATTTCCCTACAGTTTGGGGAATTGAGTTGCAACATTGTATGAGAGTGTTGAATAGCACGTTTTATTCTAGTGAATTTTGTTCTTTGTTAAAATTGCATGTATTGTTATTTGTCTAATTCAGCCTAACGGTAAACTTAGGTGTATGGCAACTGCATGATATCTAATTGAATTATCATAATAGTAAAGCCTAGCGGTAGAGCTGTTGTGTTAGTATGATTAGATAATTGTTACATCTTCTTGAGACTCTAGCGGGTAATAGAAGATAGAACTAGAATTAGATAACTACTCTAGCGGGACTATTTGATTAGAACAACTATAATTTACTAGTTTGAAACTTGTCTGGTCTATGATTACTAGTTACAATGAGATTCCCTGAACTGTGATTTCTCATTCAGTAGTTAAATCTTTAGTTTTAGTTTACAACCAATATTCCAACCAACCCCCTGATAGGAGTAGAATTAGCTAGTAGACAAAAGGGTAAATTCCAGAAAACCACCCGTACAATAGGCATAATTACAGAAAACCACCCCTCGAAAACGTATTTACAAAAAATCACCTCTATAAATAGCTTTGTTAGCAGTTCACCAACTCTTCCCGTTACCGTTAGTATATTTTTTCCTAGTACAATGTTATTATTAAAATTATAAGTCAATAGAGTATATAATATTAAAATAATTTTATTATTAAAATTATCTTGATCAGGTTGTATTATATAAATTTTAATTTAGATTGATCTTCAAATATTTTGATTCACAAAATAACAAATTACATTTCATGAAATATTATTTCAGGATATTATTTCAGGATATGACAAATTTAAAGTTCATGAACCATAATACACTATTTCAGGTTGAATTATATTAAGTTTAATTTTTAATTTTGAATTTTTTTGAATTTTTTTGAATTTTTTTGAATTTTTTGAATTTTTTTGATTTTTTTTGAATTTTTTTGAATTTTTTTGAATTTTTTGAATTTTTTTGAATTTGTTTGAATTTTTTTGAATTTTTTTGATTTTTTTGAATTTTTTTGAATTTTTTTGAATTGTTTTGAATTTTTTTGAATTTTTTTGAATTTTTTTTGAATTTTTTTGAATTTTTTTGAATTTTTTTAAATTTTTTTAATTTTTTTAACGATTCATGTAACGGAACAGTAACGAGGTGGCGAAATGCTAACGGAGCTATTTATAGAGGTGGTTTTTTGTAAATACGTTTTCGAGGGGTGGTTTTGTGTAATTATGCCTATTCAACGGGTGGTTTTCCGGAATTAACCCTAGACAAAATCTGATACTAGATTACTTTCCATTGGGTTCGACCCTGCTTATTGCTATACTAGTATTGAGTAGTCTATAAATTTAGATTTGCAGTGCACAACGACGCGCTGTCATTCTCACTATTTATCATTAACCCATATATTCGGCTAACTAATTGTAATTTTTCTTAATTTCATACTCTTATGTGCCTACCAATCACTAAATTGAGTATATTTAAAATGTTGATGATTTTTTATTAGTGCTCTGCGTTTAACTAGTCGAGACTAGGACATTTGTGATGTCCATACATCCACTAGACAAATACTCCACCTGAATTGGCACCTCAACCACCCTTGTTATGCAGTTTCCACTAGACAAATACTCCACCTGTCATGTCCCACCCCATTGTGTCTCTTGCAACAACACTTGTTCTTTCAATCCTACCGATTCTGTCCTCTTCTTTCAATTCAACAAGATGTTTGATTTCCCACCATGAAATGCCAGGCCTACTGTTGATTTCTTAAATACTGGCAGTTGAGATTGAATTCGGTTATTAATTCAATTTAAAACTTCATATACAAAAAATGCATGGAGGTTTATCTTACGCGGTTATTTTCATATAATCATAACCATTGAATGCATGGAAATCCACGACCAGGATGATGTCCTATGATTCTACCAAAATTTGTATGTTTCACTTGAACCCTTTCCCTTTAATTAATTGTTTGGCATTATAGAATTTAAGTCTGTGTATCTTTAAGTTGTAAAGAAAATATATTATTTCAGAAACACAAAGTATAATCAACGTTGTTGGTCCTAATGATGTATGACATGTTTTTATGCAAAGTATATATTCACATTTGTCAGATCAAAGTTAGTATATTAACTAATTACAACTGCAAAACCAGAAGAAGGAGATGCAATAGAAGATGTTATAGCAAGAGCAAAATGCGCAACAGAGCATCGATCGATTATTTGCTCCATATCTTATGAATTTTGTTTCGTTGCTCGCATTATTATTGTTATTTGATCCATTTGTTTGTGATGAAGAGTTGATTATCTAGATATATGATATGTTGCATTATGGAGGAAAAATGGTTCAAATGAGTGAAGAATTCAACAAAAGTACAATTTGGACAGCTTGACCTTCATGCCTTCTTCAGCTTGTAAAAAATGCATATGATGTCCAAACGAAACAAGCTATAAATCATTGGAAAACTGGCTCAATTATCTAGAAGTCTCTAGTTTGAGTAAAAATCAGATTCAGTGGTTTAAAGGGTCAAAACAGCGTTAGAAACTCAAAACAGCTGCATGCTCGGGTAAGGTGGGGACCAGACACCCAACCCACCCGACCTATTAAACTATTTGGCCGATTTGGCTCGGACCAGTCGGGTTACTCGGGTACCAGACTCACCCGATCCACCTGACCTAATGTACAAAACTGCTGAATTTCTATATGCTTAGGCTCGATACCTGGGTGCCCAGACTTACCCTGCATACCCGACCTCTACTTGACTTAAACTATAAATACATATTTTTAGAAGGGAGGTAGATTATACGGAGAAAGAAGATAGACAGCCAAAGAGAAGAAGATGATCTCTACACTTAGAAAAGATCCAAAGGTGTATTTGATTCTTGTTTTCTTGGATTTAACTTGCGATAATTGTATTTTCACTTTGAATACAATCTATGGAATCATTTTCTATGTTTTATGAGTAGTCTCTTATTTCAAGGTCTAATTGACCTTGTTTGATGTATTCAAAACTCTTGTATCACTTTACATGAGAGATTGAATGATTTTGTTAGATGATTTATGTTCTTACTCATATTTTAATAACGATGCATGCAAGGTGTTTGATAAAATGCCTGTATGAACATAAGTTGCTCTGAGTTTCATATTGGAAGATAGGGGTTTAGAGTGACCACTGAGTAAGACTATCTAATTGTTTAGTGACTACGGAAGTAGCATTAGGGATTAGAGGAGTAGACTTTTGTTTTATCCGACCTTTCATATTGATCACCATAACGGAAGTTCATGATTAATGTGATTGTATCGAGCAAATCAACAAATCGGAAAAGTGAGACTTGAATCAATGAAACCAAAACCCAATCTTGGCGAAATCTTGTTTTGAGTTACGATTTAATAGTCGACTCCGAATCATTAGACATTTCATCATATTACTCTTATGATCGTTGTTTTGATGCATTAGACTAGGAAACCAAAAATATTGAATCGAGTTAGCTAGGACTTTGAATCCTATAGTTGAATTCGTACTCATATAAACAAAAAATATTGAATCGAGTTAGCTAGACTATAGTTGAACCTTATATAGTGCGCAAGTTTAAGTTTGCCCCTTGGACGACCTGAATACTTCGGTTTACAAATTATTCAACACTCCTCATGCCTCTCACCGGAAAAATTCAGTCATCCTCAATAGTGGTTTACCTAGTTTTACAAAGCAAAGAATTATAGTTCATCCAAATAAATCAACATATAGTAGAACATAAGAAAGTGATAGCAGCGCAACTGAATTGGATGTAGATGGTTGGCTCTTAATAACAATACAACCAAACGTGATGGTGGTCTTGACATAGTTGGCAGCACAACTAATGAAACTATAGAAGGCCATTGTTTACTAAGTCGATTGAATACAAGATTCGAAGTAGGATATACAAAGTGAGTGTAATTATTAAGGTAAATAACATCTTTTAATTATATTATACATTTTTGTGTGTGTAGTAACGGGTATCAAAGATGTGTATATATATATTTTTAAAAGAAAAAATTTTGGTCAAGGACTATGTACATTGACGTATACAAGTATAGATATAAAGTATCATGTTATTATTATTTATAAAAGTATAGCATCATTACATATATGATCATGGATAGGATTCATAGGAATGAAAAGGGCTGTTAAGCCGCACTTGCATATCCGGGGTCTGGACTAATGACTACTATGAATTATATCTGGTTATATTTAGTGTGTGGTGAGAGATTTGGTATAAAGTGCTTTAAGGGTAACTATATACACTAATATGGATTATTAAAAAATATAGATCAACGATTCAGATATATTACGAAAATTTATTGATTAGTTGCCAATTATGGAATGAATAAATTCTAATCAAATCGTCGGTAATTTAGGAACAAGGAAAATAGGATTGAATCAGATAGCGACTAATAGGCGATTCAAATTCAAAACTGAAAGAACACTTTTGTATTCTGTTTTAGGTCCTTTACACTACTTATAATTCTAACATATTTGGTATAAGATTACGCTTTTGTGTAGTTTTGTATCTCAGGTTGATTAGAAGAGTTAGAACAAAAGTGCAACAAGAAGGCTGAATCTCGGAACAAAAGACAACAAAGTGACAAGAGCCAAAAGACCAACAAGCGCGCGAGTAGTGTGGCGCGCGTGTAGGGGTCGCAAAGAGCAGAGCAAAACAATGATGTCAGCAATCAGTAAAATATCCAGAGTGATGACGTCATCAAGCGCAAAGAATATTTCTAAGTTCGGTTTTTGGAGATCAAGATATTTCCAAGCTGATTTTTAGAGATAAAGATGATTTCCAACAGATCTTCTTGCCTAATTATTCATGGAAACCCTAGGAGGCAAGAGTATAAATACAAAGCTTCAAGGAAATCACAGAAAAGGACGAAAATAGAGAGGAGCGGCTCAGAGCGGAATTCAGACCGAGCTGTGAGAGCTGTGCGCGCGAGCTGCCGACGCGAGCAAGACATTGCGTCATTCAGATTTGCTTGTTACTTTAGTTGTTTAATATTTATTTTTGAGATGTAAACATTCAGTATGTCTAGCTAACTTACTGAATTCGGTTTGGGTTCAGGTCTATGAATGATATGTTTTAAGGTTTTGTTCTTAATTGCATGATATGTTTAGTATTATTATTCCAAGCTCAATTGCATGATAATTAGGTTAGACAATTAAGCGAAGCCTTGCACCGCAGACTTAGTTGTAGAATCTATTATCTATAGTTAAACTATCAGAAGTTCGTGACTGTGAATGATAGGAGTAACACTAGAATCGTTGCTAGCTACCTTGACCGGATTCGTGGTCGACTAGACTAGATTGAGTAATAATATCATACGGACTTTGACCGGAATGTATGTGTAGGTTATTAAGCTTTGACCGGACCTTAACCTACGTGAACATTATATCATGTTACTTTAGCGACCAATGATGAACATGGAAATTCATAGTGAAGAATCTGAACCGAGCTCATCTCTTGTTTTTATTAACATCTTTCATGCTTGCTTTCTGATTGTGTGCCAGTTTCACTTGCGTGATAGTTTCTTTCCTTTTCTTGTTTACTCACAACCCCAATTTTAGATTGTAGATTAAAAGGCGACTTCTCACCGTTCCCTGCGGATTCGACCCCAGCTTGCCAATACTATACTAAGTAGGAGAGTCGGGATAAATTTGCAGCACTCAACGACGTGCTCGTCAAAAACCCTAAATTGTTCCAATTTTGAGTGGAGAGCATCGAGGACGCATCAGGAGCTCAAATTTGGTGCAAAATTGTGGTAACGACTACCCCAGTAACACATCAACCATGTCGTCTCATGGCCTGTATCTTGCAACCACCCTTGTGTCGATTTAGTCATGGGTTAAATGTTGGTTATTTTTTGATTTAGCCTGTATGTTTTGAATGTTGATTATTTTTCAGATATTGTTGGTTATTTTTTCGACATTGAATGTTGAGCCATACATATACTATAAAGTTCCAAAATTATATACATATGGTTCATGAATCATGTTTAACAATTTGTTAACCTTACTTTAACTGTACGATAAAAGAAGATTTTAATTATGATTCATGAACCATGTTTAACAATTTGTTGAATCATACATGATTTGTATGGTATAAAGTTTCTTTGACATGGTTGATGAACGATGTTTAATATTTTTTGAACTATATCTGAAATGTATGGTACAAAGTTTCATTGACATGGTTCATGAATCATGTTTATATTTTTTTGAACAATACTTGAATTCCAAGTTCGAATAATCTTGAGGTATGGTTCTTGATGAATACTTAACAATTTGTTGGAACTTATGTGTAATAATCTATAAAATTGTCAAAATCAGATATGCTCCAAATAATTGAACAAGATGGTTCTAGAACCATATAACACACTATTTTGGACCATGTAAATTAGAACGGATTTTTGAGGGGATAATTTAATTAATCCTACATTAAATTGTTGTAACTGATCGGCGGAAATTAAGGAGAGATTATTGCAAGCATATTTTTATATAATTATTTACAAGCCTTAAATTACATATTTGACCTTGATTTGATTTTTTATTCAATTTGAATGTGTTTTTTAAACTGTAAGATTAAAAACAATTAAAGGTTAGGATGATTTTATATTTTTTATGAAAAGTAGCACTTTATACCAGATCCTTCGCCTTCGTGCATTCATACATTTATGCATACATGCATGCTTACAAATAAGTAGAAGGATATGATATATGAATATGAAATTGGTAAAATATATGAATACTCTAATGAAATTGTTAAAGAATAAGAATCTCGAAAGTTTGAGTTACAATTAAAAGTGATGTATATATATAGTGGAGTTATATATATAGCGATGCATTTTTTTCATCAACCCACCTATGTGGGATATAGTAAACATACAAGTTTAGAATTTATTCCTCTTGGAATCAAACTTGTCTAGTTTTATATGCAACTTTGCGTATCAATATCTCACTCGATACTAGATCAATTTTGACATTCGAATATTCAATCTTAGATTAAACGTTGCAAGAATTTTACAAGACTTGAACTATTGATTTGACGTACACAAGACACCGAATTAACTCTCGAAAATGAATCAAACCATTTTCTTCACACATAGAAATATTAAAATGTCCAACGGCATGTATTGAGTGTTTATACGATCCATCATTGTCTTATTTCCGTTATTCTTATATGTTTTATTTGCGAAATATTACCTTATTGTAGTGTTTTGCATTTCAGGCGTATTTGGAGTGCAATAAAGATTTTACACGCTTATCGAGCAATTCTAGACGGATTCGGAGCGAAGACGAAGGGAAGAAGCGAATGCAGATTGGATGACGTCAGCATGATGTCAGCCGCGGACGGTACTACTGACGTTTAGTTTTTAGGGGTATCCTAATGACAAGTCAAATACAATTTATATATCTAGGGAGTGACCTAGAGTCGAACCCAAGGGAAGCTATAAACTAGTTAACTAGGATGCATTACTTAGTGACCTAAAAGGATTTGGGGGGTTTTGTTTTAAAGTCTTGTTTGTTCTATAAAACTAAGCTAAATGGTTTACATAACAATCAATTAAAATGATTTAGAGATTCAATCCCCCTTAGGCTAGGCAAATTTCCCTAGGTTATCCTTCACCCCTTAACCAATTTCAACCGTCGTTCCATCATTGGTTAGGGACTAGGTAAGTGACACAGTTCTCAAACCATCGTTCTATTGAACCGTGTATCTCCTATTCCCCATAATCTCAACCCATCGGTCTTTTGATCGGTAACATAGGAGTTTTCAAAATAAACCTATCTACATAATCATACATCATCATCATGCATGTAAGATCACATAAAAATTCATGAAATGGAAGTGAACATCACAACATCAATCATCATTGAATGAAAAAATGTCACATTTGATAAGATAGTGGACTAGGCATTTCATCAAACACTTAGAGCACATCATGATAATAGAGTATCCATTTCATAAGGAAATCAACTAATACTTCATTCAATATGTATAAAGAGTTGTTTACATGATAAAACCTAGCCTAAGGGATCATGAGATCCCCAAACCTAGCACTACTCACACATGTCTAAGTTAAGCATGTTCAAACTAGAAGATAGATACATCAAAATGAAAAGAAAAGAGTAGAAAAGTGATGGAAAGCTTCTCTATTTGCTTAGGTGATGATCTCCTAGCTTGGATCCTCGATTTCTCTCCTCCTTCCTTCTAGGGTTCTTCTCAAAAATCCAGGACTCCTTCAAAATCATCATTTTCTATTTACAGTCCCGAAAATTACTGTGTCTGACCGTTGACCGAGTCACTTTTGACTCGGGTTGCAATAAGTAGTGACTCGGTCGAGTCACATGAGCAGTGCAGTCCATGGTCGATCGAGTCAGAGGTGACTCGGTCGAGTCACTTTGGCGCACATTTGACTCGGTCGAGTCAATTGGTGACTCGGTCTCCCAAAGATTGACTCGGTCGAGTCAGCTTTTATCTGAAAAAGGTAGAAATATCCCCAAGGTGCCTCGCGTCGCTTAAGATTTGATTTTATCCTGCAAAAGACACGAAAAGCATCAAAAGACTCTCGATGAAATGAGAAACGAACAGAATATTAAGCGGAGATACGAATAAATATAGACTATTTATTCGTTCATCAAAATACCCCACACTTAAATCTTGTGCGTCCCGAACAAGTGTAATGCAAGTCATATATAAGAATGCTAAATGAGCATTGCAATTCTTATGAGTCATCAACACCCATAACAAATTTCCCATCACATTAATGCAATTTACAAATTAAACTACTCCTAATTCACTTTCGTAGGCATCACGGATGCATTTAGCGCATGCATCAAGCCTTTAAACCCCTAGGCTTCCCTAGAGGACGAGTTATAGTCTCGTGAGAGTTTTCAGAAAAGGAATACTCACAAATCCCCTAACAATCATCCGTTTTAGCATAAAGAACCGTAATGCAATTTGCTAAACAAGCCGTGAGTCATGTTAGGATTAAAAAGATATGGAAATGTATTCCCTACTCATATCACACAAGCTATCAAGAATCATGTCAAACCCTTATAGAGCAAACACTCATAGATCCAACCCTTATAATAGCCATTATCAAGATCCTATTCCGCTCCACTCTTATGCACAATTCACAAAGAAGATTTAGCACGCATAAAGTTTATCAAATCAATCACCTATGCTTGCGAGGGCAAGTCCATAAGCTCATGATCTAAAGCTCATTCTCAAGCATTAGACTACACGCCATAATCCATAAGAGAAGAGGAGCTTTGACAACAACGGATATGAATTACACAAAGAATTCTCAACTAGCTCACGCAATAAATGCAAGGATCTTCCCTTAGATAATTCAAGTAATTTAACACAAAGCTCCATTCACAAACATGCTCACGATATGCTAGCAAGACACAAAGACAAGGATCAAGGAGGGGATTTTATTATATTTTCTCTTATTTCTAACATGCAAGCTTTTTCTCTTTTTTCGTTCCCATGTAAGTACTTTCGAGGGAGAAATTACCTTCCTAACCCCCGGCACTTACAATGGCTTTTCTTTGATTTTCTTCTTCTTTTTTATATTTTTTCTTTTTGAGAAAACTAATGATGCATAACCCCACACTTAAAACTTGACAATGAGTCTAACTTGCGATCAATTGACATGCAAGCAAAGGAGGCTATCGTGCAAACATTTTTAATCATGCTAAGGTCACCTAAGAGCAAGCGAGAAGTTCTATGCATTTTTCATTTTGTTTAAAATTTTTATATATGCCACTAATTTCAACTTTTATAAAACATGCACAGAGAGAGCGTACTAAAGTCAATTGATTCAAGCTAGAATAGGGGTCGTTTCATACAAATGATGCATCATTTAGGGTATCCACTCATCAAGAAAAATTGTGATCAACTTTTGGATAAGTACAATTCACAATCGGTCATGCTCATCAAATGTATGACTTAGTTTAGCAACCATGTTATCATGTTTTTCTCAAAATGTATGGATGAGAGTTAATATGCAACTCAAGATAATGTGATGATATGAAGTTTTAATGCACAAGCATGAACTCACCCCACACTTAAAGTTTTGCTTAGTCCTTAAGCAAATGCAAACAATTAAAATTCAGAGAAAGGTTTAGAAAGCTTCTCTCGTGTGAAGGTAGTCCATGCGCTCAATTCCCATCCGGAGAAAAGTCCAAGCGTCTTATATGCTCGCCTGTCAAAGTAAACTCATCCGAAGATTAGTGCACAATAGAATCATGAGTTTATAATGCATTAATGATCACAAACGAGCTTAACCAACGGTTCAAAAATTATTTGGAGATCATATAGCATGTTGTTATGGAATGAAAATTGATCATTTATGCATTTTTGGACCTAATCAGAAGACTGACTTGTTCGGCATAGGAAAGTGATTCAGTCGAATCACAAGTTGGTCAACAATCAGCGTGGACTGAGTCAAAAGTGACTCGGTCTGGAGCAAAGTGACTCGGTCGAGTCACATGCTCAGTGTCGAAAGAGCCGATCGAGTCACATGTGACTCGCGCAGCACAAAAGTGACTTGGTCGGGTCACTTTTGTGGCAATGTTATTTTTATCAGAAATTGATTCGATCGAATCACATACGTGTCGGGTGGCTTTTGACTCGGTCGAGTCAAAATGTTGACTCGATCGAGTCACCTTTGTTGGTGATTTGGAAAATTCGGTTAAGTCCTGATCGAGTCAAAATAGTGACTCGGTCTACCAAAACAGTGACTTGGTCGAGTCAAATGGTCAGTGCTGAGAGGTTGTGAGCGAGTCAAGTGTGACTCAATCATGTGCAACGTGACTCGGTCGAATCACATGCACAGATCTGAATGGCCCTGAGCGAGTCAAAAGTGACTCGGTCCCCTGCAGTGTGACTCGGTCGAGTCACATGCTCAGTGTTGAAAGGGGTTGAACGAATCACCATGACTCGACCTACCTAAAAGTTACTCGGTCGAGTCACTTTTGTACACAAATTTCGACCCTTTTGCTTATTACTCGCTATAACTCACAAAATCAACCTGAATTCCTTTCACAACAAGTCAACACATATAAATTTAACGTTCTAAAGCAATCCACGCATCATTCAAGCACAAAGCACACCCTACACTTAGTCCAATGGGAATTAGCATGATAAAATCATCACATCATCTAAGTATGCTATACAAGTCTTATTCATAGGCATAGAAGTTTGCTAGCCTAGTTTGCTAACATCATCTCCTACTCAATGATGCACTTGAGAAGTTCTAATCCATTCTTCTTCTCAAGTGATTTCCATTCTTTTCTCAAGTGGCATCATTGAGCTTGAACTTGTCAAGCTCTATCCCTTCCTTTGTTCCATGGTAAGTCTTGATTCGATGCCCATTTACCTTGAAGGTGACACCCTCATTGTTCAATAATTCTACATGGCCGTCATCAAAGACTTTAACAACTTCAAATGGTCCCGACCACCTTGATTTTAGCTTGCCCGGGAAAAGTCTGAGGCTTGAATTGAATAGAAGCACATAGTCTCCCTTCTTGAAGCTCTTCCTAGTGATCTTTTTGTCATGCCACCTTCTAGCTCTTTCCTTATAGATTTTAGAGCTCTCATAGGAATCCAAACGGATTTCCTCAAGCTCATGAAGTTGAAGCTTCCTCTTTTCTCCCGCTTTGTTCAAGTCGAAGTTTTACTTTTTGATTGCCCACATGGCCTTGTATTCCATCTCCACAGGGAGATGGCATGACTTTCCATAGATTAGCCTATATGGAGACATGCCAATAGGTGTCTTGAAGGCGGTCCTATAAGCCCATAAGGCTTCATCTAACTTTGTCGACCAATCCTTTCTTGAGCTCCCTACGGTCTTTTCCAAGATAGACTTCAACTCCCTATTTGACACTTCCACTTGGCCAATTGTTTGTGGATGATAAGGGGTTGCAAGTTTGTGGTAGACTCCATACTTCTTAAGCATTGTCTCTAGGCTTTTCTCCCCAAAGTGAGCTCCATTGTCACTTATTATAGTTCTTGGTACTCCAAATATGGGAAATATGATTTTCTTGAAAAGCCTTTGTACATTCTTTGCGTCACAATTAGGGGAGGCTAAAGCTTCTACCCATTTAGAGACATAATCCATCGCAACAAGAATGTACTTGTTTCCTCTAGAAGATGGGAAAGGTCCCATATAGTCTATGCCCCAAACGTCAAAAATCTCAATCTCTAGAATGCCCTTTTGAGGCATTTCATCCCTCCTTGAGAGATTTCCCAAACGTTGGCAAGAATCACAAGCTTTGACATACGAGTAAGCGTCCTTAAACAAGCTTGGCCAATAAAATCCGCATTGTAGCACTTTGGAGGCAGTTTTGGAAGAAGATCCATGGCCACCATAAGGGAAGAATGGCACCTCTCAAGTATTCTCTCTTGGTCATCTTTGGGGATACACACTCTATAAATCCCATCCACACAAAGCCTATATAGAAAGGGGTCATCCCAATAGTAGCGGTTGGAGTCATAGAGGAATTTCTTCCGTTGATTGTAGCTTAGATCCTCGGGTATAACTCCGCAAGCTTGGTAGTTTACTAGGTCTGCATACCATGGGGCTTGGGACGTGTCTAGACTTAGCAATACTCCCCTACAAATGAATCTTCAATGGGGGCATCTAAGGAGTTCTTGGGTTCATTGGCTCTAATCTAGACAAGTGATCCGCACTACGTTCTCCACACCCTTCTTATCTTTGATCTCTATATCAAACTCTTGGAGAAGGAGTACCCATCTAATTAGCCTAGGCTTGGCTTCCTTTTTGGACACAAGGTACTTGATAGCCGCATGATCGGTATATACTATTGTTTTTGATCCTACAAGGTATTGCCTGAATTTTTCAAAGGCATACACTATGGCTAACATCTCCTTCTCGTAGTGAGTAATCTCATGTGTAGGTCTAAGGCTTTGCTAATGTAGTAGATGACATGAAGCTTCTTCTCCACTCTTTGTCCTAACACCGCTCCAATAGCAGTGTCACTAGCATCGCACATCATTCAAAAGGCAAGCTCCAATCCGGTGGTTGAATGATCGGGGCACTAACCAAAGCCATTTTCAGAGTTTCAAAGCCTTCAAGCAAGATCCATCAAAATTGAACTCTACTTCATTGCAGGAGGTTAGTGAGGGGTTTGGCTATCTTAAAAAATCCTTGATAAACCTACGGTAAAAACCCGCATGCCCTAGGAAGCTCCTTATTCCTTTCACGTACCGTGGTGGAGGAAGTTTCTCTATCACTTCAATTTTAGCTTTGTCAACTTCAATCCCTCTTTTTGACACCCGATGCCCTAGAACAATGCCTTTTCTTACCATAAAATGGCATTTCTCCCAGTTGAGAACAAGATCAATTTCAATGCACCTTGCCAAAACCTTAGCTAGGTTACTCAAGCAATCATCAAAGGAGTATCCATGGACTGAAAAATCATCCATGAATACTTCCATCGACTTTTCTAAAAATTCAGAGAAAATGACCATCATGCATCTTTGAAAAGTACCCGGCGCATTACACAATCCAAAAGGCATCCTCCTATAGGCAAATGTGCCATAGGGGCATGTGAACGTTCACTACTACATATTTGATTTATAACAGCGCTTGTTTTTGCTATTCAACAGCGCTTCTTGAAGCGCTGTTGAAACGAGTGCTGTTGTAAATCACTGATTTATAACAGCGTTTTTTATAAAAAGTGCTGTTGTTTATAAGCATTTTTAACAGCGCTTATTTATTATTAAGCGCTGTTAAAAATGCCTATAAACAACAGCGCATTTTTAAAAAAAGCGCTGTTATAAATCGGAGATTTACAACAGCACTCGCTTCAACAGCGCTTCAAGAAGCGCTGTTAAAGATCAAGAAAAAAGCGCTGTTAAAAATAATAACTCACAACCACGCGTAAAACCAAAAACGAGGTCGTTTAATTAACATATTACACAGCGTTTTTATTTAAGCGCTGTAAAATAATTATTATTTTTAATAATTAGAAAATTAAAATAATTTGAATATTAAATAATTCAAATTAAAGTGCTGTTAAATATTTCGCAATAAGATATTTATTATAATATTTTCGGGGATTAGAAAAAACGGTTATTGAAATTTAATAATAATTAAAACCGCTTTAAAAGGCAATCAATTTTATTTAAATCGTAATATTACAATGAAATTGAAATCGATTTTTTTACTAAAACCCTAGCCTTCTTCATGCTGAACTCGGTGCTCGTCTTGAATTTGTCACATTCTCTTCGACATTATCACAAAATTCGACAAATCTGCAAGAAAATAATAGTGTTAATATCATAGTGTTAATATAAAACGAAACAAAACATAAAAGCTTAACGAAAAAATTCAATATAAAACACCAAAGCTCAACAAAAAGGTGTTTATCCTTACTCGAATCGGAAAAGGTGTTTATCCTTACTCGAATCGATGAAGAACTAAAATAATTTGACACAAAAATTTCAATGTAAAGTTTGATATATATAGAAAGATTGTAGCGGGAAGTTTGGGCGCGTAATTAAAAATTCTGAAATTTTAAGTATGGAATGTGGACCGTTAGATTATTTGAAGCAACGATTGGGATTAAAATCTTTGCGAAACTGAGTCGACCAATCACGTCATTTCTCTCTTTAACAGCGCTTAAAATATTTAAACGCTGTTAAAGAGTATTTTTTTAAAGTAAATCGAATTAAAAAAAACTTTCAACAGCGCTTATCATGTTTAAGCGCTGTCGTATAATATTTACAACAGCGCTTAAACATAATAAGCGCTGTCGTAAACCGTTGATATTTGTTTTGTTTTTTCTTTATAATTTATTGATTTGTAAAAAACAAATTTAGTTGAAAATTTGATTTATGAAGCTAATAACTCATTTACTTCAAAAATAATTATTTACTTGCATTTTTGTTGTGTTTTGATTAATGAAAAGTATAGTTGATCAAAATGTACATTGTTCAACCTATTGCTTAGTAAAGAGACACATTACAAATTTTTAAATAACAACGATTTCAAATGCTTATATATGTTCTCATGATATTTTAATAAATTGAATGTTACTTATTGAGTTTTTAAATTCTTAACTTAACAACACCTTTAAAATATATAACCTGATTTTTTAAACTTAAAAATAGTAAAAAGATGTCTTTTACAGCGCTTTTACATGAAATAAGCGCTGTAATATATAAATTTTTTCGATTTAAAATTATTAATTATGAATTTACAGCGTTTATTTGAAATTAAATGCTGTTAAAAGTAAATATTTTATTATTAATTTTAATATATATTACAGCGTTTATCTATTTAAATGCTGTTATAATTAGGGTTTGGATTTAGGGGTTAGGGTTCGGGGTTCAGGGTTTAGAACCCTAATTACGACAACGCTTTTTTAAAATTAAACGCTGTTAAAAGTTAATATATATTACATCGTTTATTTATTTAAACGCTGTTATAATTAGGGTTTGAATTAAGGGTTAGGGTTCGGGGTTCAGGGTTTAGAACCCTAATTACGACAGCGCATTTTTAAATTAAACGCTGTTATAAATTAATTTATTATTTGAAACATGATAAATTAGTCATAATATATACACCTCCAAACACAATAGTTGCCAACATCACTTGGACAAAATATTACCATGCATGTCATCCCTCCCAAGCATATATACATGCCATCCCTCTCAAGCATATATACATGTCATCCCTCCCAAGCATATATACATGCATCCCTCCCAAGCATATATACATGCATCCCTCCCAAGCATATATACATGCATCTCTCAAGTTCAACTAGCATTTTAACTAATGTTCTAAATCAGAAAAATTCAAAATCAACTATTTAACAATAATAACTACGTTTCCTTATATAGGAAAACAACAAAACTCTAAAACAAAAATAATAAAATATTCGAAAATAATAGAAAAATACTAAAAATTCAAAATAAAATAGTAAATGATCGAATTTGTCAGGCTCGTCGTTCTCTTCGAAACGATATATTATGGGCCCAATTCTGACATCGGGAGCTTAAAAACTGCTAAAATGCACCTATAACGTGCACCGACATTACAGTGATTCATTTTGTTCCGAAATTCAGCATCCTCTGTTCTGTATCAAGTACTTTAATAAGTAAAAATCAGAGCATTATTATTTTTAGGGTGTTTCAAAAATTTTAAAAAAAATCAGAGCATTATTATTTTTAGGGTGTTTCATTATTTTTAGACAGCGCTTATAATAAAAGCGCTGTTATAAATATCAATTAAGACAGCGCTTATATAAAAGGTGTTGTCGTATATAAACAACAGCGCTTATATTAAAAGCGCTGTCTTAATTGATATTTATAACAGCGCTTTTCGTGAAAAACGCTGTTATATATGTTACATAAGACAGCGCTTAAACTAAAAGCGCTGTTGTATAATTTTTACAGCGTTTTTAAAAGAGACGCTGTGCTAAATATATTTATTACAGCGCTTTATCATTAAAGCGCGGTTAAAACGCTATTTTTTTAACAGCGCTTTTTTTCAAGCGCTGTTAAATATATAATCTGTACTAGTGGTTGTTTTCTGTTGATCATCCGGATGGATTGGGATTTGGAAAAATCCGCTATATCCATCTAGGAAACAAAAATACTCGTGTCCCGATAACCTTTCTAGCATTTGATCTATGAAAGGTATCGGGAAGTGATCTTTTTTAGTAGCCTTATTAAGTTTCCTATAGTCCACACACATTCTCCACCCGGTTACCAAACGGGTGGGGATCAATTCATGCTTATCATTTTGAATTACGGTTAAACCTCCCTTTTTAGGCACTATATGAATGGGACTAACCCATTCCGAATCGGGGATAGCATAAATGATCCCCGCTTCCCTAAGTTTTGTTACTTCCTTTAGGAAAACTTCCCCTAGCTTAGGATTCAAACGTCTAAGAAATTCATGGCTAGGTTTAGCATTCTCTTCTAACCTAATCCTATGCATGCAAATTTGTGGGCTAATTCCCTTCAAATCATCAATAGAATGTCTAATAGCACCACTATAAATTTTCAGCACATGCAACAGTTTACAAGTTTCTTCATCATTCAAAGAAGCTTCAACAATCACCGAGAAAGTCTCATTGGGTTCATACCTTAGATTTGGTGGAAGTTGTTTCAACTCCACACCCAATTCCTTACCTTTCTCCTCCTTTACTTCCTCTTCAAGTATTGCCTCTTTGAAGGCATCCTCATCCTCATTAAGTGACATCAGTGAAGCAAATGACTCACTAGGCTCATCTTGCCTTAACAACTCAAACTCAAAAGCGGTTAAATCATCAAAGGAAGAGAACACATCACAAGAATCAACTGCCTCAATCATATGACATCTCATAGAGTTGCTAGGTGAGTTTAACATTTTTCTTAAATGAAATTTTATCTTCTCACACCCTACGTTCAACTCTATAGTCCCTTCACCACAATCTATCACGGCTTTCACCGTATTTAAGAAAGGCCTCCTTAGGATTATTGGGATCTCATGCTCCTCATCCATTTCCAACACATAAAAGTCTACGGGAACAAGGAATTTCCCAAGTCTAATGGGTACATCCTCTAGTATACCCTTAGGTAATCTAAAAGATCTATCCGCTAGGCGTAGACTAATGGATGTAGGAGTAAGATCTCCCATGTCAAGCTTTTTAAACAATGAAAATGGCATTAAACATATGCTTGCTCCTAGGTCACACAATGCACTAGCAATGTTTATATCACCAATGTCAATAGGAATAGAGAAAAAACCATGATCATGAGACTTCCTAACATCTTTTGTTGTATGATTGCACTACAATTTGCATCTAAAGCAACATGATCAACATAAAGCAACTTTCTTTGGGAGCTTTAGAAGCTTGAGCATCTCCATTTTTCTCGGTTATTGGCTCTTCATTGGCTTTTTGAGTGTTAGTGGGAACTTGAGACTTCATCCTCGGTTGGGGTTCCTCTAAGACCTTCCCGCTCTTCAAGGTTATTGCGTTGATAGTTTCGGATGAATTTACATCCGGTTGGGAAGGTAACTTGCCTTGATACCTTGAGGAGGAGGAGGTTTGTTGTGCCAATTGTGTCTCGAGCATCTTATTATGCGCTTGGAGTTGATCGAATTTTTGCTCAAACTTGTGCTCCAACCTTTGTATCAAGAGTTGAGTGTCTTTTTGTTGTTGAGCTTGGGTGGCCGCCATTTGAGCCATCAATGCTACTAGAGGGTCTTCATTCGGAGGAGGAGGGTGTCCTCTTGTCTAGGTGCATACCCTTGGTGTTGAGAGCTACTTCCTTGGAATTCTCTTCTTGGATAAGCTCCACTCCCTTGTTGATTACTTCTTTGTTGAGGAGGGACATAGCTTGATGGATTCTTAGCTTGGAATGTGCTTTGAGAAGCCCTTTGATCATTTGAGTATGGAGGTTTCCTTTGGTATGCTTGATCTTCATAAAACCGCACTTGTTGGTTAGGATTTCTAGGTTGGTAGTGGGTTGTGGAGGGGCATAGGCTTTGTCTTTTTGTTCGGTTTATGTAGCTAATCTCCTCAATTTCCTCATTCTTGGAGGGACAAGAGTTCTCTTCATGAGATGGACTTGAGCATACCCTACAAACTTGGTGCACTTCCCTCCTTTTGTTCAAGTTCAAATTCCCAATAGATTGAGCAAGTGAGTTACCGTTTTGGCTAGGGAATTGAAGTCTTCCTTTGTGACACCTTTGTTTGGGTAATACCTCTCCGTCTTCTTGAGGTGATTCCTTTCACCTCCCCATTGATGAGAGTTCCTAGCAAGTTTCTCGATGATCTTGAACCCATCCGTGGCCGTTAAATCCATGATTCCACCACCGCTAGCTTGATCCATCAAGTTCCTTCCCTCTTGCTCCATTCTTTGCATCAATTGCCACTTGTTAAACCCATGATGAGGGCAATCTCTTTGTAATTCCTTGAAACGCTCAAACGCCTCATAAAAACTCTCATCATCCATTTGTGCAAATTGATTGATCTTATCCCGAATCTTCTTAGTCTTGGCGGGAGGGAAATATTGCATTAGGAAGCTTGGGCAAGCTCATCCCATGTCCGAAAGGTATTTGGCTCGTGGCTCATGAGCCAATCCCTTGCCTTTCCACTCAATGAGAACGGGAAGACTTTCATGTAGACGCATTCTTGTCTCACCCCGGGCACCTTGTACGTGCGGCATAATTCCGTAAATTGAGCTAGGTGAGAATTTGGGTTCCCATACCCATCAAATTGATTAGCCGAGACCATGTGGAGGAGAGCCGACTTTACCTCAAATTCATATTCCTCGCCCTCGGGCATATAAATGGGAGAGCCATAGTATCCGATGGTTGGAGCAATGTAGTCCCCAACCGGTCTTTCTTCATCCTCATGAGGGTTTGGTTGGTTTCTCGGAAGGGGTCTAGGCACTTGAGGTCTTGGTTCATTTTGGTGTGGTGGAGGAGGTGGGTTATTCCTTGGTGGAGGTCTAGGAGGTGGATGTTCCATGTTATCCGCGGGATTCATGTCAAGAACTACTTCTAGGTTTCTAATGGGGATGGTTGGTTGAGGTATTGTGGGTGAAGGCGTAGGGGGATGAGGAGGTTGGTCACTACTAGATGATGAACCCTTGTCTTTTTTCGGTCTCCCTCTTCCTCTTGATTGCATTCAATCTCCTACAAGTAGTCAAGGAAAACTTAGTAGGAACAAGAGATAGGTAAGAACAAGAAAATCAAGACAAGCTATCACAACTAGAGCAAAAACAAACAAGAAGTGAACTAGATATCCTAAGTAATTTAAACTAGCAACTAGTTAAAAAGCATCCCCGGCAACGGCGCCATTTTGACGTTTAGTTTTTAGGGGTATCCTAATCACAAGTCAAACACAATTTATATATCTAGGGGATGACCTAGAGTCGAACCCAAGGGAAGCTATAAACTAGTTAACTAGGATGCATTACTTAAGTGATCTAAAAGGATTTGGGGGGATTTGGTTTTAAAGTTTGTTTGTTCTATCAAACTAAGCTAAATGGTTTAGATAACAATCAATAAAATGATTTAGGGATTCAATCCCCTTAGGCTAGGCAAATTTCCATGCAAACAATGTTAAGATTTCTTATGAATGAACTTAGTTAATTTCCCTAGGTTATCCTTAACCCTTAACCAATTTCAACCATCGTTCCATCATTGGTTAGGGACTAGGTAAGTGACACGGTTCTCAAACCATCGTTCTATTGAACCGTGTATCTCCTATGCCCCATAATCTCAACCCATCGGTCTTTGATCGGTAACATAGGAGTTTTCAAAATAAACCATCTACATAATCATACATCATCATCATGCATGTAAGATCACATAAAAATTCATGAAATGGATAGTGAACATCACAACATCAATCATCATTGAATGAAACAATGTCACATTGATAAGATGGTGGACTAGGCATTTCATCAAACACTTAGAGCACATCAAAATAATAGAGTATCCATTTCATAAGGAATCAACTAATACTTCATTCAATATGTAAAGAGTTGTTTACATGATAAAACCTACCTAAGGGATCATGAGATCCCCAAACCTAGCACTACTCACACATGACTAAGTTAACATGTTCAAACTAGAAGATAGATACATCAAAATGAAAGAAAATGATGAAAAGTGATGGAAGCTTCTCTATTTGCTTGGGTGATGATCTCCTAGCTTGGATCCTCGATATCTCTCCTCCTTCCTTATAGGGTTCTTCTCAAAAATCCAGGACTCCTTCAAAATCATCATTTTCTATTTATAGTCCCAAAAATTACTGTGTCTGACCGTTGACCGAGTCACTTTTGACTCGGGCTGCAATAATTAGTGACTCGGTCGAGTCACATGAGCAGTGCAGTCCATGGTCGATCGAGTCAAAGGTGACTCGGTCGAGTCACTTTGGCGCACATTTGACTCGGTCGAGTTAATTGGTGACTCGGTCTCCCCAGGATTTACTCGGTTGAGTCAGCTTTTATCTGAAAAAGGCAAAAATCTCCCCAAGGTGCCTCGCGTCGCGATAGATTTGATTTTATCCCGCAAAAGACACGAAAAGCATCGAAAGACTCTCGATGAAATGAGAAATGAACAAAATATTAAGCAGAGATACGAATAAATATAGACTATTTATTCGTTCATCAACTACATTTACATCCGCGGACCGTACATAATTTTGGCGCGTCGTTGTGCACTGCAAATCTAATTTATATCCTACTCAAAACTAGTATAGCAATAAGCAGGGTCGAACCCAAGGGAAAGTAATCTAGTGTCGGATTTATTTACTAGCTAATCTACTCCTATCAGGGGGTTGTTTGGATGATTGTCTGTAAACTAAAAACTAAAGGTTTAACTACTGAATGAGAAATCACAGTTCAGGGAATCTCGTTGCACTAGTAATCATAAACCAGACACGTTCTAAGCTAATGAATTATAGTAGTTCTAATTAGATAGTCCCGCTAGGGTTGTTACTTAATTCTAGTTCTATCCTCTATTACCCGCTAGAGTCTCAAGAAGATGTAACAATAACCTTATCAAACTACCACAATAGCTCCACCGCTAGGCTTTACTACTATGTCAATCCAATTAGATATCATGCAATTGCTATAAACCTAAGTTTACCGCTAAGCTGAGTTAGGAAAATAACAATTCATGCAATTATAACAAAGAACAGAATTCAATAAATTAAAACTTGCTATTCAATGATCTCATACAATGTTACAACTCAATTCCCCAAACTGTTAGGAAATTTAGCTACTCATTGAAAACATTGTAACAAAACAAAAGACTAAAAGTGAGTTCGAAGATTTTTCAATTGTGAAGACAAAGGCTGAAGCTTGATTGCAATTCTCTATTCTCTTCTCTAAGCTTTGGAATTCCCCGTCCAAAGATGCTCTCCCAATTAGGTGTGAAACCCTAATCAAAAGGATGCTGAAATTCTGAATTGGACCGAGCCGAACCAACCGCGGACCCTTCATGGATTTCATCCGCGGACCCTTAGAATATCTGTAAATTATGTATATATAGTAAAAAATCAGGAACAACATTAAAATTCAAAAAAAACAATCGTGCTTAAATCATTAATTAAATGACGAAGGAAAAACTTTATTGTTTATTTGTGCACTGTGGACATTCAAATTCAATTATTTCTTGTCATCTCTAACTAAATGCTTAACCCTCAATAATTAATTTTTTGCGACAACAAAGGCTGAGATAAGATGTATGTTGTAGGGTAACATTCAATGTGGACAAATCCACCATTACAGTCAAGATGATGTAAATACCAAATGAGTAAAACGACATAATTGATTCTGTTGCTCCAAAATTGATGCAATTTGATGTGAAGAAAAATAGATGGTTTAATTCATGAAACGATGTAGTTTTGTATTAGGAAACAATCTGGACTGATTGATTAATTAGTTATGTCCGAGCAGTTTGAACCACGATGGACGTGGATGGATTGACGGTTCCTTAAAGTTGCTGCTCTCCTTGTTCGATTGATCAATTGAGTGAAATCAATTTTGATACAAAGAATCCCCTCTCCGTTTTCTCCTGTGCAAGTGAGCTTGATTTGTGTTGGAGTCTGGTGATAGTAGAAGAAAGCTTTTGCTTCGCCTTCTTCACACGGTGCAGTGAAAGGAGTTCCGGTTGTTGTATCCTGGGAGGTCGATTGTCATTCCACGCTAATGGAGTATATTTATACTATCCATAAAATCTCAAATCCCATAACTTGATTACAATTTTTCATATATTATTTTACGTTTTGTGAATGATTTATGTTATAGGTGTATCAAGATCGTTTTGACAATTCGACGCAATTCTAAGTCAATAGAAGCGAGAAAGGATCTGATTTTAAGCTTTCCGCAGAGGGTATTGATTTTTCTTGACGCGGAGGGAATTGATTTTATGTTTATCCTTCAACCTCCATGTTGACGGCACGTCATTGTGTGCTGCAAATTTATCCCTGGTCTCCTCCTTAGTATACTCAGGTAAGTAGGGGTCAAATCCATAGGGAACGGTGGGAAGTGATCTTTTATCTACAACTAAAGTGGGGTTTGTGAGTAAGTAAGCAGATTATGAAAAGAAGCGTCCGCAATGCTACTGGCGCGCAACAGAATGCAAGTTACTAGAGTGTTTAACAAAAACAAAGATGAGCTCGGTTTAGACTTATCACTATGAATTCTATGTTTGTCATTGGTCACTAAAAATATATGATAAACTGTTCACGTAAGTTAAGGTCCGGTCAAGACTTAATAACCTGCACATACATTCCAGTCAAAGTCTGTATGATACTATTACTCGACCTAGTCTAATTAACCACGAATCCGGTAAAGATAGTGATTAACTATTCTAGTGTTACTCCTAATCATTCACAGTCATGTACCTCTGATAGTTTAACAATTGACAATAGATTCTATAATTAAGTCTGCGGGTCAAGGCTTCGCTTAACTATCTAACCTAATTATCATGCAATTAAGCTTGGAGTAATAATATTAAACATATCATGCACTACGTACAAGACCTCAAAACATATCATTCATAGATAAAAGTCCAAACCGAATTCAGTAAGTTAGCTAGACATGCTGAATGTATACATCTCAAAATTTATGTTTGAACAACTAAATAACAAGAACAAATTTGATTGTGAGTAATCTGGTCAACGCGTCGCTCTGCTTGCGCCGGCAACTTGGGCGTCTTTCTTCTCTAAAATCGGCTCTCTTGTGTTCCCTTCATGCTTGTATTTATAGTCTTGCCTTCTAGGGTTTCCGTAATAAAATAGGCAAGAAAATATTAGAAATCATCTTTATCTTCTAAATTTCAACTTAGAAAATATTCTCACGCATGCTGATGTCATCACTTCAGGTTTTGTTGATAATTGCTGACATCATCCGTTTTGCCTCTGCGCGACATAACTCGCGCGCTATGTTTCTCGCGCGGGCCCTCTGTTTCTTCTTGGTTCTTGTCATCTTTGTTTGTTTTCACTAAAGATTCAGCCTTCTCGTTGCACTTTCATTCTAACTTCTCTGATAAACCTGAAATACAAAACTCACAAAAAGCGTTAATCTTATAGTTAAAATGTTAGAATGACATATAATGTAAAGGACCTAAATGGCATACGAAAGTGCCTTATCACGTGTATATAACATTAACCCTCCGCGGTGAGTTCACGAACGCGGAGGCTACAGATTTATGGATCGCGGAGGCTACACAATTACGATATATCTTCATCCTCCGCGACCAAATATTCTTCACCCTCCACGAGGCTCATGGGAATATGACGAGATTTCTGGGCAATATGATGAAAAAGCATTATAAAAGAGGGAACAACAAGCCACAAAGATCATCATTCATTCTACGAAAGTTCACCTTGCACAACACACATTTTCTACATCATTTTACACCATTTTGGAGATCTCTTGCAAGCTTGGTTATTCTAAATTTTTGAAGAACAAAGTTAGCTCAATCTAAAGTCATGGTGACAGGGAAGAGGATAAAGAAGAGCTCATCTTCATCGTCAAAAAATTTTGAAACAATTCTTACTTCAAACTCTTTTATTTTCATTGTATGTTGTCATGGATATTATGTGTAACTAAACTCATCCAATTTGGGGAGTTGTTTGTAAACATGTTTTGATGAGTATTATACATAATTATTTTAAATTTTATTATAATTCTTTGTGCAAATAACATGCTTGTATGTGTTAGTTTAGAATAGCCTAGCGGTGAACTATACTAACATGTCTTGTGTGATGCTTGTTTGATTTCATTCTAGTCAAGCCAAGCGGTGTAGCTAGTTTGTAATATATTCATGCTATAGTCATCTTCTTAAGAACTTAGTGATTAATAGAAAATAATGATTTTTTATACAATTATTTGCATATTATCTTAGCGGATGTATGTTGGTGTGTCTTTAGCGGGAACAACTATGTAAAATTCATATGATTTTGGTAATTATTTATGTTGCAAACAACTCCCTGAATTGATTGTTGACATATATATACATATAAGCATCAAAACAATTATTTGAAAACCCTTTTTTTTATTATTTTTTAGAATAATTATACTCTAGAATTAAATTGCTCTTTTTCGTGTTCGATCCTACTTGCCGCTTGCTAGCTTGTAGGAAATATTTTAAATTTAAGTTTGAGGCACTCAACGACGTGCTCGTCACACACCCAACACCAGACGGGGGTAATTTAATTTTAAAGAAATTGTCGAGCAAGTCTCAACCACAATGTCGGCTTTGTGTCTCTTCCTTTGTTTTCTCAGTAATTTCGAACTGTGTTTCTATGTTTTGTTACTGCCACTGCAATGGACTCATAATCTTAATGTCTGACTTTGTGCCGATCTAGTAAACCAATGCATGTTGTTATTGTTACCTCACGTGCTAGTCTTGAACTTGTCAGTTTGACTCTACTGACATGCACTGCTATTAGGGTCGGCAATGGGCAGGGTCAGCCCGACCCGGCCCTAGTAAGGGTAGGGCAGGGTGGGCTTTTAGGAATTTTACCACGTCCAATGGAAACCTTGGGTAGGGTAGGGTAGGGCAGGGTCGGTTCGTCGACTTTTTGATGACCCTTAGGATCGCCCTAGAGCAGGGTAAAGAACGGCCGACCGGACCGGGCAGGGCTGACCCTAGGGCTGACCCTTCACATTAGGTCTATAATTAAAAAAAATTAATTAATTTAATATAATATATTAATAAAATTGTAACTTGTATTACATAAAATTTATTAAATTCTTTGAATTTTGAATATTTTTCTATATATAAAAGATTATTTGGATTAAATTTAAGGGTAAGTCAGGGCCTGGCACGGCCGGGTCAGGGCCTGGTCACGGCCGGGTCTGGGCAAGGTCAGGGTAGGGTTAAGGGGCCGGGTCGGAGCTTTTTTATCTCGACTCCCCTAAGGCTTAAGGGCAGGGCCGAAACCGGATCGACTTCAGGGTCGGGTAGGGCTCAAGGCCGAGGGTCAGAGTCGCCTAGGCTTTTTGACCTTAGGGTCAAATGATGATACGTAACTGCTATGCCTAAATTCTGAATTTAAATACTCGGTGCATGTTTCTCCATGCTTAATTGCGTACAAGTTGGCTGTATTGCTTAGTAACTGAATTTTATAATTTGTTTGTACGTCTGCTTTTAGGCTTAGTTTGTTCTTAGGATTATAACTTGCTCATACTGATCTTGCCTCTTTTGTTTAAAACGTCTAGACTAGTCCATTCATTAGTTAATTTATATCTAATTTGTTGTGTTATGTAGATGTTCAGATTGTATTTGTTTATTTTGTGAACTGCATCTTCTGTTCTTAGTAGAGTATTGTCCAATTAATTGCATAATCCTGTCACATATTTATAACATCTGTCATATAATTACTGATTTCGAACAAAGCCAGGAGGTGTTAAGCACGATGAAAATGGATCGGACAAATTCTATTAAGAAGACTTCAACCACGGATATATGAAAGAAAGGTCGCTACTTCTTATGCCTCATTTGATAAAAAAACGGAAATGCGGTACCAACTTAATTAAAATCAGAAAACATTACATTACATTACATTACATTACATTACATTACATTACATTACATTACATTACATTACATTACATTACATTACATTACATTACATTACATTACATTACATTACATTACATTACATTACATTACATTACATTACATTACATTACATTACATTACATTACATTACATTACATTACATTACATTACATTACATTACATTACATTACATTACATTACATTACATTACATTACATTACATTACATTACATTACATTACATTACATTACATTACATTACATTACATTACATTACATTACATTACATTACATTACATTACATTACATTACATTACATTACATTACATTACATTACATTACATTACATTACAATATCTTAAGCTGTTTATTATAATAAATAGGAAGCCATCGACCATCAACGGGCCATCGACCATCAACGAGACAACAAACACAAACGGACAGCAGCTATAACTGCCGCTGCCATAAATATAACCAACTTTACTGACATGCGCAATCCTTATTACCTGGGATCAACTTAATAATGGCATACCATATCAATAAGTTTTTGGTCTCGAATCATTAAACGTTTTACTTTGGTTCGAAGCTTTCTGCAACAACTGACTTGTCACTGTGGTAGGGAAAAGCGTTTAACCTTGGTTCGAAGCTTTCTGCAACAACTGACTTGTCACTATGGTACGGAAAAGCATTTGACCTTGGTTCGAAGTTTTCTGCAACAACTGACTTGTCACTCTGGTACGGAAAAGCATTTAGCCTTGGTTCGAAGCTTTTTGCGACAACTGACTTGTCACTATGGTACGGAAAAGCATTTGACCTTGGTTCGAAGTTTTCTGCAATAACTGACTTGTCATTGTGGTACGGAAAAGCATTTAGCCTTGGTTCGAAGCTTTCTGCAGCAACTGACTTGTCACTATGGTACGGAAAAGCATTTGACCTTGGTTCGAAGTTTTCTGCAACAACTGACTTGTCACTATGGTACGGAAAAGCGTTTAACCTTGGTTCGAAGCTTTCTGTAACAATTGACTTGTCACTATGGTACGGAAAAGCATTTGACCTTGCTTCGAAGTTTTCTGCAATGACTGGCTTGTCACTATGATAAGCGAAACCGTTTAATCTTGGTTTGAAGCTTTCTGCAGCTTGAATAAAGCTATCGCCTTGTGTGTGGGTAATTTGTTGAGTAGCTGCAGCTTCGTCTGATCTTTTACCTATAGTGTACAACTATTACTTTGTGAAATAAGTATGGCACACACAAGTACTCAAAAGTTATTATTTAAAGTTTTACTGTTCGAGGATGTGGCTGAAGGCATTATGAGAGCTTCGAGCGCCACTGGCATCGGCTGCTCCTTCATAAGACCTTTCCAGTAGTCTCCTGAGTCCGTTCTAGCGTCAGAAATCCATGCAAACTGAGATGCAAGTGCAACATCTTTAAGTCATATTTTACACTATTTTAGCAGTGTGTAAAAGCCCTCGGGAAAAGGGCTTATAAAATGTAAACTTACAGCGAAGAGAGCCGAGACGAGAATAGCTAGCAGGAAAGTTGAAGCGTGTTGAAGCGCCATTAATATCTGATTATTAGACGATATGGTGTTGCAAAGGCCTTCATGTATTTATATAAGAAATTTATTAACAAGAAAGATTTTCAAATTGATTATAATTAAATTATCCCGAACAATCCATTCCGTATTTCGATAGAAAAGCAAATGTAATTTGTTCGATTGTTTGTGACTTGCGGACAAAGAAGATTTGATTACTTTTATCAGTTTTTACAAATTATTGCTCAATAATTCCTATCCACATTGTTGTGATAAGAGCATCCGCACCGCGGAAGGGATGTAGGACGTTCTACTCTAATTGTAGAACGTCCTCCGGCTCCGATTTGTGCAGCGGCCGAATGGAAAGAGGATGCGACGAGGATGCGAAGAGGACGTTCGCTGCTGCCTCCTCTCACAGAACGTCTGAGAGAACGTTCGGAATGAAGCGATTGGCTTCACGCGCTTGAATAAAGCCAGCGCAACATCTACCAAACGGTAATAATCAAACGGTTCTTTGATCTCAATCGTTAAATTTGATCTAACGGTGTATATTATAATTCCGTTAGAATAAGTTAAAAAAAATTTAAAAAAATATTTTAAAATTTAAAAAAAAATGACGTTAGTTATCATATTTTTTCAAGTATAAATACATCATAGGTTAGCTTACAAATCATCCAATCTCACTACAACATACACATAGACGTATATTTTTTATTTGCAATATGGCGGCTATATGTGTCAATTGGTCTACCTCCGAAGATGTACAATTATGCATATCATTTTGTCGTCAATCCGTTGATCCAATCTCCGGAAGTCGACAAAGGGTGAACAAACTATGGGAGAAAATTCACGCCGACTACCAACGAAATTGGGTGAGAGATGAAACCTGATTTTGCGACTATTGAGCGAACTCAATCCGCTCTTCAAGCACGTATGTCAAAGTTGAAGCCGGCCTTGGTATTTTGGGGGTCTTGTCTCTCGTATGCGAAAAGAACGTTGGAATCCGGATGCAACGCTCAAGATGAGGTAATTATTTTATTGAATTATTTTATTAAGTAATTTATGTTTTATTTATGGAGTTTAAATAATTGAACCTTTTATTTATTTTAGGTGAGGAAAGCTCAAGTGATGTTTGTTGGAAAATACAAAAAAGCATTCAAACATTATGAATGTTGGGAACAAGTGAAGAATCACCAAACATTTGCTACGGTGGAAACCAACACTCCGCTGCTTATCATTTTGAAGGTAATCCTATGGTCGATGAAGATCATGTGAGTGACCTAAATTTTGAAGATGAAGTGCCATCATTTGATACACCCGAAAGTAACCAAAGGAGTTCTTTGAGTCCGATTAGACCTCCTGGAGTGAAGGCCGCAAAGGACGCTAGAAGAAAAGGTAAGAAGGTTGCTAATGAGTCACAAAATCAAGCTTTACTGAGCATTGCTGAAAGTCAAAGACAACATTTAGAGCAAAATCAACAACAAATGGAGCGAGATTGGAAAATGCAACAACAAATATTTGATCAGAACCAACAAAAATTGGACCGAGAATGGAAGATGCAGGAACAACAATTTAACTTCAAAAAAAAGGAAGAGACAAGGATCATGCTAATGGACACTGACATAATGACCCCAAAATCAAAGAAGTTCTTCACAAAAAGAAAAGCTGAAATCCTTAAACGCGTTGATGAGGATGAGGAGTACGAGGCTAGTGCCTCCGCAGATATCTCGAACTGTTATCGTCCATTGAACTTTGATTAGTAGTTCATCGTTTCAATTTTAATTCAGTGTGCTTTCAAATGTATTAATGTAATTTCAAATTTGTAATTCAATTGATATTTATTTTAATTTATGTTACTTCAAATTCATTATGATTAAATTTAGTGGATGGATTTTTTAGTGGATGAATTTTTTTTTGATTTTTTTAAATTATGAATAGTAATAGAAAGTTCTGTTAGAGGATGTGTGGCTGCGCAGAACCTTGAAGAATGCAGTGAATAGTAAACAGGATGTTCTGTCACAGGATGTTCTCTAACAGGATGTAGTATGTTATGGGTGCGGATGCTCTAAGCTAGCCAAAGACACACCATGACAGCACACACATAAAAGCTTATAATCTTGTACAGAGATATTATTTTTTTATTGACATAAAACTCAAATAAATTATATATAAGGGACATTAGAAGGTTGAGTAAAGATCTAGGGAGACGAAGAGATTTCGTGAGATGATGAGACGTGATCATAGTCGTTTATTGCCAGATTTTAATGTTTGTGATTAAATTTGTTTTCAATAAAATTAGGGGACGAATTTGCACAAAACACGAGGGAGGTTGAGATTAGTGGGTTTATTACTTTTAATATCGTTCGTTAAATTTGTTAAATAAACGGACATGATGATGTCCTTATGTTTTACATATAAGTGATTGTCCTCCTAGAACCTTTTTCTCAGAAGGTATTTACCAATATTTACTTGGAAGGATAATTATTATTATCTAAGTTGACCTAAGGCATTATTTCTAATGAATCAGGTACCGTGTGTTCTTATTTTTCAAGTAAAGTAGGATATTGTATGTCTTGGATACGATTTTATATAAATATTAGAAGTAGATGAGTAAATATCAAGGAGGACATTCATATTTTCGCGAGATTGTAAGACACGATCTCAACCATTGATTATTAATATAACGAATGAGATTTAAATTCAAAATAACAGTCAAATCTAACTGATACGTGTTTTTTGCAAATCCAACCGCCTTATTTAATAAAAATTAATTTTATCTCAACTGTTAGATTAATCAAACGATTAAGATTTAGTCCTAACGTCTCACAAAAACATAATTTCCCTCTTGATCTTAACCCAGTAGTAGATTATACAAAATGGAATTTTTTTAGTTCATATAAAATTCCACTGATTATATAAAATAAATTCTCAAAGATTTTTTCATCTCCAAAATGCAAACCTTCAAGTTCTGGTTGATTCAACAAATGATTTGAGATTTCAAAACAAAGTTGTACTTTAAAATTCCATGATTCAATAAACACTTTGAGACTTCCCCATCCTATTACAAGCATCAGTCTTTTATATATCTGATTCACAATTTACTGACATCCAAATTTGAAAATAAAAGGCCAAACTAATTATGAAATGCCTCTTTATTGACATTTAAGTACCTCTTTTTTGTACCTCTTTTTTGTTCTTTTAAAAGCTCCGCGTTTTGACGCGGAGACGAAAATGAACTTTAATACCATATTCCTCATTATAATATCTAAACAAAATAGAACAGGGTTAATTGCACAAAACCACTATTATAATACAATGTTTTGTAGAAAACCACAATTGTAACAACTAATAATGAAATGCATCTATTATGATAGCTCCGTTATAAAAAATCACCATTGTCACTGTTGCGTTAAAATTACCGTTAAAAACGCGTTCGTGTAATTAATAAATATTATTTTATTAATTAAGTTAAATACAAAAAACCATCATTATAATCTCAATTTTGCAAAAAACCACCATTATATACTCATTTTTTCAAAAAAACACCTTTATTTTAACAAATTGTGAAATAACTATTGATTTGTACATGCTAGATCGGAGGCTCCAATGGTACTAACTCTTTTGATAAATGTCTAATATCTTCATGATTCTTCTATTTAATCTCTATGGATGTCAATGAAGAAATAATGCTCAGAAGAAAATTCATGTTTGAGGGCTTATTATCATTGTGTAATAGCTATCGGCTACCCAGTTAAAAAAATAAGTAAGTTTTTTCCCGTCTTATACTTATGAACTATGATTTATTATAACACTGCTTTTAAACTTTAATTGTTGTACTATATTGGTATTTATAAGGTCCACAGTTATGCTAAAGATACAAATTTCAACCACATCCGTGGCCACAAATATGCTTCTGTAAGGTTTCATGCCTGTTGTGGATTATATATTAGTGAACCTTAATTTTTTTCGTAAGAGGTTGCTCATCAAACATAGCTATAATCGTAGTCTCACCAAAATTCTCTATTGTTACTTATATATTCAAATGATGGTTTTTTATAACAAAACTATTATAATAGAGTCATTTTGTAATCAATTGTAAAAATGATGGTTTTCAGCAAAACTGGACATTGTAATAATGATTTTCTGTAATTGTCATTATTAATTATATACCCACGCGTTGTATGGCCCGTGATTTGCAATTTCTAATGGAGTTAAGACAATGGTGGTTTTTCGATAACGGAGCAATTATAATAGATTTATTTCATAATTAGTACTTACAATAGTGGTTTTCTGCAAGACAGTGATTTATAATAGTGGTTTTCTGCAACTGTCCCAATAATAAATATATAATGGCAGGATTTGGTTCAGACGAGACAACTATATATGCGTGAACTCGTAAGACGTTATCTCATCCATTCCTTTTATTAAATCTAACAGATGAGATTAAAACCATTTTCTCAACACCCCCGTATTTTGCTCAAATGTAACCCCTAATTTAATAAAAATGAATTGAATAACACAACCGTTAGATTATTGAAATCAATGTGTTTAAGACCATATCTCACAGTTTCACGAAATTCCTTTGTCTCTCGAGTTCCCAACCCTATAAATACAAATAACTACTAAAAATATATGTGCAAAATAATGAAGAAGTGACGAACTATAGTCTACCCACCTTGAAAGTAAAATTATGTACATAACTCCAAACACATCTATGCTTTAGATGGTCATATTTGCCTTCGTGCTTATAAATAGCCGTTTTTTCTTCCCAATTATTAGATGTCACCATTCATATATTCGGTGATGATAACGTATGTATGTATCACCTTTTCTAAGAGTTTCATATACAATCAAAGTGAAGAGAAGAATATAATCATTTTATCTCAAAATTTATTTCACAATCATATCCTTCACAAACTTTACCTTAGCAAAATTATCATCTTTACCTATAAGCTTTCTCAACGTCACTCGTCGCCGTTATTCAGTAACTTTTTACCTTCTAAAATCTCTTTGAGCACTACCGCATGCAATAGAAAGCAGGCTACTTTTTGATAATTGATAACTGTTGGAAAATGTCTTAATTTTGCTTGAAGCCTCATTATATGAATTGAGCTGGTCCTGCCAAATTTTTGCAGTTTAATATTAACATATACCCGAAAGAAAAGTGCTTCACAAGAGAAATATTATTTACATATAATTTAGATAAAATGTTATATAAAGGAAATTGGATTAACATGGTATGAAAGGAGATTTGTGATTACTAAGTGAAAGAATATTTACACTTCTATATCTTGATGTTTGCTCATGTGAATTCTTCTCTTTTACTGAACTCGTGAACTTCACTTTGCATTTGTTGACTGCATTTCATCAATGATTGAGAATTCAAAGTCACTGCACGTGTCATGTGCAATATTGTAACGTCCAATGTGTTGGCACAATCTCGTGCACTGTTAAAATACAATCGACGGATAAAAGTGGGGTTCACGAGTCCACCACATGAGTAAACCTCTCTATATCTATAGTATATATAACTTCTTTTCTATTATCAGTTATTTTGAAGCCACAAATTTCTTCCTCGTTTTGCCCCTGTCTTCTTTTATAATTACTTTATTTTATATACTGACTATTTACTTGAAAAATAATTTTTTTATAGAATATAGTAATGAATCATACTACACTTTTAATCAATATGCATATAATATCCATCAAACAACTGCTAGTATATATAAAGCACAATAGCTGATATTTTGAAGTCAATTTTCACTTTCGCATTAGACCCATTAAATTACAATACATACGAGTATCAATTAATAAGCACGGGTTTAAATGTGCATGAATTACAATACATATAATCAAATGAATATTTATGTGAATTATTGGTCAATATATTTTACGAAGCAAATGTATTTCGATCATTTGTCCCTTATGGACAAACAACATCAATGACTTCTGTCAGTTTATATGAATTATTGCTCAATAATTTTTACGATATTGTTATGATGCATGTGTACACGTATATCAATGCATTAAACGCTTTCTTATCTTGTCCCCAAATAATGTTATATATCAACAAAAGGAACGCTCACACATAAATACTTGTAAGAGTATAATATATGATTTCGACGGCTGAGATTTAATTCAATATACAAATCATTAAATTCAATTAAGTTTTTTGCAAATCCATTTGTTCATTTATTAAAAAATCACTCTTAATCCCAATCGTCTAAATATATAATTAACGATTGAGTTAAATCATTCCGTCTCACTAAGCTTATAGATTCAATAGCACATGAAAAAAGTTTCAGGGATCCATACAAATTTAGATAAAATCTGGACATTATAATAACCGTTAATTATTAATAGTTCAACAAACGAGATTTAATAAAATAACTACAGAATCGAACTGCGTTTCTTACAACAATTTATTACAGACTCAACCAGACAATTTACAACAATAACTTTAATATCAATGATCAGATTAATCAAATTAACGGTTGATAATTGTCACACAAAAATTTGTTGCATCCCTTAATTTTATCTCAACAATACATAAAATCCAACTAATTTATAAAATGGCCCATCACAAGGCTTTAAACAATGTTTAGCTAAAATGACAACTAATTGGCAGACGGACATTGAAGGCTTCGAATTTATCCCAGACTCCTCACTAGTATAATGTAAATATGGGGTCGAATCCATAGGGAACGGTGAAAAGTTAACTTCTTCAGTAAAGAAAACAAGTGAGATTGGTTTAATATCAAGATGAAAGTAAGAAACAGAAAACAAACACACGCGTGACTACACTGGCGCACTGACAAAAGAGTTGTTTAACAATGTATGAGATGCTATCCATATATTAAACCACACATATATTCCGATCAGGGTTTATATGATATTAATATTCAACCTAATGTAAATAACCACGAATCCGATCAAGGTAGTAATTATCTATCCTAGCCGTTACTCCTAATCATTCACCGTCAAGTCCATTTGATTAGTCTAACAATAGATAGTAAATTCTATAACTAAGTCTGCGATTCAAGGCTTCGCTTAATTATATAATCTAGCTATTATGCAATAAGCTTGGAATATTAATACTAAACAAGTCATGCATTAAGAACAAAATCTCAAAACATAATGTTCACAATTCAGAGTCTAAACTAATAGAGCAAGTTAGCAAGACATGCTTTTATATAACATCTCAAGGTTTGTGTAATAAACAACAATTATGACAATGAAAACAAAGGAAAGTTTAGCGAAAGAATCCGTCTCGCGGGTCAGTCCCTTGTTGCGCGTAGCTTTGTCCACTCGCTCTCAAAGTTTGCGCATCTCGTTAGAATTACGGAATGTAATGTATATGATGCCTCTTTTTCTGCGCAGCTAAGGCTTCGTATTTATATGCAGCTTCTGGGGTTTCTAACTTCGAATTAGGAAATAGATAATCTTGAATTTCTATCTTAATCCCTAAAATCTCGAATAAGAAATATTCTGCGCGTTGTTGACGTCATCATCTACGACGCCCGACCCTTGTGTATGTGCGCGACTTTGGTTGCGCGAACCTAGTCAAAACGACCGTGTTCTGCTCAGACCTTCACCAATCTTCTTCTTTGTTTCTTGCTAAGAAATAAACTTCTAAACATCTATCTTTAACGCACATTCATCCTTAGCTCATAATTTCTCCTAAAATACAAAACTACACCAAAAGCGTATTCTTATACATGGAAATATACAAACAAGTATAGTATGAAGGATATAACACAGTATGAATGTGCATTATCACTAATACTCCACCTCCCCTTTGTTTATCACAAGCACAAAATGCACAGTAATTAAGATAGAAAGATTGTATAAAATGTGTGGTTGAGAATAAATTGTTAATTAGTATATGAGTAAAAAATTACAATAGGTGATGGAGAATGAACAAAAATGGACAAACTTAAGGAGACATTATTCAAAATGGAAAATGAACAAACATTAAGCAACGAAGAGTATTATCTAATTTGATATGTGGCACCTTATTCAATTTATTGGGCTGGTATCCACAGCGTCGTTTAAGATTACCATTTCACTTTAAGAACAAAATTTTACAATTTACCAAAATGACACTAGTGCATCTACAAAATAGAATTAGGGAAAAAGTAATAAATATAAATTAATTTAAGATGTATATCCATGAATTCATATGTCATAAAGTCCACAGCCAAATTAAAGTTGAAACTATGTAGTTGCGATGTAGTTATATTAAAGTTCAAAAGTAATGAATCTAATTCAAATCTACGTAGTTTTGATCCTTATTAATTCAAAACAACATCATTTAAGTTTTGGTTGTAATTTGTCATTGGAATCCTTATCATATGTGCATCTCTTTATAATTAAAGTGCAAATAGTTTTTCCAATATGCAAAAATGTCATCGATAGGTGTCGAAAAACCCGACCGATCTATTTACATTTATCATATATTTAAAGCGCGAAAATCTCAATTAGGGGTTATCCATGAAGCCAGATTATGTATGCTCAAGATACCCTTGATTCTAATATTTACTAAAACTAATCTGTTATATAGTTATTATATACATTATTAATTTATGATATATTTCAACCTAGGATTAAGTTCTTAACTGTTAATTTGATTAATTTGACGGTTGAGATGAAAAAATAATTTATAATTAAATTGGACAATTGATTTGCCGAAACACAGGCGGTTGGGGATTGACAATTATCAATGTCAAATGTTAAATTATTAAAAATCAATGTTTAGTATCATGTCTTTCCGTCCTACTAAAGCATACTTGTCCTCCTAAAACCTCATCATATTGGCTTATATTAGCAATTGATTTTGAAGCCACTTTTCACTTTTTCATTACCAATCCTTAATGCTTAGTACATTTTGTGCATTTTGATGTCATATTATATGCAGCGAAAGATGTCAAATATATTAAAATAGTAATATCAATTAGATATAAGGGCCTAAGGCAATCATAAAATAAAATAAAGAAAATTTTAAAACTCTATGACCTAAAACTTTAAAACTATAATAGAAGTTAATCTTTAAAAACATACATTGTTTTATTAAAACAACGTAGTTTTAATAAAATATAATTTTGAATTATTAAACACGGTTCATAAAGCAAACTAATTTTGGATTTGCTACAAACTGTTGTATGCAGATGGGATCCCATTTCTTCGTAAAGTTCTTGATATATTTTATAAAAATGATGTTTGTTCACAATTAATAAGACTTTCAAATTATTAATAACTATAATATATCCTGAACCAACTGTTTGGATAACAAAGAAAATGTATTTTGTTCGTAACTTTTGTCAGTTTTATGCCAAGTATTGGCCAATGATTAAGCAATATCACTGTGATGCATGTAAGGTCACTCTTATACCAAATACACACACACACGTATATATAACGCATAATAGCTTCTAATTTTTTCTATAGAAAGAAGTTTTAGGAGGACATTCAAGTTTATGTAAGACGGTGAGATATAAACTCTACTATTGATTAATAATAATCTAAAGGGAAAGATTTAATCAAAAAAATAACCATCAAATCCAACCGCCTGTGTTTTTTGCAAATCCAACCACCTATTTAGTTGAAGACCAACTTTAATCTTAACCGTTAGATTAATCAACTCAACGACTAAGATTGTGTCTTTCCGTCTTACAATAATCATTTGTTCTCCTTGATCCTAAACTCCTTTCCATAAATAACATTGGAACGCTAAATTCTTGCTTAATAATTCAGATATATAAATTATTTTAAGATCGAGTATACACGATTTCGATCTATCATATTAATCATGTAACCATTAGATTTAATTTACTATATAAACTTGTTAAATTCAAACTCCAAGGGTTTTGCAAATCCAACCATTCATTTTCTAAAGAAAATTTTAACTTCAATCATAATATTATAAAAATCAACGACTGAAATTAATTCCTTCCATCTCACAAAAATTTGTTGATTCTCTTAAACTTAATCCTATCAACACCTGAAAATGTTCATGGGTGACATACAAATTTATGTAAAACTGCATTACATTATCATAAATATTGATTATTAAATACTGAATTGCATTACATACAAATTTATGTAAAACTGCATTACAATATTATATAACGCGCATCATATTTTTATGAACTGGGTTGGTAGTCATTACTTTGTTTAAGATTATCATTAATTTTAAGAATATATCATAATTTTACCATTTACGAATATGCTGTTATTGTTTTGATCAACATTGCCAACATTAGGTCAATATACTCGGCGAAAATGTAGTGATGGAACAATCCAATCGAACTTGATTGTTCGACATTGTTCCAAGCGGCGAGTAGAGTGGCGAAAGAGGGTTCTGATCTACAGGACAGCTGTCCTATTTGGGGATTAGTTATGAGTGTATTGGATCTAAAATTTAGGATTGTTAGATATGGTTTTGGGATCGGTTCAAGAAGGCAGTCGAGGTGATCCAAATCTGAATTTGAGATTGTGATGGAAAGAATTTACTTAGGATTTTTGGATTCAAGGACACATACCTATCGTATATGATGGGGTACCAGGATAGTGCTCTTACCAATGATATTTTGGGTCAGAAATGGAACTGTCATTTCTCTTTCTGTCTGAATTTTGGCGTAGATACGAGGAACAACAATGCTTTGAGGAATCACATTTATTTGCATATAAAGAAATAGCAACGTCAATGCCAATCTGTAAGGGGTGACGGTGTTCGTAATTCAACATATTGATGGTTATTTTTAGTTTAAATTTAGTCAGTTGGATTGATGAAAATCAATAATTAAGATGTTGTCCTTTTAGAATTATTTTCCAATATGTAAAAGGTTGTATTGTTAGTTATATTTGTGAAGCCACATTTTGTATTTTGAAAATACCTCACTTTTTACCAAGTTTTACTTATAAATATCTTATATATCTATTTTATAAGTTAGGAATAGGATATAGAGAGACATTAGTTTTATGTGGAACAAAAGTATTGAATCTCAACCGTTGATTTAGATTGATCAACGATTGAGATAAAAATTATTTATTAATTAATTTGGGCGGTTGAGTTCGCAAAATTCAGTTGTAGTTGGGAAGTCGGTTTCCAATATCAATTGTTAGATTAATAAAATTAACGATTGAAATGATGTTCTTCGTCCTACAAAAATAACTTGTCGGTCTAAAACTTTCCCCTAGTATATACTTCAAAATATATTATAATAATCTATTGATGTGCATAAAATATATAGTGCGCCTAATGAAGTATTTATAAAATGGAAAAGTGTTAGTTCATATAAAATTCCACTATTTATATCTAATCTTCCTATATATAAAGTGCAAAGGTGTGAATAGACGGTTTCTTTTTGAAGCCACAATTCATATTCCCATTTTATCCCTATCTAAATCAATAATTATTAATTTAATATAATTATATAATTATGATACAGGGTTAAGTTCTAAAACGACATTAAGTATTTGTGAAACGGAAAGATGAAATCTCAATCATTGATTTGATTAATCTAACGGTTGAGATTAAGTTAGTTTTATAAAAGTTGGCGATTGGATTTGTGAAAAACACGAGGCGGTTGGATTTGGAGGTTTTTTACTTTTAATCTCATCCTTTGGATTATTAGAAATCAACGATTGAGATCATGTTCTACAGTCTCACAAATATTTGATTGTTCTCCTAGATCTTTACCCTTATGATACAATTCATATTTATTATTCCATGTTATTTTAAGTATATTTTAAAATAATTATGTGCACATATAAATGTGCACCAAACTACTAATCTATACTATATATAAAGTCGGAAGGGGTGAATACCCTCCTCAATTTTCATATTTACATATTTGATACATTAACTATAAACCTCCTATAAACTATATTATGAAATTAAAATTACATGCACATATTTATGTGCAGAAACTACTAGTATTAACAAAGCGCCAACAACTCTACTACAAATTATTTTAAACCCACAATAGACAATTTCAATAATATCTTTTTAATAAATCGAAATAAATAAACATTGGTGAAGGTGCATGTCGTAGATACAAGTAAAGAATCAAAACAGCTGTCAAAAATAGTCTATCACGGAAATGATGCTACCGAAGAAATCAGGGTAGTCCACGAGATTTATCTCAAAGATTAATCAGATTATGATCATTATCTAAACAAGTTGAAAATCGGTTAGAAAGATTTGGTTATTAAACAGCTGTCGTTGATCTTTTCATGAGTCGAGAAAATAAATATTAATACACTTTAATAGCCTAGTGGAATGCCTAGAACTTATTCTATTACATAACCAAATTAGACCCATCAAACGGATGGACGGGTAGGGGGTGTCAATAGCGTTCGTGAGCTACTCGCGAGCAAGCTCGGTCAAAGCTCGGTCAAAGCTCGGCTCGATAATAAACAAGCCGAGCTTTAGCATGGTTTCTCGGCTCGATTAATAAACAAGCCGAACATGAGCAGAGGGGTGCTCGACTCGTTTATGTTCGTGAACAGCTCGTTTACTTGCTCGATTATATGCTCGATTAGGGCTTGTTTACATACTCGATTAGTACTAATTTATTTTTTCAATTAAATTAATCACATACTTATATGATTATGAATTAATAGAACGGCTGACCTAACCTATATGTATTGAGAATTCATGTAGTTGGTAATAGTTAATAGAGTAGCTTGTTTATATGAATTCGAGCAGCACGTTTACAAGATTATGATTGATCAAAAAAATAAAAAAATAAAAAAAATAAAATTAATATAATAATAATGTAATAATAATAATATAATAATAAAATAATAATAAAATAATAATAAAATAATAATTGATCAAGCTCGCGAGCTGAGCTCGAGTAGGCAAAAAAATAATCGACCCGAGCTCGAGCAAGATTTATAAAGGCTCGTCGAGCTCGAGCAGCACGAAAATCAGATGAGCCGAGCTTGAACATGTCGATGCTCGGCTCGTTTACACCCCTATGGATGGGTGATAAATGGATGGACGGTAAATGGACGGATGATAAACGGTTGTCATCCGTTTAATTCGTTAAACTTAAATGGATTAAATGGATGGATTGTAAACGGATGACGGATAAATGGATTACCAGTCGTTTATCCGTTTACCATCCATGTCCAATTACTAGTCGTTTATCCATTTACCAACCGTTTATCCATTTATGAGTTAATTGTAAATGAATGGTAATAAGATAATAAACGGATGGTGAATGGACGCTAAATGGATAGTGTTTCATCCGTCAATCTTTTACCGTCCGTTTATTAAATGGATGGTAAATGGATATGGTTCATCCAATCCATCCATTTAATAAACAGATGGTAAACGGATATGAATGACTTTTTCCATTTAATAATCTTTTCAGTGTAGCTTCATTTTTATTTTATTTTTCCCTCTATTCCGTAAGTTTTCTTCCGGTTACTTTAGTTTAATACTTTTCGTTTTCTTTCTATAAAACAATTGTTTAGCATAAATTTTAACTATAATATAACTCGATTTGGCAGTGTATTAATCATTATAACTTCTATCATATATTTTAATCTACAATGTTCGACGCCTGAATCTGCTATTGAGTTTCGCCCCCTTTCAGGGACGGCTAGATCCACCAGTGCATATCGAATTTGGTATTTCATTATTTACTAATCTTATTTTCTCTTTCCTAAGTTAAATGTCAATATTCTTCTTTCAATCTGGTCAAACATTTGCTCGTCATTATTCTTCGTTCGTGAATTTTAAAATACTAAATCATGAACAAAGTCTTTTATAATATAATTTTCTCGATTGGTATGTTATTTGAATTTATCAATGTTATTTGAATCATTTTATTACGATTTGATACTACATGATTCATAAATTATAAAAAATAAATTCATAAATTAATTTATTAATAATATAATCTGAAGTGAAGTAGTGATTCATTGTCAATAGAGTTATTTGAATCATGTCATTTACAACACAATCTACATTGAAGTAGTTGTCCATTGAATCATGATTCATGGTTTCTTTCATTTAAAATGTTATTTAATATTGTTTAGGGTTATTTGAATCATGATTCATTGTTCGATAATACATGGTTCACAACTTTTAAAACATTAAATATATTTGAGATGGAAGAATTTATTCTCAGCCGTTGATTCCGATAGTTGAATTTAAAGTTGGTTTTTATTAAATGAGCGGTTGGATTTACAAAAAACCCTAGCGGTTGAGTTTGACAGTTATATTTAGGACAAACTCTCATCCGTTAGATTATTAATAATCAACGACGAGATCATGTCCCACAGTCTCACATATATTTAAATGTCTTTCTTAAACATTACTCATGCAAGATCATAGTTAATGAAATGATGAACCATAACGATATGATATTTATTCTGATAAAATTGTTTACAAAATTAAAAAAAATTGATGAAATTTAATGTTTTACAATAGAAAAGCCTTTTCACAACATTTATTTATGTGAGCTCCATATGGCAGTGGCGAATTTTTGCAAAGTGAGCCTCAGAATTATGGATCACGGTCTGACGAAGAAGAGTATGCACTGTCATAAATGCCCATGCAAAACTTCTGGATATATTAAATACGGCAATATTTACCAATTATTACATGTCTTAAAGGGCAGGAGCCAGAGGGATTTTGGGGAAAGGTTAATTGCAACTTATGAAGATGACCGTTATAAAAATTGAAGTATCATTAATTGGCAAATCAATGAAGAAGAGATTATAAAAGGAAAGCATATTAGACATGGATATTACCTCGACTGAGCAGAAAAGATACTCACATCAAACACAAAGGAAATTAGAGTGATTGACGGGAGGTCAATCAGAATTACGACAGGAGGTCGTTCCGATACAGGACACGACGAGGTCGTCCTGATACAAAGAGGTGACAGAAGGTCATCCAAATCCAGACACAGACGGGAGGTCGCAAGCTGACACAGACGACGGGAGTCGATCTGAATCACGACGGGAGGTCGTAGATCTACCAACCAGACAGACGGGAGGTTTTGTACGGTTGAAGAATCAGACGGGAGTTTGATTAGGTGGATCCGAGGGGAGCTCAGAAACTAGCGGGGTATTGATAGGAATTGTTTCGAAGGGAGTTCGGTAACATTCTGTGTAATCAATATTTTTACTAGTGAATCTTTCCACGGGATTGGGATAATCCCTCCTGACTAAGCCTTCGGGAGCTGAACAGGGTTAACAAATTTCTGTGTCTTATTTTTAACTTACAGTTCATCTTATTCACGATCGCAACTCTGTTTGTCACCAGCGTGACACAGATATCTAAGCGTCTGAAACACTAGGCGGTGTTTTCAATTTAGAACTTTTAACAGCGCTTAATGAAGCGTTTATTGTATTCACTGTGTCTGTCTAGACATATGATAACGCTTTTCTAAAACAAGTTATCGTCGGGGTTGGCCTAGTGGTTAGGCACCCACTACCTGGGCCAACAGGTCTTGGGTTCGAGTCATGGAGTATGAGTGAAATTCCTGTAATCCCTTTTTTTTTTAAAAAACTTTTAACAACACCTATTTAAATATAAGTGTAATTATATCATATAGAATTTAACACCGTTTCTAAGGAAAATAGTTGTTAAATCATTAAAATTATAAAATTGGCTAAAATATGTTGTAATAAATACATATTTTTCAGCACTTTTGTGCAAAGCGTTGTTATATAATTTAAAGATTTGATAATGTTTGCTTGTCAATCTCCCCTTGTTAATCCCCCTTGAGTTCATGACCGTGTCATTTTGAAGTGGTTTTGTTTGTCCTCTCGAGTTTTCTCAGTCAGAGAGAAGTCTTCCTCGTACCGCAGAAGTATCTGTCCTTTGTCTTCGACAAGATTGTCTCTCATAACCTCTTCATTAGAAATGACCTGGATGTTTTCTTCCACATTTCAGAGACAAAAATTGTACATATTATAGGCCCTGCTTTGGGAGGAGTAGCCCATGAAGGTTCACCAGTTATGGGATCAAATTTTCTCAATTTGTCGTTTCCATTATTTTGAATGTATACCTTGCATCCAAAGACCCTCATATGTGACACCTTGGGTCGTCATCTCCTTAAACAAATCGTATGGAATCTTGACCAGTCCTTTTTGAGATTTGTTCGGTTCATAACATAGCATGCTGAATTCAGTGTCTCTATCCAAAAGCTCTTAGAAAGACCACTTGTTATGAGCAATGTTCTGGTCATATTTTTCAATGTTCTAATTTTTCCATTCCACCACCTCATTTTGTTATGGTGTTCGTGGAGTTGAGAAGTTATGAATTATGATTGATGCTGTTTTTCCTGCACAAAGTTAACAATTGAGAGTTTTAAGCTATGTTCGATGGTCATTATAAATTGATACAAGAGAAGTGTTCAACATGTTCTTAGTTGTAGTTAGTCTTAGTGTGAACTTTGCAAAAACTTTGAAGGTGTGAGTCCAAGTACATCTAGAGTAATAATCAACATTAATTAACACATGTACGTTACCTCCGCGACCTCTAGTACGTACTAGTCCACACATGTCCATGCAGATTAATTCATATGGCCTAGTATTATTTACCACTCCTTTAAATTTAAATGAAGAGCGAGCATGCTCTTTATCCCATCGCATAGGCGCTGCACACCGTACGGAGGTTGTCGTCGACTCGAGGTAACCCTTTCAATAGATTCTAAGGAGAGAGTTACCATTTAACTTTAGTTTTGTATTTTGTTTTCCTATATAATGGTAACTTATTTTCATTTAATAATCATCTTTGGATCAATAAATCAACTGAGTTTCTACTCAATAATAAGGGTGGATTCTCGTTTCTTTACGGCTGGACTCCGACCAACATGTAAGATTCTAAAAAACTTTATTGGCGATTTTTGCGTTGGCAATTCTCTTACGGATTTACACCGCATCAGTTGTCTTCTCCACTAGTAAAAATATCATCCTCGAATACTCACAGTGTGGATCGAACTTTATCACGCCACTATTTTTCAGGTGCTCACAGTGTCTTACAAAACAAGGGTTGGTCTGTCCGGATCGAACTATTTCAGCATGATTCAAATATACGATATAGTTTGATTTGGTACATCTGTACCTGAAGTACCTTATCTTAATTCAACACTTGTTTCCCTTACGACCCCTAAATTTGTGCTGCAATTCTTTGTTTTGGTCTAACTCATACACTTTGACACCTACCAGGAATCAAACTCATGATGTGTGGTTTGTATTACAACCTCCACCATCACTAGACTAGTCATTGGTGGACTTTGTATTGTAAGTTCATATTCAATTAAGTATTATTTACCATTAATTATAATAAAATTCACACAGTATAAATTTTTTGTTATTTTCATCTTGTAATGCAATTGTTTTATCAATACATTTTTGTGTCATCATTACTGATAAGTTCAACTAGTCCTTAACATCTCTTGAGAAATATGTCATGAAGAATAGAGTATTAGCTAATTGCGTCTTTAAATTTTCCATAGATTGATTATTTGAAAAGTAGAGACAATAACATTGACCGAACTTGAAAATTTGAAATTCCTTGATCTAACCCCTATCGAATGGGTCCTAGCAGAGAATATGATTTTTCAAGGATTGAGATCTTGAATAACTTACATAAGTTAAAATTATACAAATCGTTTATTAAATGACGTCATGTAATTATTGTAAAATTGACATTCGGAAAAATTCAAGGACTGATGAATAATTTTAAGACGGTATGACACTATCTCAATTGTTGATTATTATAATCTAACGAATGAGATTTAAACCACTGTTTTAAAAACCAAACCGACCCGACCGGTTCAACCGGTTCGACCGTGAACCGGTAGGTAAACCGGGTAGGGTTGGTTGTAAACTCGATTCTGCAATTCAATCAATCAAACTCAGTCAAGAACCGGTTCAACTTGCCGGTTTTTATAAAACCGATGGTTGAACCGAGTTAATTAAGAATTTATAAAATTAAATAAATTGAAGATTTGAACCTAAGATCTACATCTAGCCAACCCAAGCCAACGTACAAACCAACTCACATATATACTCTTATTTCTTTATATTGAATATATAATACATATTTATAAATTTTATACATATATTTAAATTAATTAATTTCAAACTTTACTTAAATATATTTATAATTTAAATATGCATCAACCCATTGTTCAATCCGGTTGAACCTTTACCCATTGACCCACTACCTTCACCGGATTAATAAAATTGTCGGTTTTTAAAACACTGATTTAAACCAAAAGTAACTGTCAACTCCAATAGCCTATGTTTTTTGCAAATCCAACTGTGCATTTAATTACAACTTTAATTTTTCAATAATTAAACTAACGATTAATGTTCTACAATTTTACGAATATTTATCGTTCTTCCTGATCTTATCCATATTGATCTGATCTTTTCACTTTGAAGTGATCATAATCTTCCATTAAAACATCGGTTTGTAATTTAACAATTTTTGGTATTAGGATAAGGTTCCAAGAGCAAGTAAATATTTGTGAGACGGAATGACATCATCTCAATCGTTGATTTTTATTAATCTAACGATTGATATTGATAACTGTCATCTTCAATCGTTCGTGTTTGTTTTACAAATTCAACTACATATTTTAATTTATTATTAATTAAATTACAACCATTAGATAAATCAAAATCAACGGTTGACATGATTTTCTAATGACTTACAAAATTTCATGTCTCCCTTAATCCAAATTCTTGTTATTAAAATCTATTTCATATCAAGATACAATGTTCATATGAAACAATAAAGATTGTCAAATTTCGTTTTAGTAACAGAGTGAATGGTTCTAGGAGGACATGCGTCTTTTGGTAAGACAGAAGGACATGATATCAGCCGTTGATTTTTATCAAATCAACGGCCAAGATTACGTCCTTATGTCTCACAAAATTTACATGTCTTTCTAAAACCCAACTCTAGTAAGAGATATTTATCTATGTTAACTTTATAGCCAAAACATTATTTTGTAAAATAAAATGACTGATAGATTGTACATGCACTCAAGTTACTGTTAAGAGGAACTCAACTCGAAAGTCCTCCGTCAACTACAACTTCACTCTCCAGACTTTTCTTATGAGGCGGTTCTCTCCACCGTAATCTTTCACCGCCTCATGGAATGCTCTGGATGCTTTATAGTTGTTTTGATAGTTCAGTATGTTATATTCTGTGGTATGTGGGTTTGGTGGGGATCGCAGAGCCTTCGTCGGTGATCGTTTTTTGGGTGGTAAGTTCGTGCCACTTCTTCCTGTCGTGTGTGGTTTCTCGTGGTTGGCCTTGTGGGGTGGGGGTTGCCTGCTCTTGGGAGGTTGTGAGACGGCTGGTGCCACTTCTTCCCGTTGTTGGTTGTCCGGCAAGTTGTGTCGGAGGCCAGTTTGTAGGAGGTTGCGAGATGGCTGAAGGGTGGCTTCTCGTCGTGGCGGTGCGGGGAAGGATTGTTCAGCTTGGGAGGTCGGCCAGGGTGGAAACTGGTGGCTGCCCGTTCGGCTTACACGTGTCCTACACACTTGGTTCTTGGACAACAAGGCACTTGGTTGCTTGGGTTTTATCAAGTTCTTCATTGGGCCATTCTGAATTGGGCCAAAGCTTGTCTTCAACTCCATTGGACCGTAACAGTTTCGTTGGATTTTGGATTTGATTCGACTCGAGTGATGCTCCATTTTAAGGTGGTTCTATTTGGATCAAGCTTACACAATTGGACCAGTATGGATCAACTTCTGAGGTTATATTTTTAAAGCTCAATGGTTTCATCAGTTATTATCACAGAAATATTGGAAGTTCTGTATATCTGACTGGTCGTCAGTTATGTGCTCACTTGCTCAAAGTTTTGTCAATTTTTTACACATTCTTGTACGTACCGAGGCAAATGATTGGGTCTAGTCCTATAGTTTATATTCCTTGTGTTTCAACTATTCCGAGTCAGACTAAATTTCTATTTAGCTTTTTAAGTCCTCAGGTTGTACTTTTGAGCTTTGCCCTTCTATTAAAAAAAAGTTACTGTTAAAGAGCCGTGAATCATACGAAAACATATCCAGAAGTAAACTATCCACCGAGGTAGATTCTCTTTGAAATTTATAAAATCATTTCGTATTCAACCGTTGTCCATTTTAATAGGTAATATTTTTCATGGTATGATTTTTGGATCCGTAACTATTTACTGTGATCATTAAACGACATCGTTTTGATGTTTTGTATTATAATCCTACGCAACAATTTTTTCTGAATATTTTGTCAAAATTATGTAATGTTGACTCACAACAAAGTATTATTGCAACACTGGATTTGAATCCTTAGTTATAATTAACTTTTGTTTAACATTTTATTTTTCGATGATATATTTTAGCATTTTGAGACAATTTTTTCGATTTCCAAAATACATCATCGCAAACAAATGACTTTATTTAAATCCATTGATCATTGTAAAAGTGTTTTATACAATTTAGTTTTTTATACAATTTAGTGTTTTATACTTATTTCATGAACCAGTTGTACTTTTTTTGAAGGTCCACGCTTTAGTTACTAAAATTCATAAACTTTATATATATATGTAAAAATATTTCATGAACGGCAATATAGTTTTTTGATAAAAATGATTTGATTGCTAAGATTTAAGCAAATTAAATGCTAATTTTATAAACTGTAATATAATATTTGCAAGTCTATTAAATGCTGATAAGAGTCATGGACATTATGTATTTATTTCATGAGTTGCATCCTTAGAGTGAATATGACTTCCTTTGTTTTGGATCAAAAATTAAAAAAAAAGTCTTAAAATAATTATGCCTATAAATAGAAAACGAGTAAAAAGAATGTTCTATTTATGAAATAGAAAAACATTTTTGGAAAACTAAAATATGAGACATACAGATAGAGGAAGAGCAAAACATTTTAAGCAACAAGAATCATACGAATATTGACCCACTCAATGAAGTAAAAAAGCTACAATCCAATCTATATAAAAAAAGAGCATGGTCAACATCATACATTACATATCAAAGCTTTTAAGGCCTCTCTTTGTTTTTTCCATTGTTTCAATCCTTCGAGAAAATGTCAACTTCTGGTTCACCAAAACCCATCAAAATTGGTATTGTGGGATTTGGCTCATTTGGTCAGTTTCTTGCAGAAACATTTATCAAACAAGGCCACATCTTGAGAGCTACTTCAAGATCTGATTATTCTCAGCTCTGTACCCAACTGGGTATTTCCTTTTTCAGGTTGATTTTTCGCATGTAAACTCTTTTACTTCTATTCATATGAGTGATTGAAAATTACCCTTTTTGGAATGATGGATGATAAAGCAAGATTCTTCCATTTTCAGGGCTGTTGAGGACTTTTTGAAGGCTGATAATGAAGTGGTATTGTTATGCACCTCTATTTTATCTCTTGCTCAGGTCCTCGATTCAATGCCTTTACACGAAATGCTGAGGCCTTCTACTCTCTTTGTTGATGTTCTATCAGTCAAAGAGTACCCGCGAGATCTGCTACTTAAGGTAATTCAATTTTTGTAAACAATGGCCCCGTGCAGAGAAACAAAGACTAGTAGTTTGGTTGTGCTGGCCTGTTGGGTGTTGATGTCTATGTATTGGACAGGTGCTGCCCGAGGAGGTGGACATACTTTGTACTCATCCTATGTTTGGTCCTCAAAGTGGCAAAAATGGATGGAGGGGTTTGAAATTTGTCTACGATAGAGTTCGCATCAGGAATGAGATTCAGTGCTCCAATTTCCTTCAAAATTTTGAAAGTCAGGTTTATTTCAAACTCCTTTTCTTGGCATCACTGCGAGAACATTAAATTAATACACACCATCTGAATGAATCTATCAGATGTTACATTGCCAAAAAAACGTTGTTTACTTTTTTCACAAGAAGAATGCATCACCGACTTGAAATGCTGTGTTTCAGGGATGTGAAATGCTTGAGATGAGTTGTGAAGAACATGATAAAATTGCTGCAAAGAGTCAGTTTCTATCCCATGTCATCGGCAGGTACAAGCTTAAGCTATGTTATATTCTTTGTCGATTTTATCATCAGACGCCAATTAGCAAACCACTCGAATAACTGTCTGCTGTGTTACTGTCTAATTTGTAGAGTCTTATCAGAAATGGATGTTAAGCCCACACCCATCGACACCAACAGCTTCGAAAGCCTTGTTCAACTGGTAAGTACTGAAAGTCAGATCATCCGGTTACCTATATGCTCTAAATAAAACGCCAATGTTATTTGCAGAAGAACAACACAATTAAAGACAGCTTTGAACTTTTTAGTGGATTGTTCATCCACAATAAGTACGCTGAAGACGAGGTATATACTCATTTTGTAGATTGGTGTATAGTGAATATTCCTAGTTGAGAAAATGGAACTAGAACTAACATGTTGTGCCCCATAAAATCTGACAGCTGAAGAACATAGAAATTGCTTTAAGAAGTGTTACTGAGAGTTTGTATGAGACAATGGACGACGCAACAGGTGAATGATCAATGTTATGGCAAGCAACAAACAAATCATGGTTATTGCAGGAAACAAGTCACTGTCTTCATTTCATCATTTTTAATTCTCATCCATTTATACACAGCTCAAATCAGTGATCAGAGAACACCCCAGTTCACCCAAAATTCGAATCTTTTTTGAAACAACATTCTCTTCTTAGACAAAACATTCATCTGGAGTTGACACAGGTTGTTATTATGTCAGCAGTTAACATTGAGCACACTTTGATGAAATACTGATTCCATGAATCAAATTAATTACAATTATTTTAGATCATTCTTATTTGGACTAGCCCTTAAATTAGGTATTCTTTTTTTTTGATTCAAGGTGAGATATATTTCATTGAAATAGATATTACAATTCGAGCAAAGGAAATATAAACGAAGGGACAAATTCTAAGACAACACTACGTCGAGGAAGTCTCATAAAACAGATTGAAGAGCAGGCCATAATTGGCGCCATCCCAACGAGCTCATCAAAGTCCAAACAGCGTTCGGACATGAGAAAAACCCAGAGCACCCAGCCCAAGGATTGAAAATGCCACAAGGCCAGGAAGAACAAGAAACCAAAATAAGGGATCTGGCCCAGGCCCACAAGCAGACAGACAAGCCCAAAGCCACATCAAGCACACCCACGAAAACCCCAGCCGCCGCCGCGCGTCCCGACCCGGCAGCCGCCGCACCGCCAGCCCGCTCAGGTAGCCGCCCACCGCCGTCAGATCGTCAGATCGAGCCTCACCCGTCAGATCGCTCGAGCCTCCGCCGACAGATCGTCAGATCGCTCGAGCCTCCGCCGTCCGATCACTCGAGCCTCCTCGCGCCAGACCGCTCGAGCCTCCGCCATCAGAACGTCCACGAGCAGCAGCCGCCGTCCAAGCACCCACCGTCGCCCGCACGCCCGATCGGCAGTACGATCCGCTGACCGTCGCCATCAAGCGTCCATCCGCAGTCCGAGTCGCGTCCGATCCGTTGTCCGTCGCCCTCACGCCCAAGCAGCCATCTTCCAAACCCCAGTCGCTCCGGCCAACCCAAAGCCCCATCCACCCCGCCACAAACCCGCTCAACCGCAACCCTCGCCGACGGTTGTCCACTGCCAGACCGGACACCACGCTGAGGCTTGGATTGAAGATCAAGCCTTGGTACCACCACAGCGCCGCCAACCGTGCAGTGCCCAAGCCGCTGAAGACCACGGAGATCCCACCATCCAATCGAAGACAAACAAGCCCGGAGGCTTGAGGGAAACTAGCTCGAAGCTAGAGGAAGGCAAGCATATATGCAAGAGGAAAGCCATTATTGGAAGGAAAAGCAAGGGGAAAGGTAAAAGGAGGAAGGAAGCCCGGGGTGGAGGAGGTCTCACCTCATGAGAGAGAGCACTCCCCCACCCAAGGCGGCAGCAAAGTTTGAAAACCCCTTAAATTGACATTTTACTAATGTATCAAATAACACAATAGTTCATCTTCCTTTGTTTTTCTTTTTCTCAAAACCCTACGAATTATATAATTAAACATGGTATCAAGGTGTTAAATCTTGTGCCACCTTACCTCGTCACTTCTTCCCTGTCAATCCAATACCCTTTGGTTATTTAATCACCATTATATTAGCACAAAAAATCTTTTTGGCGAGCACATGTTATCTCACACTTCTACAACATTTGTTAATGGGTTATGTCAACGACACCTCCAGTGCCTTGCATACTCTGTTCATCGTGTCTTACGAAGATTAATTTATTGCAATCGAACCAAATCCGAATAAAACATGAGTGCAACAAGATCAGGCCATCTTGGCAGCCATCCTTTCATCCTCAACAATTGAAGTTGCCGGAATGATAATGTTTGCTCAAACGTCCCAAGAAGTACGGTGTACACTTAAAAAAATAATTTTGCTTCTCAATCAACAGTCTGATCCATGCAAATCGCACTAGGAGCACATACGAAACTGGATTCTCCAACGGTTGTCTACTTCAATAAGATCTAATCCCTTTCGGTTACACTTATGTTCATTGGACAACCTCTACGACCACAGGAGTTTGTTTCCTATCTGTTGAGTGATCTTGATGAGGATTATGACTCTCTTGTCGAAATAATGATAAGTAAGGACCCTCCAATGCCAATACGTATTGGACGTGGAGTTTCTCAACAATTTAGGGATGCTGCTCATTCACCATTGTTATTTCCTCGTCATAGCACACGTATTGGACGTCGAGTGCATGTAGAATTGCTCCGTGATGTATCTCACTACACCATTTTACCCCTTATGCAACGATTTCAACATTTCGTCACTTAAAATATATGTTGCATAGGTTTCATGCAACGAAAACAATCCGTTGCATAACAAATGCGTCGCGTATTGTTACTTTTGCAACAAGAACTAATACAACCATTTCTTTTACGTTGCATATGTTGAAAAATGCTGTAAATAACAAAATAAATAAAATTAAAAATGAACGAGATAACAGCTTATGCCACGTTTTGTAAAGCCACATTGAAATGTCGTTGCAAGAAGTTGTCCACGTTGGATTCCCGTTGAAAAGTCAAAAGCAATTTAAGCATTTGTACGGACTTGAACATATTAAATTTTGGTTGGTGTGAACTACGATCGATGCAACGAATATTGGTGTGGCTTAAAGTGTTTTGTCGCATAAAATTGAATGTTACATTTAATGTTACCTCACCAAAAACTTGTACGTTTCTCACAAATTGCCTTCACGAATATAGGGTTTGGGGTATAGGGTTTGGGGTATAGGGTTTAGGGTATAGGGTATAGGATTTGTGATATAGGATTTGGAGTATAGGGTTTGGGGTAAAGGGTTTGGGGTATTAGACTAAGGGTTTGGGGTATTAGCCTAAGGGTTTGGGGTTTAGGGTATAAGTCTAAGGGTTTGGGGTATAAGCCTAAGGGTTTGAGGTTTGGGGTTTAGGATTTGGGGTTTGGGGTTTGGGATTTGGGGTTTGTGGTTTGGAGTATAAGTCTAGAGGTTTGGTTTAGGATATAACCCTAAGGGTTTGGGGTTTGGAGTATAAGTCTAAGGGTTTGGATTTAGGGTATAAGCCTAAGGGTTTGGGGTATAAATTAATTTGGTATAAAATGTAAGTTTAAATTTGATACATATGAATTTAGCATGTAATTAAGATTTCATTGATTTATTATAAAATTTAAATTTCATCATTTAGATTAATATATTCAAAAATTATACTTTCAATTTTAATCTAACAGTTAGATATTCAAATATAGTAAGTGAAATTTAATACTTTCAATTTATAATTTATATTGATTATCATAGAGTGAAATTTTGTAGTAAAAATTTTTTGAGGGAAAAATAAAATTTTGTAGAACACGTATTTTGGACAAGCTACAAGTTGCAACCAATGGATTTATTTAGATGATCAAAACAATTTATCTTTTTGCCTCGACATAATAGTGGATTGGTAGAGCTCCATATTATATTTTAAGTAAAATCATGAGTTTGACAATGTATTTTAACTAATTGGTGTTTTCCAATTTAAAATTAAGTTATCGTAATTACAAAAATTAGTGAATTCTAGAGTTTGGAGGCAAAGTTTTTTAATGTATCAAATGTTTGGAGGGAATATGAAAATTTTAAGGGGCAAAACTGAAAATAATCAATTGAGTGCACATTGCTGCTAAAAACCCTAGCCGCTCAAAATGAAAATCACGCAGCCATTCTTTACTTCCAAGAGTCGATTCATAGCGTTGGCTTTGTCTTCCAATCGTTTCGATCTTCCGCCTTCCAAGAGTCGATTCTAAGCCTTTGATTTTTCACTTCGAGTTTTCCGTCCTTGTTTTACTCAAATGTGGGAATCTCGTAGATTCGTAGGAGGTTGAGCGTTGAGGTTTAGGTTTGTTCATGTTGGGTTCGAATCTTTGACGGAGGCCTAACTCAAACACTTCTAAATCCACCTTGATATAATCCATAGCCTTCACTTCCGTTTTTTCACCATCTTCAGAACCTCCCTTTTCACCTACGCCGGGAAGGTTAGTAGCTTAACAAAACTGTACTAAGCTTGCACTCTTACTCAGCTAACTAATAAACTTTTGTTTTCCATCATTGGCATTAAACTACACTTTTTTGCAGAATTTGCATATGAAGTCTGAAATGCCTCACATGAGCTGTTGGTTGTATCAGTGGAGCTGTGGAGCAGCTAATCACCTTGAGTCAATTTATACATCGCCTCCCTTTGGAAGAGATGATTTGCTTTTATGTCAGATTTGAAAAGGCCTGGATCCAAATGGGACCGATGACAACCGCAAAACTACTTGGGTATTTGTCTTTGTGGTACATTTGTTAGATCAAGGAACAGATCCTTTATAATAGACATTATAATACTGCAGTGATTAATTTTAGGCTTTTGAATTTGCTGAATTGTGTTTATATGTACAGATTCAAATGGGAGTGTGGCATTGTGGAAAGTTTAACTTTGCGGAAATGAGAGTCTGGTTAAGATGTTGGCAGACAAAGCATTGGATTAGCAAGAGGAAGCTCAAGTTGCTTTGTATGAGTGAAGGCCCTGCTTGCAATCTTGATCACACACTTTGATCCTCTAAAAGTGTGAACAAGTTTAAAATTTCAAACTTGTGAATCCAAATCCTTTGGATGGATGAAACTTTTGTATGATACAATTATGCAACTTTTTTTATATACAAAGAAATGATATTTAAATATTTTGTTAGTTTCATATAATTTGTAAATTTTTATAGGTTAAAAACACTAAAAACTGGGTGTTGCATAATCCTATAAAATATAAACTGGGTGTTGCATATACTAAAAAATGGTTGTTGCATAAAATTGGGCTTATGCCACGTTTTCGTTGCAACATACTTTGTTTGTCTCGTAAGATATACTTTATGCCACATGCACAAAATTGTACATGTTGCATAAATCGATGCAACGAGGGTTAAGCGACGTTCACTTATGCAACGACGGGTCGTTGCGTTTCATTTTAAGCCACGTTTTTAGACTATAGACAACAAATTTTCTAACGTTGCATAAGGGGTAAAATGGTGTAGTGTCTAATGTCGATGCGTTGCATGGTAGCCTTAAGTCCAACCATAATCACACATACAAGTCACAATGATCCTCTTAATCTTTCTTGAAGTAGCTGAATAGCTTGCTGAATCACGATGGAGTTCTTTCTTTTGTTCCTTTGCTTGAATAGGGAACTTTCATTGGCGGAGCTCACCAATTCCCTAAAAAGTGTCACCTCAGCCGATACAAATATATATATAAGCACATCATATGGTATTGCGATGAATACATGTGAGAAAATTATGATGTTTCAAAAAAAAATTAAATACCATAAAATTCGGCTTTATGATGAGATGTAAAAACATTAAAACGGATCATAAGGATTTCCATCTTTTGTTACTTTCAGCAGATATAAATAGAGATAGTAGTCTCTAATTAGACTAGGCTACCATCAAGAAGTTGACCCAAAGATATCATCTCAAGAAATAACGATAATAAGAATAAGGGTGGAGAATACTCTTGGGATCTATTGAGTCGAAGCCTTACAGTTAGATATTTAGTAGAGTATTCTAGACTCATCGATCAATTATAATCGCTGGATCAAAATGATTTTATCCATCCATTAGGATATGATAATAGTATAAACAGGAATGTGTGGTGTGGTCCAAGACAATTTGAGTAAAATTTGATTTGAGTGGGAAAGTAAGAGATGTGAGTCTACTTGTAAAATTTTCTCACCTTAGTAATAAAATCCGTCTTTGGATAAGTTGTGCAACTCAATAATAAAACTATTTTTTTCGTATTCTGGCGCATTATGTATTAGAATGCTAAAATCGCAGTCGGAAATGTAGAGTAATTCTTAATTACTTTCGACTAAAACTCTTGCTATTTCCACATTTTCGACCTTGACAACAATAGCTAAAGCTGTACAACCATCCTGAATGGTTATCTCTAACTCTTATAGAGATTACAAATTGAACAGTTGTTGAATAAAATGTAAGTTCCCATGACCCTGCGCTACTACAACATGTAGTACAGTTTCAGAATCTTCTATGACTTTAGCTCTAAGCACCGCATCGTGTTCAAAAATTATTTATTCTGCCTTCGATCTCCACATCTTGTTTGTTGATATTTCAACACTCCCCAGCTTCCAAACATTCTTCCCCGACAACATGCTCCTTGTCGTTGAAATTTGTAGTTGCATTGGTATGACCTAAAGGAATGTGATGATCTCGACTCAATTGATATCCGGATAAATCACAATCATTACTCAGCCAAAAGCTTGCACAAGCATTACACTCCATCGCACTAACTCCCTATCACTCGGAAATGACAAAGTCTCTTCAACTCTTAAAATCTTCTCACTACTTCCGGCTGAAGCTTACAATTTTCTCTCTCTAAAATGAAAACTAAACCTAAATCATATATAGGGGAAGTATCTGGTGGAACTGTCAGATTTTATAGATCCATGGATCCCCCTTAATCACCGTTCATCTCCTAATATATTCAGTGAGAGATGGACACGTGGTTAGGTGAGAGAAAATTTCGTTTGGTTTGATTTGGATGATTAGTTAGGTTAGTTTGTGTGTATAAAGGTATATGAGTCATTTTATAAACCCATCAAATCTGTGACTGACAAGCCATACTTATCTCTAATCCAAAACCCATTTTCAAACCTTCTCTCCCCTCTCCCCTCTAGCTCACTTCTGCGAATCCAAAACCCATTTTTCAAACCTTCGCCGCTTCATCACCTCTGGTCAGTGTGAGATTGGGGGTTAGAAAGATGGAATTAGGGTTCGGGTGGGAGGTGGCAATAGGATGAGTTAGGGTGATGATGACTTCTCCGACGCTGGATTCCTCCTTCCCCGCTTCTCCGTTAATTACGGTGATGATGACTTCTCCGACGCCTCAGATCTGATTGATTACGTCGTTGTTATGGATCAGCCGGATGCAAAGGATATGGTGGATCTGAACTCTCCGGTATCGACTTCTTCGTCGTCATCCCAAATCTCTTTCATTCTTCGCCTCAGATCTGTTGGGAAGTCGCAAATGATTCTCAACTTTCGTCGAAAAAGGTCCCATCTTTACGTCAATTTTGATCCATTTGATAGGTTTAGGGTCAATCATCTCTATCATAGTGTTATTGACTTGTTGTGTTATTGCAGCGTTGTGGGGTTGAATTTCGACTTTGTGGTCCTGAATCTAACTAAGCATAGCACTTATTTGATATACAATGCTTCGCTTTACTTCAGCAAAGCTGTTCAGAAGCAGTATTTTGTGAAGAATGGGTTTGATCAGGTTTGCTTCTTTTCATATTTCATGAAACTTGTTACATTTGTAAGTACAAAATCTGATAAAGCTTTGATCTTTGGAACTTTTGATCAATGACATTTGATACTTATTTGTTATTCAGATGATTCCCGTAGCTGCGAATGATGTAGAGTTTTCCATTCATGTTGTGCTTCTGATAGCATTTACGTTATTTCAGAATTGTGTATTTATGTTGTTCGTTTTAGTAGTCATTTTGAAAATGGGATGCTGAATGTTTGAATTTTTATGGTTCATGTAGCGTGGGGTCAGAAGGTTTCGAGGGTCTCATTTTTCATTGTGGCTGTAGTATGGTTGGCAGCAGCTATATGTTTCTTCATCGCCCTATCTAGCCAATCTTGGTAAGATTTTGAAGCCGGTGATGGCTTCTGTTGCTGGTAATCGGAAAAGCGGAAGTGGAAGGCATGACGAGCTTGGCTTGAGGACTGCAAACTATGGTCACAGCAGCATTATGCTAGGTCATTTAAGATGTGCAAGCTCCAGGGGAAACGGTAGCAGTGGTGGTGACATTAATGTCGGTGATAGAAAGTGTGTGGCGGAGAGTGCAATGATGAGGAAAGCTATGATGAGTATGGATCAGGAGGAATTGAAGAATATTGGAAATGAGATGTACCGGAAGGGTAATTTTGTACAGGCTTTGGAATTGTATGATAGAGCTATATCCATGTGTCCTGAAAATGCTCATCAGTTTTGGTTGCTGCATAATAGACACTTACAATGGAGACATTTAGACCCCTAATATTCTAGTCTTGTGTAATTACAGGCATTTGCCTTACTTGTATCACCTAATTACTATGAATAATATGTACTGGTTACTTTGAGAATCTTAAGGCAGTAATTTGTATGTGCATTTTGTATGTGCATTTTGTATGTGCATTTGGTATGTACATTTGGTATGTGCATTTATATTACAACACATGTCGACTGAGTGAACTGGTAACTGTGTGTTGTTTATTATTTTGGATCGCGTTATATTTTCGAATGTCCTGTTCAGTTTCGTTTTACTTGTTTGAATTTTGATTTCAAATACGACTTTTCATTTTATGTTTGCATTTTGATGTTTGCATTTTATGTTTGCATTTTGTGTTTGCATTTTATGTTTGCATTTTGTGTTTGCAATTCATATTTGAAGAACATGTGTTTCCATTTTGTCTTTGCATTTTATGTTTTATGTTACGTGATTGCGTTTTATTTTTTAATTTTAAACAATTAAATATTTAATATTTATATTTAGTTTGTTTAATTTCTTTGATGATTCTTGAAATCTCTAAGAACACATCCAACATTCGAAAAACCCACCAGCCATCTCCTTTGCCAACATTCTAACATTTATTATTTGCATTGTCTGTATTTCTCTTTGCACTTCCGAATTCAATGTTTTCATTTTGATTCATATTACAACCCATGTCGACCGAGTGAACTAGTAACTGTATGTTGTTTATTATTTTGGGTCGCGTTATATTTTCGTATGTCCTGTTCAGTTTCGTTTACTTGTTTGAATTTTGATTTGCAATACGACTTTTCATTTTATGTTTGCATTTTGATGTTTGCATTTTATGTTTGCATTTTGTGTTTGCATTTTATGTTTGCATTTTGTGTTTGCATTTTGTATTTGCATTTCATGTTTGAAGCACGTGTGTTTCCATTTCTTTGCATTTTATGTTTTATGTTACGTGATTGCATTTTATTTTTTATTTTTAAATAATTAAATATTTATTATTTATATTTAGTTCGTTTAATTTTTATTAAATAGTAATGGTGAACAGTAATGGTGAACGGAATAAACGGTAATGGTGAACGAAAAATGGTAGGTGTGAAAAAAGATGAGTGAGAAAAATGATGGTGAAACGGTTGAGTTTGAGCTCCAAGGAGTGACTAAAATGGGTGGGAAACTAAAATCAACAAACTAACACATCACATTTAATGCATTCCAAAAACTTACACATCACACATTTAATGCAACCAAAAACTAACACATCACCACATAACACACTTGCTAACATTTAATGCAACCAAAAACTAACACATCAACAATTAATGCTAACATTTTGATACAAACTAATTCTTAACTATGACTATATTACCCTTGGTTACATAAATAAATTGTATTTAACTCATCCACGTGTCGCTCCCTCAATCCATCTCAATCCACGATCCAACGGTGATGAAGGGGGATCCATGGAAAGGGGAGGGTTCCATGGGATAATTTCCCATCATATATATAACTCTATGCCTTGGTTAAATAAAAAAGAATTTTTAATAGTTTTGAAGGTTAGAATATTGTGTATAAGGACAACATGAAACTAACCTTCAAATGTACCATTCATTAACTGTAACATATTTTAAATTTTATTCCAATTGTTAGAATGTCAATTGTCACATGCATTTTGGCATGTACCAGCCACTGTAGTTGGAATAATACTAAAAATATACATATAAAAAGTTGGAATAAAATGCACATTAAACTACACACTTCACACAAAGTCTAACTTGAACTAAAAAATATGATTTATAAATCTAAGTCATATGCTCAATAAAAGTATCTCCTTCTTAAGCAAGCGTTGGAGCTAGTGGAAAGTGAGTGTAGTGTGGACATGTGGTTAAGGGTTGATCGCATTGGTATCATTTTCTAGTTAAATAAGTACTAACACAAAATGTATTGGTATAACTAATAAAAACAACTAAAAAGGCTACCTAGCTTTGTGTCTGGTCAAATGCCTCTAGATTGCATGACTCCTCATCATCACATTTACATGTCTTAAATCTTCTACCACCTTACCTCGTCACTTCTTCCCTGTCAAATCCAATACCCTTTGGCTATTTAATTACCATTAAATTAGCACAAGAAAACTAAGTTTTGGCGAGCAAATGTTATCTCACACCATTAATAGGCTATGTCAAAGACACCTCCAGTGCCTTGCATACTCTGTTCTCGTGTGTTCCGAAGACTAATTTACTGCAATCGAACCAAATCCAAATTAAACATGAGTGCAACAAGATCTGGCCATCTTGGCAGCCATCCTTTCGTCCCAAGAAGCATGGTCTACACTTCAAAAACAATTTTGCTTCTCAATCAGCACTCTCATCCATGCAAATCGCACGCAACTAGGAGCGCATAAGAAACTAGATTCTCTTGCGATTGTCTACTTCAATAAGGTTTAATCCCTATCGTTTACAGTTACGTTCATTGGACAAGCTCTGCGTAGAGGAGTTTGTCTCTTATTCGTTGAATCATCTTGATGAGGAGAATGACTCTCTTGTTGAAAAAATGATAAGTAAGAACCCTCCAATGCCAATAAGAGACATTGATACGAACCGAGTTGGTTGTATCGGATTAGATGAATAGATGAATAGATGAAAGGGATGAGATATCGGAGGAAGTTGAGATGAGAAAATGAAGAAGATGAAGTTAGGGTTTAGAGGGGATTTAGGGTTTAAGGGGAAGAAGGAGCAGGAGAGTAAGATAAAAAAATAGATAATCCATTGCTTAATTTCCCCAATGATGTTCATCTCAATACATATATGATTATGTTTATATTTCTCTAATTACATTTCAATCCCTGTTCTTTGTTACGTAACATTCCTTCCTCCTTGAAAACAACCTTGTCCTCAAGGTTGGCATCCTCCGGTGGTCTTGGTGCTGAGAAAATCAAAAACAATTTCATACAATGCGCCAATGATACACATTCAGCTAACAACAATTTCTGCAAATGCTTGCACCATATATCCTCCACGATGAGGGTCTTCCGAAGAGGATCTTCTCTAGGCACTTCTCTAATCATAATTTCCGGCTCATATTCATTGTCATATTCAATTGTCTTTCTCAAATAATAAATGACGTCAAATGAACAAATTACTGTCACTGATGCTAGACTCATCCTCAGCTCCCTTCTTTCACCGGCCTTTTCCGAGTCGGATGTTTAGGTCTGATGTTAGCAAGCGGTGTTTTGTGTGACGGTTGACAGGGTGGGTTTGTGGAGTTGTCGCTGGGTTTTGCTACAGCGGAGACGACGGCCGGTTCACTGATGCTATCTTCCACCGCCGTCGTCTTCGTTTGTGGCCGCGGTTTTTTGTTCCGTTTTCTGGTTTTTTCGTTTGTTTTATTTGGTGTTTGTTGGCAGGGTAGCTTCTGCTGTGTTTTGGAGCTTCTGTCGGTGGTGTTTTTTGGTTCCCTCGGCTGGGTGGTCTCTCGGCGGTCGACTCGGACCGGGTAGCTTTTTGGGTTTTTCGGCTGGCGGATTTTGGGTGGCGTTGGGTTGGCTGTGGCTGTTGGTTTTTTTGAGGTCGTCGCTGCTCTCCCGGGTGGCTTTTGGTGTCTGCTGGGACCTGTGTTGATGCTGTCGCTGCTGCCTTGGCTCGGTTTTGTCTATTGTTTGTTTGTGGTGTGTCTCCGGTGGCTTCGGTTGGCGGCTCGGTGTGTCTCCGGTGGGTTTGGTTTCGGCTGCTGAATGGTGTTCGGTTTGCCTGCCACGTGGCCTGCGTCTTGTGTTTTTGTTGCAACGTGGTCTTCAGTTTCAGTTGCCAGGTGGACTGTTTTGAGTAGACGATTATCTGACGAGGTGTGTCTGCTGTTGACACGTTGTGTGTCCTGTTGTGCTGCATTTTCAGCTGTCCTTTACTGGACACGTGGTGTGACATTCTGGTGTGTCGTGATGACATTAATTTGAACCGGTTTCCATCAATGGCACACTTCATTGGTTCGGTAATTGTACCGTCTGGTTCAGTTACTTTCATCCTGAACCAATTACTTTTAGACCCTGTCTAATTCTCCTCCGAGACTATCCGTTTTGAAGTTCAAAGTCATCATCAATTTAATTATCACTACGTTCTCTGACGAGGATTATCATGGCCGTACTTTTCTTTTCGGTTTTCAGTACATTTTTTATACACATTTTTATACGTACCGAGGCAAAGTACTCGATTTAGTTCTTAGTTTGTCTTTCCAATTTGTATGGACTAGACTGAGTCAGACTAACTTGTGTTAGCCTTTTAAGTCCTCGAGTTGTACGTCTGGCCTTTGGCCTTCAATCAAAAAAAAAATGAACAAATTACTGTCAAACAATGTGTGTTGCTCAACTGAACCCTTCCCACAGCTTGCCAACCTTTCACAACTCCTAGCTTGTTTGAGAACAAAATGCTCACGGACAATTTATAAAAAACTGAGAAAATGTAATTCTGGACCCCAGGTATCCACCTTGATCCTCTTGTAATTGGAACTTGCATCCAAAATTCAGCAGCAGCATCAAGATTAGAGAGCTTTGTTTCAATCTCGAGCGTAGTAATTTTAATACCAATCTCTTCCAGGACAATCAGAACAATGGTGTGGAAATGCATGTCTTCAACATAGCCATTGCGACCCACAGTAGCATGAGAAATGAAGTTAACAACTCCACTTGCTAAGTTATTCTTGTAACTTGATCCAGTGTGACTATGGGTGGAGTAAAAAACTGCAGTATTTTTCAAGTTTAAGCCAACATCATTTATTAGCCCAATGCTGCAAACAGTATAAACATCTTCAAAAGACATCTGTAACTTGACTGAGAGATTCTTTAACTCAATAAATTTTAGCACCTTACACCCTTCTTTCGACTTCCATGTCCTTCTTACTGACAAATATATGTTCTCCAGCAAATATCTTCTTGGAGCATTGTCAACGTGTATAACATAACACAAAAGTAATAGTAATTTTGACACATGACTGATCTCAAGAGCACTCAAATCACCATCAGAAACAATAGGCATAAAACTCTTGAATTTCTCTAGCACCCATGAATAATGACCTTTATCATAACACCAGCAACGGTAGCCTCACTGAAAACCACTAGAGTACCTAACTTCATATCCATTTCATCTGTGCACCATAAACAGTATATACAACTAGTACTTGCTCTAAAATAGCACCTCATACCCTTCCAAACAACCACAAGACAGTATACCATTTGTACCTTCATCATCATCAAATAAAAGTACTTGGCACAAACTCTGCATACTTTGAAATGAGAACGATCCTTATCCATAAGCCTCATTCCAGCAAGATAAAATAACACCATGAGGCTAGTCCCAAAGTCAGTAATCTTACCAGAATCGCTAATATTTCCATAGATGTCAGGAGGCCATGGCTGAGGGTTTTTTAACCAAGTCTTTGTGGTCTGAATAGTTTCCCAATGATATATCATATGCTGAATCCCAAGGCATTCATACGGCATATTAGGTGCAAAAGAAGTCCCATGAACACTTTTATACTCACCGAAGTAGTGTACTTTTAAAGCATAACTCGAGACACCTATTGAACTTTGAAACACTAATTCTGTAACTTCAGCTCCATTCTCACGTAGTGCTACTGAATAAGAATCCACCAATACTATCTCAAAGTACCATTCCCAATGCACCAGTGGTATGGCAGTACTAAAATTCATCTCAGCTGACTTTTTACCCAACAGTGTAGCATCGAAATGTCTCTTATTAACACTCCAACTTGTATCAGTTTGTAATCTGTAGTTGTACCAACTTACATCCCCTTCTGGATAATTTAATTCTCTATGATCAAAATCCCAACTATTGATAGAAACAATGGGCCACCAACACCCATGTTTCGTGAAATGCAAAATGCAAAAACATATCAAGATGTTAGAATTCCTAACTTGTATGTAGCTTTCACCATAAATGTATTCCATTTGCCCCACCACCATAGGCACAAAATCATCCCACACAGATACTACTGCGATCACATCACCCCTTAGTGCATCAAAATTTGTAATCAAAACAAATTCAGTTGAACTATAATGCCAAATAAGATCGGGAGGAAGTGGAGGGGGTTTCTTCAAATTGATTTCTTCTGCATTCACCATTTCAACAAAATCTAAGTGATCTTGCTGTCTAGTAACACTCAAGATTGGGTCACGAGATACTAGATAGTTCATTCTGGCATTTTTAAAGCCACCTGGTGTGCAACCATTTAAATATTTGCACGGAGCACTCCAAGGAAACCCAAACAAAATGGTTGTAGCCTCACCCACACCCTTGAAAACATGTGACACTACAGTTGTATGAAGGTCAGTAGAAAAATCTATCATAGGTACTTCTGAGTTCCACGATATAATAGATTGTTTGGAAATTGATGAATTGAACAATTCCAAATTCAAGGGTTCAGATGTTACCTCTTTACCTGCCACAGCTTCACATGATACCTCATTTACACAGTCAGAATCATCCAATCCTTCATCATCTGAATCAGTAAGGACCTCATCAACAAAGCTGACATCCCCTTGGCTCAATTGAACTGATTCTTCTGCATTTCCAAAATCCATGAGATCCATACAGTCCTCCGTGTCTAGTGATTCCTCACCTACCTCAGTTTCCTTAGTTTCTGATGAATTAACTTGTTCTACTCCAGTTATGGATAAACTGAAATCGGAGTTTGAACTTGGACACGATTCAAGTTTGGTGGGATTGGAGGAGTACAGTGAGTTTTGATGAATCATATCTGCTATCTTTTTTTGCATCTCATCTAACTTCTTGGAAATTGAATCCCACACTTCCGATTGAGATTTTAGGGTTGCTGGTGGTGGAAATTGTTTCTCCAAATCTGTAACGAAATCTTCCCAAGTTACCTTCGGCCAACTCCAACGTTTACATCGATCCCACTCTCGATACCATTGGAGGGCTACACCAGTCAGAAATATCTCAATAGCATGGATCTTCATTTCAGGTATTATTTGGCGAATGCAGAAAAAACATTCAACATGGTAGATCCACCAGTCTACATATTCACCGGAGAAATAGGGTATCTCGGATCGAAGATGAAAGTCTCCAAATGGACTGTTCGGATGTGACATGATATTTTCGTTCAAATCTCTCGATGAAGAAGCACCAATTGATACGAACCGAGTTGGTTGTATCGGATTAGATGAATAGATGAAAGGGATGAGATATCGGAGGAAGTTGAGATGAGAAAATGAAGAAGATGAAGTTAGGGTTTAGAGGGGATTTAGGGTTTAAGGGGAAGAAGGAGCAGGAGAGTAAGATAAGAAAATAGATAATCCATTGCTTAATTTCCCCAATGATGTTCATCTCAATACATATATGATTATGTTTATATTTCTCTAATTACATTTCAATCCCTGTTCTTTGTTACGTAACAGACATGTACGCACTTCTTCTATCTATCAGCAATGCATTAAAGTCGACGGACAATCGAGTTTACCACATTTTACACACTGCAAATGTTGCTCGGCTTGGAGGCAGATTTGCTTGGCTTACTAATTCCTCTCCATATTATTCCAAAGCTACCCCTCATGTTGTTAAACTTAAAAAATTCTCCTTCAACCAGCAGTTTTTCCAATGGTCGTGGTCCTACTAAGCTCACATCCAGTTTGCCAACTTTTTGATGAGGCTGGCCATGTTGCCTCTCGACGCTTCAAACATTTATAAAGGGACTTTCAACGATGGCTGATTCATCTCGCGCCAACTAATTATGGGAAACCAACTTCAACAATGAGACTAACCCTCTTTTCATATGTATGCAAGCTGGTATATAGAATACAGGTGCTACAAATCGTCTCACAAATGACTTTGATAAAGTACAAATGAGATAGGATTACCATGGAGAATTAAGAAAAAGTTCACACATCAAATGTTTTAGGTATAGTATTCACACATTGGTCAAGTTATTTTAACTACATATTGTTTTAAGCACCTTTGACTTAACGATGTGCTTCATGTCCCTTAAATCACCAAGGCTTAGGTTTCCATCCGTAACCTTACTAAGGATAAAAATGTTCTTGTCGAGTTTCACTCTACCGTTGTTTTGTGAAGGATCTGGCAACATAAACACTCTTCTTAGAGGGTGTTGACGTGAAGGACTACTCTACTGATTCACCCTCGCTTAAACAAGCCTTCAGCGTTATAAAAACATTCATACTTCATTGGCATGCCCGTAGGTACCCTTCTTCACACATTGTCCAATACATCCTTCGAAACTTTCAAATTCCTTCAAAGTCTAATTAGTTCGATTTTATGTGCAATACCTTTTGATAAGGCAAGAGTCATCAACACCCTTTTTCAATTTTGAGTCATGTAATCGTAATCACTATTTTACCTAGTCTTTCTGATGTATGGGGTCATGCCCAAACTTCCGTAAGCGGACATAATTATTTCTTATTATTTAATGCTCACAACCGGTTTACTTGGATTTACTTACTGAATGTAAACGTGATGTCTTTGATGTTTTTCTTAACTTTCAATCTCATGTGGAGCGACTACTTAAAAAGAGTAAATTCCAGAAAACCACCCCTATAATAGGGGTAATTCTAGAAAACCACCTCTATAATGTGAATTTACAGAAATCCACCTCAATAACATGCCCCATTAGCACTCTTCCACCAATGTCAAACGCATGATTTCACTCGCGTTACTTCATTTTTAAATTGTCATTACTCGATAAGTTACACAACCCTAAACGAAATGCCATCCAATTTCACTTATCTGTGTTGAATTATTCAGATTGAAGAGCTACATCACTTAAATCCGGTTGAAACATGGGCGGCGCTCGAATCTGGTTGAAATGGCTCACGCCTTAAACTTGTGGAATTGAAGAGCTACGCATTAGAGAATACGCGTTCGGCGCCGACAGGTAAGAATATGTCTTTAGGGCAAACCAAATTGATGGATTAGCTTTAAATTATTGGAATTAAAACTCAATTATTGGAGTTGATTGCATCCATTTACTTGTGTAGGTAAATCAAATCGGTAACATTAATGTGTTAAATTGTGTATATCAAGAAGAGATGTTACAAGATTTTTTCTCTTGTATTCATAAATAAACCTTTTCTCAGTTATATTGGGTTTGGTTTGTGGTGACTGATATAGGTACAAGATGATAAGTTCAAGTTATGTGTCCATCAATTCGGAGAAGAAGACATGTTATTGTGGTTTAATTGCGAAAGAATCAATTGCGCGAACAGAGATAAACTATGGAAGAAGGTTTTACGGATGTAGTATGCATGGAACTCAAACTAAGGGTTGCAAATTCTTTCTGTGGAGGGATGAGCCATTTAGCAAAAGGGCACGAAGAGTAATCAACCGACTTGTATCAGCTAACAAGAAGCTTGAATTTGAGATTGCGGAGATACGTGCAGCAAACAGAAGCAGTCCTTATATTGGATTTAAGGTTGTATTTGGTTTGTCAATTGTATTGTTAATTGCAAATGTGATTGTTGTGAAGTGGGTAATTTGTCACCGTTATATAGTGTGTAATGTTGTTTTTTTGCATCTTGTAATGAATGGGCTTGTATTATGGAAACAGACAACATGATTTTGAGCACTGATGCATCTTGTTCGTAGTGCAGTATGTAAAATGTTGCTGAAATAATTGGACAATACGTTCCCTGCTTTTCAATGAATGTAAGTAGAATGTAAAATAGGAAATGCTGCTGCAATAAACAACATATTCAGTAAATTAAAGACAATAGCGATTTTCTTTACAAATTACCTGATAACCATCACGGTAACACCCTGATGTTCATTCCTTACACAAAAATTGTTCACTAAGTTCACACAACAAAAGGTTACAACTAGTTAAAAACAAAAGGTTACAAATTGTTCAGAACTTCAGTTGAACAGAGTTTGACCAGCAAAAGCAATCTCTTGCAGTAACAACTATCAAGCTGTTGAAGTTAGCGCATCTTTCTTGACACATTTTCAAGGTGAATGCCTAAGGATGTTTGACGCTTGTACTCTTATTGCCTTATTCTTCCTATTATTTATTCTACTTGCATCACCTCTTGGGAAAGTTTCTGAGCTCGTAGCCTATGCAAATATGATTTTTAACATTATAACTTAGAAAATTTAGCATAAACTCAACAAATAAACAAAACAAACCTATATAGTATTTGTTGATGTCTCTTGTGGAACTTTTAGGTAGAGTTGAAGATGTTTTCTTAGTTTTTCGTGATTTCTTTGTTTTTCCTTTCACTAAGTCATTCGGGTTCACCTCAGTAACAATCTGACCAAACAAATCCTGGAAATCCGAACCATTTTTAGTCATAAGCTTTTTTTCAATTTGGTACTCTTATTCAAAAATTGATAGTTCTATTACCTGCTGGGCTTGAGAGACATGAATTGCGTTAATACCATCATTGTCAGTTCCATGAACTTGTTCACTGGTTGCATCCATATGAACTTCACAATGTTCAGCACTATCCTCAATATTAGCATCCTGAGTTGCATGCTGCTGTTCAATGGTTGTTGTAACAATGGCAATCTGAGTTCTCTGAAATAAAATTAGTTAGAAATCACATGTCAAATTGAACATAAATAACTGAATCGCTTATACCATCTTAATATACTTTCATTTTTGTCTTCCGATAACCACTGAGTTGTGATTCACAGGTCTTCCCCCAGTGCTTTTTGGTCTAATTGATTGGCTACTCATGGATGCTTGAGTACACTTGTTTTTGTAGTGTCCCTCCTGTTCGCAGTTGCGACAATGACGGTTCTTTGATAATCGAATCCTTTGGTGTGACTGCTAGGAGGCTCCTCCCCTATTTCTCTTCTTCTGGCATTCTTCTTTGGACGACCGGGTTGCACTATGAGTTTCGCTGGTAATGGTGGTATCACTCCCGACTTCTCCAACTCAGCTAGCCCAGGCTTTGCATTAATAACCTCACCATGCGTTCAAATAAGTTTCCTTTGAATAAAATTCATGAACATAATTCTCCACTAGAAGTCTAGTTTTCATTAGTGCACACATTGCATGAGGGCAGGGAATTCCAATCAAGTTCCACCAAAAAAAGTGGAAGTTTTGTTCTCTAGATTAACCACGTATGTCCTACCCCTGTGGTCAATCTCATACGATATCCCTCCACTAAACCAACGTTCACATTCAAAAACCTTCATGCTTTGCTGATTCTATATGTTTCCTTGCATTAGAAGTAAATCTATTCATAGCGCAACATACCCTCACGCTTACTCACAAATCGACGCATTAACTTGGGTCTAATCCATTCAGCCATCGACAAAATTGATTTCTCCCTTGCAGGTAGTATATATGCATTACAACTCTCACACAAGTTATTCAATAACATGTTACTATTGGTATCTATACTATAACCATGCCTAGACCATATGACTGGATCTTGTCTGACTAAATAACTATACACACCTTCGTCAGCCTCCTAAATCTCATTCATTGCATCATCAAAATCACGCTTGGTAAAAGATCGTGCTGCTCTCTAGATGAGATCCTTAAATCCTTGGATAGGCCATGTTTTCTTAAAGTTGTTATGCAAGTGTCTCACCCACACTCTTGCAAATCAATGCCCTCCTGGTTGAGGGCTACAAGTAAACCCTGCACACAATAAAAATGTAAATAACCAAATAGGTAACCAAGTCCTGAGTATACAAATGTAAACTTAAAAATATAAAAACACAAAATAGGTAACCAAGACATTACCTTCTGTCGATCTGACATGAAACTAGGAGAGCAGTCACCAACGTCCCTTAAGAGTATGTTCAGAAACCAAGCCCATGGATCTTTGCTTTCAGCTTCAACCACAGCGTACACAATTAGGAAGATATTGTTATTTATATCTTTCCCGACAACAATGAGAACTTGTCCAGTAAAGGCACCTTTCAGATGCCAACCGTCGAACCCTATTATAGTCCTACACTCTCTCTGAAAACCCTCTTTACATGTGTTTAAGCATACATAAAGTGTCTCAAATATTGGCCTCTCTAGATCATCTAAACACACCTTAACATATGTTGAACTTCCTAGATTCCATGATTTAATTGTGAAAGTGTAGTCCCATACCTTTCCATATTCCTCTCTACTACCTCCATTGATTTTCAACATCACCCTTAATCGTGCTCTCTAAGCTTGTGCATAAGAAATCTCCACATTGTGATCCCTTTTCACATTGCTTATAAAGGCAGAAATCTTTCAACTGGGATCATCCCTGTAATTTTCTAAGTATCTATCAGCCAGCCAAACAGATGTAACCTTAGAATTCTTGTGTATCAATCCACAATTAAGATTTTCATCGAAGGACTTAATCTGGAAACTTTCGTCTACTGATATTTGTCTAGCATATACTTTGAAAACGTAGTTAATTATTGAACAGTTATATTTTTTCCTAGAGTGCTCCATTGGACAGCCACACTTCTTAATATAAAGTACATAAATCCTCCTTTTTTGTTGTGCATGTAATAAAAGTCTCTACCATGCTAAACTGTAAGTTGTCTTAACACCTTTCTCAGTATACTAGCTGAACAAAAAATCATGCCATGTTTCAAGACAATTGGAGAGCTAAAATCAAAACTAGGTTAAACTTGGGAAACCTCAATCTTTTAGCTTCATCCCCAGAATCACTAAAACTAATAAACTCGTCTAGGTAATTCACATCTACCTCATCAAACACATCCTCACCAATATCCGTTTCAAGAGTTTTCAACTCAGGTCTGCCAGATCTATCACCAACCACATCAGACACATCGCATCGACATATGCATCGAACAAGTCATCAACTTCGTCTTCAATTTCAGAGAAGAAGATATCCCTATTTGATTCAAAACTCTTAGATCCTAACACTTGGTCAGTCAAAGGTGCTGCATCATAACTAGTTTCTTGCAAACTTCCATGGAGATGAGGTTGCTCAGGGTTTTCTGAATGCGCTGCAATATTTTTTCCTCCTCAATGGGGTCAATGTCTGGACTTTCATTCCTCAACCCATGCGGGTTTTCTCCCTTGAACCACATAAATTCCAAAAGACTTTTATTTACCAATACCATTCACAACCTCTAACAGAACCTAATCACTATCTAGCTTTACAAGTCCTTTATCAACTTTTTTCCAAGCACCAAATGCCACATCTCAACAATATATTTCAAACCTATCTTCTCTTCAATCATGTCTTCCAAGATAACTTTAGAAATCAAATCTATATCAACATCCTTAATGTGTTTACCCTTACAATACTTCAATTCATTCCTCTTATACATATAGATGACTTTGATATGAACCACAATATCTAGAAAAAAGCGCATATTTAATAGTGTAATAAATCAACTAGCTGGCAAACATCTACCTAAAAGCATTCAACAATGTAAGGCATCATTATGAAATCTCTACCTCACACATGCATACCCCCACAAGCCTCGATCATATTAACAACAGCTCAGTTGTTTTCCCCAAAATTGAAACCAACAAAATCAAATATCTACATACAAGATAAAGTCCTTCAAAATCACTAATCTAAGGTCAAGGTTCAAAATGATATTATACTCAATTTCAAACTAAAAAGCTCAACACATAACTTCGACAGCTGACATCCTCCTCCAAGGTTCTTCAATCGGGTAAAAACCCTAACGCAGCTGAACCCTAACAATGTTGTTGTGTCGCCTCTAGGTCGCATTCCACCCAAAATCAAACTAAACCTAATCGATGCCTGGAGGGACGGTGACGAATCGAACAAAGTTGTGCGAGGTTCGGAAACAGATCGAACGGGGTTGAGCAAGAGGGTTTTCGTCGAGGTTAAGCGAATTGAGAGTTTAGAACGAATTTTTTCATTAAAATTGATAAATCTTTTTTAAAATTAAACGCTTTGCACATGCGCGTGGAGATTTAACGCTTTGCACATGCACATGCAACATTAAAATTAATTAACCTAATTAACCTAATTAATGCCTAATTAATGCCTAGTTAATCCATCTAACGGAGATTTAACACTAATTGAGCGGAAAACGTTAGAATGTGTGATTCAGGAAAAAAGAAACGAACAACGGGTGGTTTTCTGCAATAAAATGTATAAGGGGTGGTTTTCTGTAATTACGGCCTATAAGAGGTGGTTTTCGACAATTTTCCCTCATGAAAAATGTGAGTTGAACATGTTTTGCAAGTGAAATGCACATGTCAAATGCAGTAGTATGGTACAACCTCATTGATAAAATACAATCAACGGATGTAAAGTGAATTTAATGAATCCATCAAAATAGGTGGATTCACATGAGATATCCCTTGATTATATAAGTCTACGAATATATAAGTTCTCGTGAGGTTTATTATTCATTCACGTAATGTGTTGTAATATTGCGTACTTGTAAATCACACAAATCAAATCAAATCAAAGCAAGGTGTAATCCAACTCGTTCTTATTATTGCCTTTTCTCATCTTTAAAGCATCCTTTTATATTTTAAAGAATAGATTCACCTACCAATCAATATTATCAAAAAAATTAGCAAATTAAATATCTTTTGTCGATGTATTTTGGTAAAACATTCACTAATCTGTTTTGGCTTAATGATAAATGCATCTATTAATTACTATAACTGGTAAGAAAGGGTTGGTAAGAGTGATGTTAATGCCACAGGATAACTTATATTTATCAAAAAATGTCTTCAAAATCAAATAAATTAGAGTAATAACAAATGAATGTTGGCAGAAATCTGTATGTTTTTTAGTCCCTCTACAGTATCTGTCTTCTATTCAATTGGAAAAACAAAGATATGGACATTTACGAGGAGATGTTTTTTGATAATGTATTTGGCAAAATATCACAAAGAATAGTTAGAGTCATTACTTAAATAAATGAGAAAACAATACTTGACTCATAACATAAACTCTTCAGACTTACAATGTCATGTTTTATAAATATAGAGCAGTGTGAAACTTGAGACATATCAAACATAACAATGTCAACTTCTGGTTCATCCAAATCCCTGAAAGTGGGTATTGTGGGATTTGGGTCATTTGCTAAGTTTCTCGCTGAAACTTTGATCAAACAGGGTCACACCTTGCGAGCTACCTCAAGATCTGATTATTCCCAACTCTGCGCGGAAATGGGTATTACATTTTTCAGGTGACTTAGTTTACAAGTAATCTGTTTATGTCAAATCTTGATGACTTTCCATCTCCTCCATGCATTTTTATGTTTAAAATGATTCATTACCAAGGAATCTTCCATTTCAGGGATGTTGGGGAGCTTCTACAGACTGATAATGATGTGATATTGCTGTGCACATCTATCTTGTCTTTTGCTCAGGTTCTTAACTCAATGCCATTTCATAAAATGTTGAGGCCTTCGACTCTTTTCGTGGATGTTCTGTCTGTCAAAGAGTACCCGAGAGACTTACTACTTGAGGTAATACACTAAAGTTTCTAACATAAACCCATGAATAGTGAATACTAGTGGCTGGCAAGCTATTGATATCTATGTGTATGGACTTAGCAGATGCTGCCGGAGAATGCTGACATACTTTGTACTCATCCAATGTTTGGACCGCAGAGTGGCAAAAATGGATGGAGGGATTTGACTTTTGTCTATGAAAAAGTTCGCATCAGGAATCAAACTCGATGCTCCAATTTCCTTAATATTTTTGAAGGCCAGGTTACAATCATATTTAAAAATAGATTTCTTTCATTGGCATATGCAACAAGACTTAATTAATATCAACCTTAACTTCCACATACAAGAATGTGGATATTGCAAATAAAATGTTATTAACAACTTTTGGTTTTCAGGGTTGCAAAATGCTAGAGATGAGTTGCGAACAACATGATAAACTGGCCGCAAAGAGCCAGTTTCTTTCCCATGCCATTGGCAGGTAAGACCTTTATGTAGTTTTGGTATATATATATGTGTTAAAAACTTGCGTCTATGACAATTCGAATGATGTGAGTATTGAAAAGTAAAAACGTGACACAAATTTATGGTAATCCATTTTGAGATTATATGTACGTGTGAATAGTTATCTTAACTCAAACAAGCGGCAATTCACTAATAACGATCAAAAGAAAGTATAAATATGCAAAAGTCCCTCTTCAAGTCATTCTACTACGACTGATCTAAATGCATAATGAGCTCCCCTGAGTGTAGAGATCCCTCTCTTTAACTTGTCACGTCACCTTCTGTTCACCATACTCTTCCCAATATTCTCATATGTTGTGTATGTCTCTTAGGCAACAGCATGTCATACATAATCTTCAACATGATTTGCAGTCACTTCTCCAATCGATGAATCATCGAATCTGTTCGCCTTCTTTATTGGGTGATACAACCTAACTCTTATAACAAATCAACCATGTGTGTTTTGATAAAAAGATGTCCTAATTCATCAACCGTTCTGGAATTATTCTTTTATTTTGCTAACACCTACTTTGCTCTTTTTTGTCGTTTTTTCGCTGGGAGATCAAATACATTTCTTTTGCTCTTTTGGTGCGGTTGGACTCTGGCTTATTAGTACTTGTCATGACACCACCTTTATCATTTGTTGGCTCTTGTTCTTCAGTACTAGTGCCCATTCCCCTGCTCTTCTTTAGTTGGTGGTGGCAAGCCCTCCTTTCAAGATCTTGTTTCCATCTCACCTGGTTTTAAGTGCTCTTTTTTCTAAACCAAAGACCAAGTGGTGGTTGATTGTTTGGCCGCTACTCACTGTGTCATTTCCTAATTCATTAGCATCTTTATCCATGGCTTATTTTTGGTTTTGGCTCCAGATAGTCTCCTATGATTCTGATCCTCCTTTAAACTTTTTATGAAAATGAGTCCTTCATAGTCTGATCCGCAGCAATTTGACTTACTTCTCCTCCTCCACCAGAGGTATCCTTAACTTGTTTCTCAGCAATAGCCTTAGTAATTTCCTTATCTTTATCACCAGTATTGACATTCACATCCATATGAAGTCTAGAGACCTCCTCCCCAACAGTATCAGCTATAACACTTTTTATAATTTTTTCAATATTTTCAAACTCAGCCATAGGATCAACATGCTCAATAAGCTCAACAAAGATCTAAAGTCTTCATGGGTAGTCATACTTTCTTCATTAATAAGTGAAAGAGATTTAACCTCAACATTTGGTGTAGGGACATGCTTTATCTCCTCAGTTTCCCTTACAAATTGTTTTGATTCACTTGCCTCCCCTCTCAAGCGCTCAACCCTTCCCTGATTTCTCTAATTTTTTTCTTCTTTAACTTTCGTCTTTTTTCTGCTTAAGCAACTTATTCAACCTTTCAAAATTTTCTTTATCAGCTATCTTTGTTTTCTGTCTAGCCTCTTTTTTTCTTTCAATTTCACATTCACTCTCGGCCAGTCTCCTCTATTCATCCACCTCCTCAATTTTTTCATCTGAATTTTCTTCCTCGTTTACCTATTCAGAGGTTGCTTTCTTTTTTCTGGGTTTTAGAGCTTTCTTTTTTCCCCCAATAGTTGCGCACATCTCCGCATGCATAATCTTTTTGGGGCCGACTTCTTCCCCATCTTCTTTTCCTCCCGGATCTTTCCTGGTGACCTTAGAGTGGCTCGGCTCCTCTGCGGGTAGCACCACATGTAGTAAGATATTTATCAATCTCAACGATTGCTATATGCGAGACGTCAGAGCTGGTTGCACCATTCCTTGAGTTCAGCATCTTAGCTTCTCGGATTAGGGTTTATCGTTAGGAGGATTAATTGGAAGTCGTCTGAGTTGTGTAAGAGATATAGTGATTTTCCAAAAACAATTTTACTTCCAAAATTTTCTCTCAAATCCTTATTTTCTCGATTCTAATATTTTCCAAGATTTGTTACAGGTCTAAAATAACACGCATAAGAAAATATTCTATCATTGGTAAAAAATAAGTGTGACATTTCCTTCTTGCCCATTCATCCTCCTAATTTCGATAGGGCAACCAAAAGTGATGTCAAATTAGTTTTCAAATAGTCGTAGTCCCAATTCAAGGTCTTGATTATACGTATTATTATACCTCAAGATTGTGTTCCGAAACGATAGTTGGGAAATTATTCAGGGCTTTACCCCTACAAGGCTTCAAAATCTTCTGAGAATGCAACTGTTCCAAATTCTCTAATTTACTATTTTTTGAAAATATACACATTTTGATATTGTTACAAATGTACCTTTAATATTTGTTACAATTTCATGTATTGTATTTCCTATTATGATTTTGCAACAATGGTTATTTACTATTCTAATTCTGATCTAACTAATATGAACAATTTTTTACTCAAACATATGAGACATCAACACTTTACATTAAGAATTGACTTTCTTCTGCATTGATGTTACATAGGATCTTATCAGAATTGGATGTCAAAGCCACGCCTATTGACACAAAAAGCTTTGAAGGCCTTGTCCAACTGGTAAGTAAATGATCATCTAGTTGACTATAAAGTATCAGCATCATAAACTGATGCCAGTTTCTTTTAAATCGTTTAATTTAATTGTAGAAAGAAAATACAATCGAAGACAGTTTCGAGCTTTTTAGCGGTTTATTCATCCATAATAAGTATGCAAAAGGAGAGGTATAATACTAAGATATCTGCTTACAAACTGGTTTAATGAAATGTTACTAACTTAACGAGGAAACTAAACTTGCATGCTGTTCCAGCTGAAGAACTTGGAGCTAGCTCTAGGACGAGTAAAACAAAGTCTGTTTGGGAGGATGGACGAATCAATAGGTGATGAAAATGATCATATATTCTTACTTGCTTTTCACATTCGCTTACAGAAGACAACTCTGTTTTTGTTGCTTATCGATGATTCCTCGAAAAAGAAATATATCTTAAATTTTTTGTTGATATATTATTTGAATTTTATGTCAGTTGTTAACTCAGATTGCACAGATCATCAGACAGCAATTCGTAATTTCTCAGTTGTCAATGTAGAGCACAAGAATCATCAAACTGAAATTTCACCTGAAAGCGAAGAAATTACAAATTTGTTCAATAATACATATCAAATATCCGGTAGGAATCAGAATTCAAAGAAAAAGGAGCAAGCCACAACAAAAATGCAACTGACTATTCACCAAGCATGCACTAGCAGCAATGGGAGGCAACTGCCACGATATTCCACAAGACACGCTATAGGACTCTCAACGTCCCGTTGTTTGATTTCACCAGTGGCTTTCTTGCCTCTCAAGCAGACTTGGTTCTCGTGCAGACAAATATGATGAAATGGATATTTGGTTCAGTGGCTTTCGATCAGTATATAAACTGCAGCGAATAAATGGGATTATAAAGTGTATCTTCTCATTTTAATAGATCAGCCGACATTAAAACATTCTTTGTTTGGTACACAATGAAAGAGTTCAATAAGATGGTTAGCAAGTTGCATCCTTAGAGTTTGGGTAGGATATTTATCGAAGGTGATAAACAAGAAATCAAGATTCCAAACTTATTACAAGCCATTATATAGAGGAATAGGGATGTGCACGAATCGTGTTCGGCTCAATCAAACTTTAAGCTAGGAGGGTTCAACCAATTTTGTGTGCAAAACACAGCTTCATCCATTCGAGGAGATAAAGAACTACAGAAGACATCAAGGACACGTCCACTAATACTAAAACGAGACTCTAATGCTACGTTGGAAATTGGAATAGAAAGTATATCACGCAGCATAGCAACAACAACTTTGTAGTATTAAGGATTAGTCTACCACCAGTTCCAAATGTCAAATCCAGAACCATTATTATCATTTTACAACGTTGTACTCCAAATGCGTCTCAAGATCAGTTTTCTCAAAGGTTGCAATTTCAATTTTATATTTTTTTCAGTCTTGCTTCCTAATTCTAAAACAGCTTTAACATTGACTGGCCTTGTGAGACTTGTCATTATGTCGGTACTCTCTAATGTATTAATGTCATCCTCATTTTTCTTTGTTTAATACATTCCTTTTGCATAAAAATTGTAAAAATTATAGCACCACAAATTCGTCCAAATTAGTGAGAGTAACTTTAACCCAGTTACCCTGAAAGAGGTGGCCAAATGATGGCAAGCAGAAAGTGCTCTGTGAAGATCCAAAGTTCAATCGCCTGTAAAACTTGTCATTGGTTTAAAGCACCATAAGAGGTTTATCATGCAAAACTTGTCATTGGGTTGAACTATTCAACAATTACCCAATATTTATCATACTTTACCCTCATAGAACAAGTCATGGATCCCAAAAGCATAGTTTGATTATTACTCCATGATGTCAAGAAGATTGGGTCGATGCAATGTGACGTAGCGGAAGCCCGCGTGAATTGTCAAGCGACAAATTCACAAACCAATACTGGATACACCAGATATAAACCGAGTAAAACTCAAGATTTTATTGATTCAAATTAATGAAAATTACAAAGGATTGGCTAGTTATTTATATGACTACAAGTCTAGCCTAAACAAAACAAAAGGCGATGTGGGATTCAAAATAAAAAGACAAACTTAGGCTTTATTGGCCCGTATCAGTCTCCTCCACTTATGAAGAACTCGACCCCGAGTTCTCTTCTGGATACAAGGTTTCATCTGCATGATACTCATAAATGTCTGCAACATTGAAAGTGTTGGATATATTCATAGAATCAGGTAGCGCCACCACATACGCATTGTCATTGATCTTTCTTGTGATCTTAAATGGTCCGTATTTTTTTGGTTGCAGCTTCTTGTAAGTTCCTACCGGAAATCTCTCCTTTCGCAGAAATACCATAACATCATCACCCACTTTAAACAACTTTACTCGACGCCTTTTGTCTGCAGCTACTTTGTTTCTCTGATTAACAACTTCTAACTTCGCTTTCACCTCCTCTTTGATATCTTGAACCTCTCTGGCCATCTTTTCTGCAGCCACATTAACTTCATGACCTCTTGGTAATTTTATCAAGTCAACAACATGATTTGGGATAGATGTATAAACAATCGCAAATGGTGATCTCCCAGTAGCAGAATGGACTGCACTGTTATAAGCAAATTCAACTTGTGGCAATGCCAAATCCCATTGCTTAGGTTTATCCCCGCAAGAGAATGGATCAAATGAAAAGTGATAGTTTGGTTGTAAAATAAAAAGTAATCCTAATCGTTCATTTGCTTTAGATCTGACGGTTCTAATTAAATGAAAAAAAATATTATTTTAAATATAAAGGGCACATTTGTCAATTAACTCACAAATATATTTAATGCACATCATTTATTGTTTTGATTCCTTAGTTTTAGTAACCGAATAATAATTTTTTGATTTAGTCAAATATTTGAAATATATTACAATGATCTGATTCCTTAATTATTGGTCACCGATTATATTTTAAATATATTTTAATTTATTTGATTCCTAAAATATTGATAACTGATGAATGATTTATGATTTTTTCAAGATATCAATTCAGCCGTCAAATGACATTCAACTAATTTATGAGTTGATTCAACATGATGGATTTCTAAACCATGATAAATATTGAATCATAACATACTTTTTATTGAATCATGCAATTTTTTATAGTGTCTTTACCTTTAAATTATAATACAAGATTCAGTAAATTTGTTACAATATAAAAACACGATTTGAAATTAACATTCATTGTTATACATATGATTCAAAAATTATACATTGTTGATTCTTGAACCATAACGTATCAGATAATGAATCATATCGTCATTCGTTCATTCACAACTTTTATAACTTGATTTTCCTCTTCTCCATTTGATGTTTTTACGTCCTATTAGCAAAGTAAGAATTAACAATCCGTTTCATGAAAATCACAGTCAAATCAACATGATTCACTATTTGATACTTTATGATTCATGAATCATGTGAGGTCAAATGATGAACCACAATATGATTCATCATTTGATACATTATGATTCATGAATCATATCGTATTTCGTGATAAAATATTGTGACAATCGATCAGCTTGTGAGCCAAGAACATCGATCTCAAACCGAACACAAAAATCAAACCAGCATGACTAACCAAAAATTCTTCAAGTTCAGCACTCAACAACGTAAACATACGTACAACACACATTTTACAACCATAAAAATCCACACCAGTAGCGGTTCCTTGAACACTTCACACTCCACCAAATTCAACACCTTCAACATGCTCGTTTCGATCACTTCTTTCGCGATCCTACTCACTTTTTCATAAATGTCGTCGCTCTTTGATTGTATCACTTTGGTTTGTAGATTTTGATTAAAAAGTTGAGATATTCAAACGTTATCTTTGCCCTGATTATATGGAATCTCTTAATGTGTGTAGGACTAATTTACCCTTATTGATTTATTTATTAATATATTTAATGCTTATTTTATTTTTATATTTATAAATTGACCATAAATCTAAACCATCCAATTATTATTATTGAACGTTTCAGATTTCTTTTTACTTTATAACTAACATTTACTTTTCACCTGATCTCTATTCATCCCCGCAAATACTACGAATCATGTTCCCTAATGTTCTGTTTGTCACTTCTGTTTGACCATCTGTCTGAGGATGTGCTGTAGAACTTTTGTTGAGTGTTGTCCCAAACATCCTCCATAAGGTAATCCAGAAATGAGATAGAAATTTTGTGTCGCGATCTGATGTGATGGACTTAGGAACTCCGTGTAGACGAACAACTTCTTTGAAAAATAATTTTGCAATGTTCGAGGCATCTGATGTTTTTCTGCAAGCAATGAAATGTGACATCTTTGAAAATCTATCAACCACAACGAATACAGAGTCAACTCCTCGTTGAGTCTTTGGTAAACCCAACACAAAGTCCATTGATAGATCTTGCCAAATATCATCAGAAACAGGTAAAGGCATGTAGAGGCCAGTGTTCTGAGATTGTCCTTTAAATACTTGACATGTGTAGCATTTCTTGACGATAGTAGTTACATCCTTCTTCAGTTGAGGCCAATAGTATCGTTGCTCCAGACTAGCAATGGTTTTGTCTCTCCCCAAATGACCACCTAGTCCTCCACCATGCAAATCTCTTATCAGTTTCTCACGCAATGAGGAACTTGGAACGCATAATTGATTTCCTTTAAATAGATAATCATCTTTGCACTTAGCCCACACTTCTTTAAAATCACCACAATGATGTTGCAGTTTGCACTTAGCCCACACTTCTTTAAAGTCTGGATCTTGATCATATAACTCCCTGAGCACTTCGAACCCCGTAATTTCTTGTGACAATGTAACAAGTAAAGAAGCTCTTCTACTTAACGCATCAGCAACTTTATTCTGAACTCCTGACTTGTGCTGAATAATGAACGGAAACTTTTGCAAGTAACTCACCCAACGAGCATGCATCTTATTGATGATCTTCTGGCTATTAAGGAACTTCAACGCCTGGTGATCTGTGAAAAGAATGAATTCTCGTTGAACCAAAAAATGCTCCCATTGCCTCAATGCTCGATAAACAGCATAGAATTCTTGATCATAAGTGCTCCATTGTTGGCGTGCTTCACTTAGTTTCTCGCTGAAAAATGCCGCCGGTCTTTTCTCTTGAGATAAAACAGCTCCAGTGCCAACTCCACTAGCATCACACTCTACTTGAAAAATCTTGTCAAAATCAGGTAAAGCTAACACTGGCGTTGTACACAATTTTTCTTTAATCAACGCAAAGCTTTCCTCTTGTGTTGGACCCCACTGAAACCTTCCTTTCTTCAAACATTCTGTGATGGGTGCAGTTATAGTACTGAAGTCACGAACAAATCTCCTATAAAAGGTTGCAAGACCATGAAAACTTCGCACCTCGGTGACTGATTTTGGGGTTGGCCAATCGCGAATAGCACGCACTTTTTCTTCATCCACTTGTATTCCCTCTTCTCCAACAACAAAACCCAAAAATAATAACTTATGGGCACAAAAATTGCACGTGGTTGAAACCTTTGGAAAGATTGAAAATTTCTTGGGGACTTCTCCATCAATTCTGCTTTTAATGCCAAATTAGATGCCTCTGCCACAGTCCAAACAGTTTGCAGTCCCATTTTTTCTTGCAAATATCCTTTGAGTCCACTGATATAACGAGCTACCCTCTGGTTCTCTGTCTCTTTCAACTCATTGCGTTCAGATAGTCGGAGGAACTCGATAGTGTACTCTGTCACACTCCTTCTCCCTTGATGACAATCAATATACATTCTATAAAGGATCTGTTCGTAATTCTCAGGCAAGAATCTCTCCGTCATCAGCTGCCTTATGCGTCTCCAAGTCCGAATTGGACTTTTATGTTGTGCTCGTCGTTGTGCTACCAGTCTGTCCCACCATACCGCAGCTGTGCTTTTTAAGCGGATTGCTACCATCTTCACATGTTTACTCTCCGGAACCTCCATGAAATCAAAGAATCTATCAACTTCGATTTGCCAATCTTAAAATTCCTCAATTCCCATTGTTCCATAAAACAATGGAATATCTGCCTTGACTCGATAATCATGATGATTATGTTGATCTCCAACTTCAGATTCTTCATCAATCTCATGATCATCTTCTGAATCAGATTCAACTCTTCTTGATTGGCGATGTACTTCGACTCTTTGAGGTTCTTCTCTCCTCCTTTGAGGTTGCTCTTCTCTCCTTCCTTGATGATTAGCCATAGCGGTTGTCAAAGCCGCTACTTGTTCACTCAATCTGGCCACCGTCTCGGCTAAGATGTTGACATCCACCACAGGTGCTGCTAGTTGGTCCGCCATAGTTTGGTGAAGAACTCTTTATGCCACTGATGAACAAGTCTCTTGTAATCCTGCTGAACAGGTCTCTTACAATCCCGCTGAACAGGTCTCTAACAATCCTGATAAACAGGTCTCTAACAATCCTGATAAACAGGTCTTGGATAATATAGCTTTTAGGCAAATCCTAAATGCTAGTAAAACTTTGGTTTTAGAGGATCAGCGATAAAAAGTCAGGATAAAGCCTGCTCTGATTACCAACTGACGTAGCGGAAGCCCGCGTGAATTGTCAAGCGACAAATTCACAAATCAATACCGGATACACCAGATATAAACCGAGTAAAACTCAAGATTTTATTGATTCAAATTGATGAAAATTACAAAGGATTGGCTAGTTATTTATATGACTACAAGTCTCGCCTAAACAAAACAAAAGGCGATGTGGGATTCAAAATAAAAAGACAAACTTGGGCTTGATTGGCCCGTATCACAATGTCATGATAACAACCATTAGACGTCACGTGCAAAAAACCCAAAATTTATAAAGTTTCCTCATAAAACAACTGTAGAAAGTGCATAAATATTATGGAATTCCTCCAATCCATATTCAAAGGAGGACCGACATTTTTCTTCCCTTTCTCATCTTCATTATACCATTCGTGATGACGTGATTCTTGATCGCACAATCTATCAAAATCCTTCTCATACTTCTCAACGTGCTCTAACATTAAAGTAGAATTCCATCTTGTTGGACCATCCAAATAAACAAGATTTTGAGACTATATGAATTCTGCTTTGATGCATTCCGTGGATTATTTTAGTCTTTGAGGAGATAATCTAACCTTACCGCATTTCAGATAGCATCAATACAAGGTTATTGTCCCTTGATGCCATTATTCACAATCAAATTTAGAATATGAGCACAACACATCAAGTGTAAATGTTCACCTCCGCACGCAATCCGCCTCAAGCATCTAGTTACTTTTAGAGTTAAGCAAGGGTTTTGTCATTAGAACTTGCATTATCAAGAGAAAACTCCAGATTTATCCCCTTTTGAAGAATTTGTTCCCCATTTACCCCAGTTGTAAGTTTAGTTCCTCATTTACCCCACTTTATAAAAATGCTTTTTCAAAAAGCGCCTACACAACTAAAAACGCTGTTTCAAAAAACGCTTTTACATAAAAACGCTTTTTCAAAAAACACTTTTCATTAATTCTTAATTAAATATGTATAAAAATTTATTTTTTACTAATGTTTGGGCTAAAAACGCCTTTTGAAAAGGCTCTTTTAATTGTCTTGTCAAACACATTTATGATAATTTTGATTTGAGGCCAACAGTCTGCCCTCAAACAAATACGATTGTATTATTTTACAAATCCAAAAATAATTAATAACATCTCTTAACATGGTATATCCAGATGGTATCACACACCTAGGTTCAAGGTGGTTCAACAACATACGAAAGCCACGCTCTTTAAAAGTCTTAAACGAAATCTCATCGCAAATTATAAATTAAACCAGTACTCTTCGACAGTCTCTGAATTATAATCGGCGTAATTCCTTCCACCAATAATTTATTTTCCGCATTAGTCTTTCTCATATAGTTATGCACAGTTTCCTTTTTCGACTTTGTTAAATAATAATCATTGATGAACTCGATGTAAGTGTTTGCTTAACGAACTCGTGCCATATTTTTTAGGATCACACTAATACTAAGATCTGCAATAATTACATTTGGCAAATTGTTTACCTTTAGATCACGTTATTGGAATCTTGCGAAAATGAACTCAAATCATAGACTTTGTACCGTTACTCCCTTCTTCATTTTGCTCGCATCATGCGTCTACATAATTAATGGGCTCAATACTCGATTGTACAAGATGTTGACCCGAATCAATCATACTTGTTGAAGGAAGATCATCCATTTGAAATTGAAATAATAATGCATTAGAGAATTCATATCAAGACTACAAATGAATGAAAACAAAAGTTTATTTAACGTTGTTCAAGAGTGTTACCTTTGATTTAAACTTGAGTGGTAATTGAAAAAACAAAAATCTAGCCGCCGCAAGAAATTTAGGAGTAGCGAAAAGTAAAAAAACTGAGAAGGTGAAAATGAATTTAGAATTTAGATGTGATCGATAATTCGGTTTGGCTTGGATTATATCAACTCCCTATAATGGGAGATGCATAAAATTAGTTGGTATTATTCCAAGTTCATTCCTGAAGGTAAACTATTTGTCCTTTCACATAATCTTTGAGGTCACTTAGCTCATGACCTCTTGTGACAAATAATGTGACAGACTAACTTATATAGCTATCACACGCACAATACATAAATGTAAGAGAAACTGGAATGTTACATATTACCTAAAAATTAGGAAAAAATATAATTTCCCCAGCCTCCGTGATCCGTCCTAAGAAAAAAACTACATTAATTTTTCCTCGAGTGTGTTTGGAGAGTAAGGAAAGCGTGTATTGGTTATAGAAACTGAGAGATTATTTTACAAATTGAGTTTAGAGAACGAATTTTTGGTAATCTTAAACAAACTTTAAAATGAAACATCTTAGGTACTAGACAAGATGAAAGTTGGAGAACTTGTTTTCATTAAGGGTTCCAAACAAGCCAAACTGAGGCAAGTATTGAGTTTATCACGTTTGTTTAACTTTTTACAGATTTGAATCGAAGTTTTTTGAGCTTTGTAAATGTATGCTCAAGCTCAATTATCCAATTTTTACGAGCTCGATCCGAGCTTGAGCTTTTATAAAAAAAATGAGTCTTAAACGTAATTTGAAATATACGCATAAATTTAATTGAGTAAATAAATTTTTATAAAGAATTGAATTGAGATTTTAATAAACTATAAACGAGTCGAGCAGTAGTTAATTGATGAAGCTTCCTCACAAGCGGCTCACGGATGCTTGACTCATTTACACCCCTTATTTTTCATCATTTTAAGTTGGAAAGGTGATTTATAGCTCAATGGCTCCTCTTTGGGATGCTCATAAAAATATGTGTGTTTGTCTTTTCTTGTTAAAATCTTACGTCAAAAATTAAGTGGGTTTAAATTATTAAAAGAGAAAAGGAGGGAAACCTCGTAAAACAAGTATTTGTCTATGAATTTTAATATTTTACACCCTGATGGCATGAATATATTTTATGTATGTTGAAGTGAGAAGAGTATATGTTTAGATAATTGATGAGTTCTTGATAGTGAACATATTATTTTGATAATTTTATTTTTCAAACTCTTGAGTTATCGAAAAGATAAAAGAATACCTTTGTTCGATCGCTTTTGGTGAATCTTTCTTTCATTTGCACAGTATTTGTAATATTGTCTTCATAAAATGCGATAGATTTATCTTTGTAAAGTAGTGAACTGAGTTTTGGAGAAGAAGATGATTTCTGTATTATTCTTGAGGTGTATAAATACAGGTTACATGCAAATATTCACCTTGAATGATTAGGGAGCTAATCCGGCTATTAGAGATATTTTGACTAATATTATGGGATTACATCAATCAAATATATGTGCATTAACAATCTTGAGGAAGGAATGAGATTCTAATACTAACTACAGGCCTATATACATAATATAAATATCATTTCACATTCATAATCGGGTTTTAGGACAAGTATTTATCGAATATTTGTCGAGTTTTTATTGAATATCTTATTAAACATATCTATAAAAGTTGTTCACGAACATATATAAACAAGTATTGACCGAGATTTTATCGAATCAATCGTCGAGTATTTATCAAGTGTATCATCTCACTTGTACATAACCCTAACACCAACACTGTGGGGATCTGGTGGCTTTGGAAGGGACTGACCATGGAGGGCATAACTATCAAGAACGCCAGAGCGACAACAGCTGACCAAGGTTGGCTGAATTACCTCAATTAACCGTCAAATTGTCTTAATATATACAATTTTTTCCCGATTTGAGCGAATATCCTTAACTTGATGCTTCCTAATCCAGAATTTCAGTATCAATTATTAGATATTTATTCAAGTGGATCAATTTATTTTGGTGAATTCCTCTCTTTTCATTCCATTTTAACAATGCATCAGATTATTCAATCTCAGGCACTGATGAAATATAATCAACGGATGCAAAATAGGTTATATAAATCCACAAATTAGATGTATCCATAAAATAGATGGATCTGCATGAGTAAATCTTATTTATACATGTACATATAAGTTGTAACAAAATTCATGATATGTATAAATAATTTTATAAACTGCCAGACTAATCAATGAAAAAATGTATACATTTATCTTCAAATCAATATCAATGAAAATATTTACATTTTTCTTCAAAAAATCAATATCTATTATAAAATAAACATGTCTAAAAAAATTCCCATTAAATTATAAATTCTAGACATTGGCTTCATGTACATAATTGCATTTCGATGAAAAAACTGCACAAGCCGAAGGTCAGCATAAAAAAGAAGAAAAGTTGCTATGAAGTTATCTCCTCCGAGACATTGAGTTTGGGTTTCCATCAAACAACTCATCGATCATATTTTGAATATCATCCGGCTGATACTTCACGTACTTCTCCGTCTGCCTCCCCGAATCCAGATACTGTCCGAACCTCCCTAGAAACGATCTATACGCCGGTACCACAACTGAAGACACCGATATCCTAAGCTCCGATTGCAACTGTGTATCACTCACGACCCACGTGCTTTGCGTCTTGTGAATGCTATCGAACATTGCGTTAAATGCCTTGAACCTCTCCTTTAAAGCTGGCTTGTTCACTTTCCCGCTCACTTGCAAACCTTCATGGCTTAAACAGACTAAAACCTTTCCCCAAGTTTCCCTTTGGTAGGATTTGTGGTATTGTCGAAGCTCGGAGGAGCGCTTTCGTCCCCATACCTCGCCCATCATTCGGTATACTTGGCTCACTGTCTTCATTTTTTGTAAAATGTATCGACCGTTGTTCATTAGGAATATGTAGCGGAGAGACGGGTCTCTGTAAAGGTTTGATTTAGCATTGAGGTTTGCATCGAGAAGCTCCATTATGGTCGCGATCTGTTTTAAAAATGGTGAGGATGAAGCTAATGTGTAGCCATTGTGATCCTTGTTCTGTTCCGGCTCTGCGTTGCACTCGGCCGAGGATTCATTTTCTTGAGCTGGGTCATTTTGATGTCGTTTGAAGACTTGGTCGAGCGTGTTCCAATACTCACACGCGTAGCCAAGGTAATTGATCGTGTATCGTGTAAGAGGATGAACTGCCCCGCTAGGGACGGGTTGTTTTCCAACGTCGCTTTTAATTGAGTTTTCAAGCTCAATGAAGATATTGACGATCACCTCTCCAATGCGGCTGAGTACTGCTGAGGTTTCGCTTTTCAGCTTCTCCGCTGGCTCGCTGGGCTCAAAATGGGACCTGATTTTTGGAAAATTATCACGGATGCTCTCGTACATGTCTATAAACTTGAAGAGCTTTTCGGGCGATCGCTTGGCATTGGCTACACTGTCAGCAAAGTTAAGCAGTTTTATACCAACTGATTCCACAAGAGGGCTGAAGAGTTCATTCCACATGTCAGGATAGTTCGTGAAAACATCGGTACAGAGTTTTTGCTCCCCCGGAAAATGAACATTTGCGGCTTTATCAACGACTCTGATCCATGTGCTGACCTCTCCCTCGAGTGACTCCCAAGGCATTCTCTGTAGATCATCATCGGTTAAGACCTCGAACTTCAGTTTTGTCTGTGCTTCCATAAATGCGCTTCTTCGCGCTAAGCCATAAACTTCTGAACACTCAGTTTTGTAGCCTGAAGAGATCATTGCATTAGCAATTCTGCTCATGCTGGTCACAACTCCCGGTGAGTATCCAGGAAATTCAACCTCATCCCCAGTTACGCTCCCATTGGCTTCAGGTAAAATGCACCTGTCTGATTCCTGAGATTGGTGTTTAAAAGAAGCTTTTATCGACTTGATCTTCTTCGTCTTTTCAGGATCATGATGCCTTTTGGGTTTCTCTAACAGTGTATGTAACTCTTGTTCCAAAATCTTAATCGCACGCTTTTGGGCGCATTTGGATCGATTAAGACCTGCAGTCATCTCAGTCGAATGCGAACTGTATTTTTCGAGGGCATTTGCAAGTTTTGACAAGCAATTCAAAGCATTGAAAAACTCAACATCCTCCTCATTAACATTCCCAAATGTGGCAGAAGGTTCGCCCTGGCCGCAATCATACTTATCGATCAGACCCTCGACCAGGCCTAATAACACCTCCACTGCCTCAGGGAAGTCCAATGTAGATGGGTTATCAATGCACATTCCCTTTATATGTGTATCGATCTCTTGGCACACTTGACTCAGGTTGAACTTACCGACGGCAATCCCTAAGGATGTTAGATCGACCCTTTCCCTTCCCTCAAGCTCTCCCATGGATTTTGCTGACCCCGGATCATCTGCATTGTCTGATTCATCTGCCAAATATAGGCTCCTCCCTGCAAAGCTACGTGATTTTTCCGGTGGGTGGGAGCGGATTTTCTCCATCGGATAACTTGAGACAAAAATCAGCTATTCAGTTGTGGAAATGTGTTCTTGGTTTTTGTTTTGTAAGACGAGGAAGAGAGGAAAGAAAGGAATAATTCTCTCGTTTTGTTTTTGGTAGGTTTTTTCAGCAAGCCGTAATGACCGTTAGTTTTTTAGAATGTTACTTGGGGTTGACATTTTGCAAGCCACAATTTTTGGGCTTTTTAGTACATGTAGTCGTGTAAGCCACATAGTAGTACGAGGAATGGTGTGATACTTATGCTCCTTTTGTATGGAAAAAAAGGGAGAAAAGAAAATTCAATAGAAAATTTAAATAAAATTATTTGGATGTGTTTGGTCGAAGAAATTTTTTAATGTTATTAAAAAAATTAAAAGTGATTATGGCTAACGTCAATCATGAGAATGAGATTGTGAAGCAAACTCTTCCGGCCCTTCAAAACATGTCTGAGGATATATCAGAGAGCCTCTGCTTCCTTGAGCTGCACTTTAAAACACTTGACCATGTATTTTTTAACTGAGGAAATTCTAAAACTAAATTAACTAAAGAGTCTGAAAGCTTACTCTATTCAATAATGTTACTTCCAACAATAAAAGGATCGCCATCTATATGTGATGTCACCCAGTAGTCTCCCAAAAAAATAAAATTACCGAGGCAGTGCCAAAGTCGCAAGAGTTGACAGTATAATACATGGAATAATAGTCTTCTGCAGCGGTACCCTTCAGGATACTGTCTAAGAACGCAGAACAATTGATTTGCTCGTGGTGAACACACGAAACTTAATAAACCATAAAAGGACACACTATAGTTGGCAAAAAAATTCAAGCCATAAACATAAGAAACTATAGATTCTGTGAAGAATTAACAATAAATGGCATGAATGCACACAACGAAACATACAGCACAAGAACCCTGCCTGATATCATAACCCTTCTATAAAATATCATACAAGTTCAGTTTCTACTTTGAAACTCGCATCCAACAACACAAACAGTGCTAGCAGTTGAACCCTCCAAAGTACCAAATCAAGAAATACCATACATTTTCGTTGCCGCCTTTTTGGTATTGTTATTTTTTTATTCATTCATCAACCAGAACAAAAAAGGATGTCAGAACAGCCCATACTCATTTCCAAATATAAGATCTGCAACACAATTACTACTTTGACAAAATAAAACCCAAAAAAAGATTAAAACTTATCTCAAAAAACTAAGAAAAACCCTTGCGAAGCTTCTGAATTGCAGTGTACATCTTCCTTCTAGACCCGACAGCATTTATCCCCATATCCTTGAGGTCATCCAGCGTGAGCAATGGCAGAACCTCATCATCAACCTCATGTATCTCAAAAACAGGCGCATACCTCCCTAGCCCTAATCCTATCAGCCAATCCCTAACTCCATCAGCACTTGAATCACACTTCGGACCCCTTGAATCAGACTCGGGCATATTCTCCAACTCATTGTCAGAAACCCTAGCCCTAACAGGCCTCCTATTCCAGAAACTCAGCGTCTCATTGTCAATAGAATGAACCGGGCTAGGATCTTTCAATGGACTATCAGAGCCATCTGCTCCTTCAAACGCATCATCATCGTCCTCTCTATTCTCCATTTTGGATGTCCAGTTGGTCCTAGCGCGACGCACCGGACCTTTCTTGCTGCTTAATTTCCTACTCCCAAACTCAGAATGTCCCTCACCTGAAAAATTCCTCTCCTCAGCTGCATCTAGGGTTTCATGACAATCCCCATTTAGGGCTAAATTAGTAAGCGGACGAGTCTTGGAAGATGATTTGGAAGAGTCCTTAGGGGTCCTCCAGTGTTTAGGTCCAAAATGGATGGACGGGGTCTGGTCGCCGATCTCTCCTAAACGGACACTGGGGCGGCGTTGGCGCTTGCCGAGGCTGGAATCAGTTGCTGGAGGTTGTAAAATCGGTGTAGTGTTTGGTTGGTCAGGTTGTTGAGGTTGTGGTGGAGCGGTGGCCGGAAGGAGTGACTCGGGTGGGTCTGATTCGGACATGGTTTTTTAGCTGCTGAGGTCAAAGTCGGAAATGTTAGACTGGTGGCGTAGAAGCAAAATGAAGCCTTAGGTGGAACCGATGAGACAGTGAGTTAATGTTTGATTGTTTTTGTTATGTTGTGGGCTTCCACTTGTTTCGTTGGGCTATCACTTTGGGCTATCATTTTGGGCTTCCTGAGTACAAAGGTAAAGTTGGAATGGAGTAGATGTTTTCAACAGACAGAAAATCGACATTATAATGGATGAAAAGTTGGAAATAATCATTACATTTATTTTTTACAATTTAATTTATTATGTTTCAATTTATTTTTAATTTAGATGTTATGAGACATAATAAAATTTGCAATACACCAAAATAAGTTACATATCATATTATAATATAATATTTCATGAAGTGGTAAATGAACATGTGACACCAGAAATGATTTCATTAGATGCATAATATATTGATTATTTTTCAATTCACAAGAAGTGAATCATTGCAATACCAAAAGTTTATACATCATATGTATATTAAAAGGGAAGTATGATTGGACACGTGTCGTCGTGTGAGCGATTTGGCCTATGTGTCATTTTTTTAGAATTTTGAATTCTTTTTCCTTTTCTCTGATTGGCTGGAATATTTTTTGAATAATAAAATTTTTTGAATAAAACTTATCTCATTTTTTAAAATTGGTTGCCTAAATTTAAAATTTAAATTTGGTTGCACACAAATTTAAAATTGGAATGATATAATCATGAGATTCAATATATCCTCATACGCAAATATGGAAATAAATTTAAATCATATATATATATTAAAAGGATGTATGATTGGACACGTGTCGTCGTGTGAGCAATTTGGCCTATGTGTCATTTTTTTTGAATTTTGAAATTTTTTTCCTTTTTTCTGATTGGCTGGCTTTTTTGAATAATAATATTTTTAAAACATGGAGGACTGAACTACAATTAATTATAAATATTTTATACTTAATTATACCATATTGAAAAATCAAACTTACTAAATATTAATATATCAAAAAGATTTTATTCATTTTCGTTTTAATGCACTTAATTATGGTAACAAAAATATTTTGCTAAAATCTCTTCAATTTCAAAATTTTGTTACACGAAATCTCAATATCATACTTTTCTAAAATTCGAAAATTAATGAATTCATCGCAAATTAATGAATGTCATCGCAAAATCAAATGTCCATGTCCATGAAACTCAATGATGTTTAGTAAATGCCGCACAGAAAAGTGATGAAGAATCTTTCCTAATTCCTTTGTACATTTATGAAAAGTTTTCCTAATCAATATTTCTTTACACTCAAATAAAACTGAATATATCAAATTTAAATTACTTAAAATTACTCAAAATATAACTTCACCCCGCACAAGGTGCGGGTAAATACCTAGTTTTTATAGTATTTCTCGAACACTTGAAATGAAATTACTTATGTGTATAAATCGAATAAATATAAAAACATGTATATTAATTTTTATTTTCTTTAATCCTCTTGAAGAGGATAAATGATACATTAATTTTATAAAATGTTATCATCCTGAGAAGTGGTTGTAAGTATTTTATATGTAGAGGTTGTATCATGTGGAACCCCCCTTTTCATGGATCCATGAATCTCTCTTTGCAGCCGTTGATTGCATTTTTTGTGTGCACCAGATTGCGCCACGTAATTGCACATGACAAATGCACACGTGATATGCACATAACAAATGCACATGTGAGTTGCACATGCTTCATTAATGCGCTGGCGCAATCTAGTGCACACAAAAAATGCAATCAACGGCTGCAAAGAGGGATCCATGGATCCATGAAAAGGAGGGATTCCACATGATACTTTCCCTTTATATGTATGTGTTCTCATGAAGTATAAATAAATATATTATTCTTGTGCACATTCCTTTAAGTGGAATAACATACATGTATTTCTAGATGAAAATGTAAATACATTATTTTATTTATGTATCTCATAGAGTGGACCAATGAATTAATTAAGAGGAGGGACATCATCTCAACCGTTGATTTCTATCAATCGATCTAACAGAATCATCAATCACCAACCGCCCCGTGTTTTTTGCTAATTCATTTTAATTTTATATAGAAATCAAGTGAATTTCAATCGCCAGGTTAATCAAATCAAAGACTAAAATTAAACCTTTTTCTCACTAAAATATAATGTGTCTCTCGATCCTAACAATGTTGACATTCTTTACTCTTAAAAATGCATAATGTTAACTTGCTAGAAAATAATAAATCAGGTATATCTAATTGATATCACTACCCAAAACTTAGTTGATAGTAAGTTATATTCTTTGTGACAAGTTTGAGTCGGCTGCCCCTATTAAATGATAATCTAAAATATCACTGAAAGTTTACTTGGACACTCATTTAAGAACCTATAATGTTTTTTATAATAGCGACTTGACATAAAGGGTTGTTAACTTATCAAATTTATAAATATCATTTATAAAAAATGTAAACGCAAAAATCCCTTATGTTCCCTGAAGAAATTCAAGATATGGACTCATTATTAAATTAAATCATTTAAAATAATTTGGTTTGAATATGTAGCGAACTTATACTCAAATTTTTACTTGAAATAGTTTGTGTGCAATCACAAATTGACCCAACAGATGCATAAATGTTGCGAATATGTTTAAGACTATTGCTCATGATATCAAGTTAACTTTCTCGGATTAAGGAAAAAGCAACTTGACAAATCGACTCGTTTCCTTTGACTCATATTGACCACACATAATAAGTACAAATATTTCTATAAAAGAGCTTGATATTAATAATTGTTCAATACATATTAACATTCATCATCTATGAAAAATTATTAAGACCGCAAAGAGATTTGAAAATTACTAAATATGAGTCTCCATTTGATACTACTACAAAAAAGTATTTTAACAGCGCTTATTTTATTCATTTAACAGCGCTTAGTAAAGTGTTGTCGTATCGACTGCTGTTAAAAGTCATAAACATTTAACAGCGCTTTTCCTAAATAAGCGTTGTTAAAAGTCATACATTTAACAGCGCTTTTTTGAAATAAGCGCTGTTAAAAGTCATACTTTTTAAAAAACTTTTTCAGAATATGTGTTTTTGTTAAAAGTCATATATTTAACTTCGCTTTACCACTTCGCTGTTTTTTTGAATTGCTGTTATGTGTTCTTATTTTTTATAAACATAAAATTAAATACAACACCATTGACAAAGATTTTTATTAAGATCAAATCACAAACAAACACAATTAAATATGAAAATGTATTCACCTATAGTTGAATATGTTGACTGAGTTATGTGAAAGCGTATACACATTTATTTTGTTGCTTAACCGTTATTGAGACTTACAATGCAACACATGGATTTTGAGAAATGCATACGTAAATTCTTAGATAAAAATATGTACAAGAAAATCCCTAAAGGATCAAAATATGCATGAAGCACTACATGAGATTTCAGAATAAATCTTAGAATTTTGAGTTGGGGGAATTTTAAAAATGTACTTTTTTCATCTCTTTGTTACAATTCATTCATTCACTCACTTAAATCTTATTATTATTGATGATCATAATAGCTGTGAAATTATTTTTTCTTTTCCTTAGTGATAGGTTTTGATATACTTTATCATAAAAATGTATCGTTGAGATAAATGAATATCAATCTAAGGGAGGCTTATAGATGTACTTTTTCTTACGTCTTTATTTTTCTCCCAGTTGGATTTTTCTAAGAACTTTAGCGTGGTAGATTAAATATCATACTACAGAGAAAGTTTCATTACTCAAGTCATCCAAAGAGAAAGTGTCATAATATACATTTATGAGTGTTGTATGACTTTTGAGTTTCAATTCATTTCATACTCTTTATAAATGATGTAGGCTCAATATTTTGTATAGAACATAATAAAGGAAACCAATACCGTTTTTATTGATTTTAGAAAATTCGTGTACAATTTCTAATATTCCTCTGATTATATTGCGTAGTATACAATTCTGTGTTTTGCTAACTTGAAGTTTACTGTTGCTAAGCGAGGGCCGCGATGACTTATATCTCATTTTAGCGCTTGACTTCTTTGAGTAGCTATAGCAGGCGATACGCTGTATGTACTTGTTTACTGCAATTAGCTAGGATTTTCTCAGAGAAGTCTTCTTTGAAATTTTCAGGATTCCTTCAAATGAATAAGAAACGTTCTATTTATAGGGGAAAAGTCTTATTGGGTTGGACTTGATTTGCAGGCTTGTTTGTTGCCCAACGATTCACTTACTTTGTTAGGTCGGTCCAAAATGATTAAATAAATTAAAATTTATTATTATTTCATAATAATTATTTCATAATAATTATTTCTCTTTATTTTCAGCATTTAAATAAACTTTTAATGCCTACAAATTATCCCTCTGGGTCGTGTTATACACAATATTTGAACGTTGTTAATGACAAGATCCTGATTCATAAGGATCTGCTTGCGTCAAATTTGTCGTAAGACCATTGCAGAATATTCTATACTATATTTTTATCCAACCTAACGAGTAATAGTTTGACTCCCTCATAACTTGTCCTAATAGTCCTAATTTTTGACCGGAATGTTCTAATACAAATTGAAGAAGCAGAATCATTAAGAGAATTGCCAACGCAATACCTTAAAGAATACATTTTTTAAAATTTACGAAGTTAATAAAATCACATGTATAATCCACTAGCATCGAAATTCAAATATTATTGACCAAAATATTGATTCTTCACAACCAAAAATAAACTAACTCTAAATAACATAAGAACATTTTTTATTAAAATGTATTGGGTTCTACATATTTACCAAAGCTCATGTCTGTACATTTTAATTTTTATCGCAACCCTCATATTCAATTCACGTTGTTATAAATTTTGAATCGCCTCTCGACGACCTACTACAATAATGGCATCGTTAAGCTCTCTTTACTCGATCCACGGTAGGACCAATAACGGATGAAAGCACGTCCACAAGAGGACCAACCGACGCAACTATGCAGATGAAAGCACGTCCACAATAGGACCAATCACCAAGGCATCACCTTTAGGTTAAGGAGTTCATGAAGACTCCTTACTATCACAAGGACACCATCCTAACATAAGAACATTGTGACTCTATTATATTTATCGATACGAAGTTAAATAAAACATCTCCAAGCACAATAACAATCCAAAATAGTTCTGAATCAAACGGAATAATGCTCTCTGCATTTATCGGACATAGATCCCTTGCAACGCATTGGAATTTACCACGAATTTAAAATGTTATTGCAATTCAAAATGAAACTATGTCGTCTTTATCTAAATTTACGACATTTTATTCTAATTAGGGCTGCAAATGAGTCGAGTCGGGTCGAGTATTGGGTTGCTCAAGCTCGTCTCGTTTAATTTTGACGAGTTCGAGCCGAGTTTTTATCGAGTATTAAAAATCGTGTTCATAATCGTCTCGTTTAATTTTGATGAGTTCGAGTGCTTATCGAGTATTTCAAAAAATAATATTTATAATACAAACGCATAAATTTGAGTATTAAATGAATTCTAAACAATTATAAATATTTTTAAACAAATTAATTATATAAATATAAAACAACTAAAACAAACTATCATTATATGTATTATAAATATCATATTCATATTCGAGTTATAAATGAGTATTTATCGAGTATTTGTCGAGTTTTTATCGAGTATCTTATCGAGCATCTATTCGAGTTGTTCACGAACATAAACGAGTCGAGTATGACATTGTTCAAGCTCGGCTCGTTTATTAAACGAGTTTCATAATTTTGTTCATACTCGACTCATTTATTATCGAACGAGTATTGACCGAATTCTTATCGAGTCGGTCATCGAGTAATTATCGAGTGTATCATCTCACTTGCGGCCCTAATTCTAATTTCAAATCAATGAATTCGTTGTAAAACTGATTAATCGTGTATGAAGTTTCGAAGTACATACTTCATTATGCTTGACCGAATCCTTGTAAACACATATATCGACTCACTTTGTTGAAATTTTAATAACACAACTAATAAACTAAGTATTTAGAAGAGAAGACTTACTTTTCTCCGACATCAAGCAAAACAGGCAAGCAAAGCATCAGCTCCCAAATCAATGTCAATGTCTCCCTCCACATTCTAGCAAACCCTAAACCCACAACACCCTTTTCTTACTCGCCTCCAATGGATCGAAGGAGGACCAATTCCCCCTCACCGGGTGGACAGGGCTACCACCACGGCAGGTCTGCTTCAGCTACTGGAATCTCAAACATAAAGAGGAATCAGAATTTAGCTGCTAAGGCTGCTTCTGAGAGGCTTGCTCAGGTCATGGCTACTCAAGCTGCTAGAGATAATAATCGTTATGATTTTGATGATGATGATGATGAAGATGATCTTGACTTTGCTAATGAGATTCCTAGTTTAGCTAGAAATGTGAAGACTGGGAGTATTAATAGGCTGGCTATTCCAACTGGGAATAAGATTGCTCGATCTCCATCGCCTGCGGTAATCTTGTTGATTTGATGCTTTTAGTTGTTTAGGATTGTGTTTTGAGATGTGGGTAGATCTGCATTGATTTGGGATACGACTCGGTCAATGCAGATCTGATGAGAACTTATTGATCAACTGATTTCTTTTAGTGCTGATTTGGACTTGAAGTTGCTTATTCACTTTTGTTTTGGGGAGTAGTTTGCTAGGAGTATTGTGGAAGATAATGCTGCAGCAACTGGTCGGTCTCAATCCACTGGAAAGATGCCAACTGCATCTACTGCCTCAGTCACGGTGGAAACTACATTGCCTTCACCTATTATCGCTCCTTTGAAGACTGCAGTATCCTTGCCGCCAATGGACCCTCCAAAGAGCCGTCAGCCGGACAGGAGGTACACAATGTAACATTTGTGATGCACATAAGGAAAGAAAATATCTTAATCAAATGGTTCCATATGTGAAATAAGTTGCGATTGGTGTCTGCATTTGGGTGACCAGTTTTTATTAACCTCATAGTCCCTCTTATGTTGCATGGCTCACATTTACATTGAATGTGTGGAGCACAGAATGCTGTCGACTAACGGACTTTCAAGCATGAAGGTTTCGGGAAGCAATCAAGAATCTTCAGCACTCCGAGATGAGGTACATATATCTTCCACATGGAAATGAGCGCATATTGATCAACTAAGTATTCCACTTATGTTTGGAGTTTGATATTGATATTATAATAGTTTATTTTGCTGTAAATTTCCATTTAGCTTGATGTCCTACAAGAAGAGAACGAGAATATGCTTGAGAAGGTACATTTTAAACCAAATGTTACAATCCTTTCGTACAACTAGTAGTTGATGGTCCGTCCTTGTCAAACGTAATATACAGCTCAGATTTGAAGATGAGAGAACTAAGGAAGCGGAGGCAAGGGTCAAGGAGCTTGAGAAACAAGTATGGTTACAATGTTTAATTATAACCTTCAGATAAACAGTATTCAAATTGTTGTAAAATCGTTGTCGTGAAAACATGGTAAACCAAGTTACCAATATGTGTAGGTAGCTTCTCTTGGTGAAGGTGTATCACTGGAGGCTAAATTACTAAGCAGGTAAACATAATCCATTACTGATGACATCATATTTTTTTTATTTGAAGCAAAGACTTTAATGTTGTCTTTTTGATATTTTACAGAAAGGAAGCCGCACTGCGCAGACGAGAGGTAATGAACATTAACAATGCAAATCAATAACCGACTTTATTATTTAAATATGACAAGTAATAATATAGTATCTGAAAGCCTAGTAACATATACAAGGAGTTTTACATGGGAATGCATAAACCAAAAAGGTAATCTTTTGATAGGAGGCTCTCAGGAATGCAAAGCAACCTAATAGTGGGGCAGATAATGAAGTTGTGTCACTTCGCTCCAAAATTAAGGTAAGATTATGCGAGCAGAGTTTTTGTGCTTTGTAAACCAAGAAATGAACATTTGAATTAAAGTCTAAACCGACACGTGAGTTTTTTTAATTCCATCCACTTTTCTTATGTTATATTTCAACCAGGACATGAAGGGCGTGAAAGCAGCCACTTTGAATCAACTTCATGAAACCGAAAGTGAAATTAGAACACTGCGCTCTATGACACATAGAATGGTTTTAACTCAGAAAGAGATGGTGTGTAATAGGAGGATTCTGTTCTCTTATCAGTGTTTAGCACTCCTGTAAATATTTATATGCATATACTTATTGCAGGAAGAAGTAGTTCTTAAAAGGTGTTGGCTTGCGCGCTATTGGGGATTAGCAGTACAATATGGTATTAGTTTAATCTAAAATCCTGTGTATGATCATTTTATTTGTAACATGTTGTCCCTGCTTTGCTATATAAGTGTAGTTTTTCAGTGCCGTAGCATAACTCTCAGCTCTCTTATCATGGAAGCACCCTTCACAAAAGAACTCATATATTTGGTATTGTCTGAAGGTATATGCGCAGATGTTGCAGTTTCAAAACATGAGCATTGGTCCTCACTGGCACCCCTTCCCTTTGAAATTGTTCTCTCTGCGGGACAGAAGGCTAAAGACGAAAGTATAAGTAATGGTATGCACCATTTATCTCACTCGTATGTGCAGTATGGGGTAGGCTGAATCCAGTTCATTTCCTCATTTTACTGTCATTCTCAGCAAACAGTGAAAGCCAGGAAGGGAGTGAACTTGTTCAAGATTTCAGTGATTTCAGTGGAGAGGGAAACATTGAGAGTATGCTGTCAGTGGAAATGGGCCTAAAAGAGTTATCTTCCTTGAAGGTTTATTTTCCTCAATAATTTTTTTATTTCAAGTATGGGTTATTTTATTCGTCACAAACATTTCACTTATGTATAGGTGGAGGATGCCATAGTGCTTGTTTTATCTCAGCAACGACGCCTAAATGCTGTCCGGTCTTCTCTATCAGGTATTTTTGTGTCCAATTGGATGCATTTTCAAAGGGATGTCAGTTCATAATTGTGTACCATGAGCTTGGAAACAAATAATAAAATGGAATGGGTCATGTACCAATCCTCATTCACCTTCGTTCTCTTTTCCAAATCTCTCGTCAGTTTCACTTGTGATTATAACTTATAAGTATACAATATCTAGTCAATTATAGAAGTTTAAAGACTTGTTATGCTAAGTATCATTCCATATTTGTGGCGGCATTTGAAACCAATTTCAACTGTCCTAATGACGTAAGACGCAAGCCTCTAAATTTGGTAAATATTCTGGTATATTCATCTATGTTTTGTCCATCTACAGAAATGAAGTCCCCTAGTAACCTGAAGTTCAGTGATGCAATTGGTAAGAAATATTGTTTTTATTAACCTGTTTATCAATGAAACTAAAGTGATCCTTTGTGAATATTAGAGGGACTGCTAGTTTTTCAGCTTTTGGAATGATTCTTAGAAAAATTTCATTTAGTTCGGTTTTACTTCAGTAAATATCCAACTGTGAAATCCTCTAGTAGCTTCAGGAAGTTATCTTGTATACTGAAAAGCCGGTATATTACCACTTACTGATTTGCAATACCTGTTTGCTGTGTCACAGAACTCAGCCCAGAAGAGTCGGAGGATGTTCTTTTCAAGGAGGTAGGATTATACAAATATTTGTATTCTGGCTACAAATGTGACAAGTTATAATGGCTATCGCCTCCCTAGTGCATCTCTCAAACGTAAATAGTCCGAGTACGAGGTCTTTAACTTTGATAATGAAATCCAAATTGCTTATTTGGTCTCATGTTTAACCAACAGGCATGGCTCACGTACTTTTGGAGAAGGGCTCAAATCCATGGGATTAAGGAACAGACTGCGGCTCAGCGACTAAAATTTTGGATAGAACGCAGCGCGCATAACCCAACATCCCACGACGCTGTTGATGGTAATCGATATCTTAGAACCTAATAGTGCATCATATTTACAACTATATTCCTACCTGCTAGTTTCTCCATCCACTGTTCATTAGAGTAAAAGGACTCATATTTCATATTTGTAATGAAAACTGATCTATCTGTTTCTTCCACCATGTTCAAACCTCAGTGGAGCAAGGCTTAATAGAGCTAAGGAAACTGGGAATCGAGCAACATCTATGGAGTGCATCTCGAAAGAACTGATTAAAAGCAGCAATGCATCCTGTGGGTCACTAACCTTGATTCTTTTGTTTGATACATGGATCTCTTGTGTATGGTCTAGAAATGCAGTGATATTTCCTGACTCATAATTTTGAAAAGAGTATTTTGGAATGTAATTGTTCTTATAACTAAAAATTAGCAATTACAAATGCGGATAACAGTCAAAAGTATCGATGACCAGGTAAGTATTTTGGAATTGGATACTTTTCCAAATTCAACGGTAGTAAGCGTGGGTTAATTTTTAGAGAGACATGTGGCATTTGTGAGAAAAATGGTAATTATCTCAATCATTGATTTGATTAACGGTTGAGATTAAAATTAATTTTTAATAAGATTTATCAGTTAAATTTACAAAATGCAGTAGTTGGGGGCAGGACAGGGGTTCTGCGGGGTAGGGTAGAAGGGAATAATTTAATTGGCTTGAGAATGGGGGTTGTCCATTCCTTGACCAATTTTTTTTTTTTTAAAAATTATGTTTATCGTCAATTCAGCGACGACAAAATGATTAAAGTTCTACTCGCAAAACACTTGCAACGCAGAAATTATGTTTATCATCATTCAGCGACGACGAAAGGATTAGGGTTTTCCATTGCAATTTCATTATATTAGAGTTTTTTTGATGGAATTATATTAGAGTTAAGCAGCTAAAATAAAAAGCAAACAAGCTCAGTGAAAGCTTTGTCATTTCTCAACTACAGGGTGCCAAATTGCAATTTCATTAAATATAGAGACGACAAAATAATTAGGGTTTTAAGCGACGACGGACGCAGACGTGCCAAGCCGGTACCTACGCCGGAGCTCAGACCCGAATACCGTCGCAGGCGGCGAGGTGACTACTACCCGTAACCAAAGTTTTCATCTTTTCCACTAATATGACCTTTTTCCTCCGAAAGCAAGCACTCAAACACCTCCTTACAAATCCGAACAGTTGCAAGTGTTGTCCTACTCACATCACCAGCTCATCAGAAATCATTAAAATGATTAAATTTCTGGTCTTTGGGGATGGAGGCGCTACAATTCGGCCATTTTCGACACAGGGGTCCAAGTTTCCGGAGTATGAAATGCCAACCGTGACATGGGGTGTGATTCAAGGAAGAAAGGAGAAGTTAGTGTCTAGGGTTATAATTTGTGATTTTCTAAAGAGTATTGGAATCATTCCAGATGAGATTGAGAATTTGGAATTGCCATCAACAGTTGAAGTTATGCGCGAAAGAGTCGAATTTTACAAAAATTAGGATTGACTATTGATGACATGAATGAATATCCTTTGATGTTGGGTTGAGTGTGCGGAAGAATGTGATTCCGGTGTTGGGTTATTTGGAGAAAATTGGGATTCCTAGGCCGAAATTAGGTGATTTTATTAAGAGTTATCCGCAGTTTTACATGCTAGTGTGGTTGTTGAGCTTGTTCCGGTGGTTAAGCATTTGAGAGGTTTGGATGTCGAGAAAGAGGATATTGGATTTGTGTTGCAAAAGTATCCCGAGTTGCTTGGGTTTAAAACTGAAGGGACTATGAGTACGTCGGTTGCGTATTTGGTGAGTATTGGCGTTAACCCAAGGGATATTGGCCGATGGTGACACAATATCCTTATTTTTTAGGGATGAGGGTTGGGACGGTGATAAAGCCGTTTGTTGATTATTTGATTTCGCTGGATTTGCCGAAGAAGATAATAGTGAAAATGGTTGAGAAAAGGCCTTACATTCTAGGTTATGACCTTGAGGATACTGTGAAGCCAAATGTGGAATGTTTGATAAGTTTTGGGATTAGGAGAGAAGCGATTCCGTTGGTGATTGCTCAATATCCTCAAATTATCGGATTGCCGTTGAAGGGAAATTATCTGCAAACAATACTTTTTAATCTAAAGCTTAAGATTGATCCAGAAGGATTCGCGCAAGTTGTGGAAAGGATGCCGCAAATTGTCAGTTTAAACCAAAATGTAATCATGAAACCTATTGAGTTTCTTTTGGCTCGTGGAATCCCGGCAGAGATGTTGCAAAGATGATTGTGAAGTGTCCACAATTAGTCGCCTTACAGATTCTACTAATGAAGAATAGTTACTATTTCTTCAAAGCGAAATGGGAAGGCCTTACAAAGAGCTTGTTGAGTTTCCAGAGTATTTTACTTATAGTTTGGAGTCAAGGATCAAACCAAGGTATAAGAAAATGCAAAGCCTCGGCATTCGGAGTTCTTTGGCTGGTTTCTTAAACTGCAGTGACCAAAGATTTGAAGAGAAACTTAAATCTGGTTATATGGAGACAGATAGTAGAGGACCTTCGTTCCTTATTGGCGGGAAGTTAGAGCTTCCAGGAAGTCAGGCTGTGTCGGATGAGGAGAATATGAGCGATGATGAAATTATTTATAGGCGAACTGTATCTCTTTAAAACTTGTTATGATATAGTAGACGAACTGTATCTCTTTAAAACTTGTTATGATATAACAGTTGCTTTCTAGATTTGTTTTGTCAGAACCATTTTCTTGTTTAGTAACAGCGTCCTCTTTTGCAGATCTGATTCCAAACTGCGAACTTTAATAAATAAATAACCAAATAAGAACAGGTTCATGCTTAAACATTACCAGAGGTCAGCCTCGGTTACTGGAGATCAAAAAGACAACAACAACAAAACTAAAACCCGAATTTTAAATACACTCCATCCACGATTTCAAGGAAAACTATCCACACCGGACAAACATGCATGATGGCATAATTAATTCAATATTTTTACATAGTATAAATAAGTGAACTGATCATACCACTGCATCGATTCAACTAAATGCTTTTCAACATACCATCGCAAATTAGTAGTGTTGCGCGTAAGATTGAGAAGCCCTCTGAAATCTAAAATCAAAGGTAAGCTGATCTAGTGTTTTTACGGCGTTACGGCGTTCTTCGATGCTAGAGTACCGCCATGAACGCATTAGACGACATGGCGAATGCCTAGGCGTTTTATGACGACTTAATGTTAAGATATATATTTTAATTTATATATATATTTAAGGAGTTAGGTTCTAGAGGGACATCAATTAATATGAGACTGGAGGACGTAATCTCATCCGTTGATTTTGATTAATCAACGGTTGAGATTAGATTTATTTATTAATAAAATTGGGCGGTTGAGTTTACAAAAAATACGGGCGGTTACATTTGGCAATTTCTTTATTCTTAAATCTTATCCGTTAAATTATTAGAAATGGACGATCGAGATTGCGTCTCACCGTCTTACGAAAAACTTAATGTCCTTCTTGAACCTTTCTCTATATTTAAGTATTAATAAATCATTGAAAATAATATATCCTTATAAAATTTTAAATTAAAATCCTTCAACAAAAGAATCTCTTCGTAAAATTATATTAAATGTAAATACTGAATTAATTAAAAATAAATCAATAATTATTAGACCTAACAAAACATTGATAACCGTCGGAACCCACTGCCGAACCGCTTCATCATCTTCAATTAGACAAAATTGAATTCGAAATGATGACGATTCAGTTCCAGTTGTCCGACAAGGCGACTTGGTGGCTCAAAAAAACGATCTTAACTTCGCGACGACCACTTGACGAGAAGGTAACTTGGTGACGACCACTTGACGAGAAGGCTGAGATCAATGTTAAGGTTTTATAAAACTCTTATCCGTCCTCAAATTAAACAACTTTAACACCGCCAAAGTTTGGTAACTTTAGTACATTCATCGTGTAAAGGTATCTCAGAATCAACTTTTAGTTTCTCGATGATAGATGACTCGACATTCATCTCTTTCTCAATATTGTGCACCATTCCGATAAGTTTGTCATCCTCCCAATCCATATTATCATAATTGAATTGTTGTTCCGCCCGTGGGGGCTAACTATTCAGAATTGCTCGACATGTCCATCGTGGGGAGTTCGGTGTTAAGGCTGACATTCCTGAGCTTAAAGAAGACGAGATCATTGATTGACTTGTCCAAGCGAAAGAAATATTGGACTTGAAAAGGCCCATAGGAGTATTGTGTTTCACTAATTGCCATCGGATTGCGGGATCGTGCACAGACATGGTGACAACAGTTGAAGTAGACTTGTGTTCACGATAAAATGACAAGATTTATAAGTGGGTGAAGTTCAAGAAGCATCTTGAGTTGTGTTTCTTCCTTTCACTTGAAAGAGAGTTGTACTAATGTTTTCAAAACTTGCTGAAAGTGCAAGTTCAATGGATGATTGCACCATTAATTTTTATGAGAATGGATCAAATGAAAAGTGGTAGTTTGGTTGTAATATGAAAAGTAATCCTAATCGTTCATTTGCTTTTAATCTGACGGTTCTAATTAAATGAAGAAAAATATTATTTTAAATTTAAAAGGGCACATTTGACAATTAACTAATAAATATATGGGATTATTGCTGAAAACCACCCCTTATACGGCGTATTTGCCGAAAACCACCCCTTATACAGTTTATTGCCGAAAACCACCCTTTATTCGTATGTTTTTTGCTAAATCACACACCGTAACGTTTTCCGTTAAATTTTTGTTAAATCTCACGTTAATTAGGTTAATTAGGTTAATTAAACACAATTAATTCATTTAATTAATTAATTAGGTTAATAAACACAATTAATCTTCTCAAACAACCTCACATTCCTTTGTAACAAATTCAACCTCGATTCGTCCGCGATCTGCCTCGCTCCGGCCGTAACGATCACCAGATCCGATCCAGCAGTGATCGACACGTCAGTCGATGCGTTGATTTTAGTCCGAGGAAGGAACGCCGCCGCGTGTTGTAGATCGAACATTTTGCCTCGGAGTTTATCCGGATTGACATCGACTAGAGCGAGCTCGTCTGTTTGGGGTGTTTGAGTTGGTTTTCTTAGCTGCCTGTGCAGCTCTGTCTTACTTCCAGCTCGGTGGCTGGTGCGTCGTTCTATGGTTGTCAGCCGGGTGTCTTTGGCTCGGTTTTCAGGTTGCTGGCGGCTGCTTTCAGTGGTAGTCGCTCTTGATTGCTGGATCTGTTCTGGCGCATTGTCCCTGACGATGCTGCCAATTGTGGTTTGCAACCGGTCTGTCGGTGGTGGCCAGTCTGTAGGTGGTGGTCAGTCTGTTGATGGCCGGTCTGTTGGTGGTGGCTTGTGTGTCGGTGGTGGCCGGTCTGCCGTTGGAGTCTTGTTGCTGGTCTGGGAGTTAGTTCTGCTTTTTGTTCTCTCCAGTCTGCTCAGCGGAGTTCTCCATTTTTGTTTTGGATTGCTCGATCGCTTTGGGTTGATGGTGTCCTCGGATCGAGGAGCTTAGATCCATTTTTTGTTTTTGAGAATTTGGAGGTCAACAAATTGCGTTGACCATGGTGTTGATTTTATTAACTAATTAATTAAATGAAAATTGGATTAATTAACCTAATTAACCTAATTAATTAACCTAATTAATGCCTAATTAATCCATCTAACGGAGATTTAACACTAATTGAACGGAAAACGTTACGGTGTGTGATTTAGCAAAAAACATACGAATAAAGGGTGGTTTTCGGCAATAAACTGTATAAGGGGTGGTTTTCGGCAAATACGCCCTATAAGGGGTGGTTTTCGGCAATAATCCCTAAATATATTTAATGTTAGTTTTAGTAATAAATGATAATTTGTGATTTAGTCAAATATTTGATAGCGACTTTTTAAAAGTAAGTGATTGACGATTTCTAGAAGATTCAAATATTTTAAATTAAAGTATCAGATTTTTTTATCTTTCGGCTACAAATTATTCAGATAATTATTCTTTTTTGTTTCATTAAATCTTTGATTCATGAATTATATAAACTCAATTTTTGTTCCATAAATTTTTCGCTTCAAAACTGGTATACACCATTGAATTTTTTAAACCAAACAAATGATTCATTAAATTAAAATATATACACATGTTTAATTAAAATGATTCACTAAAAACCATCATGGGTTCATGAACCATATAAACTCAAATGTCGAATAATATATAATTTCTAAGAATACATGTAATTTATTAAACCGAAACACATGTTTTACTTATTTAATACAAAATGATATTAACGGATGATTTATCAGTCTCAAAAGTGTATCTTGTGTATTTCTAATAAGAAAATTAGGACGATAATCATTTCTTCCTTCTCAATAGTTGTTTATCTATATTTTCCCTTTCGTCTTTCTGTGTTCTATGTAATGGGAAAACAATAAATAATTAGAAGTTAGAAATTGAATGCATATTTTGTGAAAAAGGTTGAGAATTTTTTTAGATTCAATATTTGATATTGTATGGTTCAAGAATCATGCGGGGTCAAATCATGAACCATTGCTTTCAACAAAAATTATGCGGCATCAAATAATGAACTTTGTTCTAACAGTAGGTTCATGGTTCTAATGGTTTTAACTTAAGAAACCTGCAATATGCTAGCCAAATTGAAAAAAATACGTGACATAACATAGTTGTCAATCGTGATCTAAGATTCAATTTAACTTACCTGTTGAGTTGTAAGTAAAATGAATCGATTGGTTTTGAGATCGCGTCGAGTTTCTGGGTATCGTGACGACGGTTTGGGGTATGTAAAGTTTTTGATTTCGATTATGAAATCAAAGCCAATCGTTTCCATATCCCAGAATTTTAGGAATCGATTGATTTTTTTCCATGACTAATTTACCCTCGTATTAATGCTTTTTATTATATTTAATATTTAGACATTTGATTATTTGCAATTTAACCCCCAAAATTATGACCGTCCAATTTTAAAATTTGAATGGTTTAGATCTGTTTGCATTTTTACAACTAGATGCGACTTCGTATTAGCCAAGACGTTAAACTAGGCTAGTGAGTATCTTGTTCCTTTATTCAATTCAAGAATGTTTAGGAATGTCAAAATGTCATATTATGCTCATTTAGCTTGTTATTCATATTTGTGAGTCCTTTTGCACCTAAATGCATTAGTTAACCCTTTGATTGTATGTTTTGACATGTTAAGATCTTAATTATGGGGTGGCTAGGTTAGTTTTGCAGCGTGTATGCATTTTAAGGTAAAAAGTAAGGTTTTCAGTGAAGTTTGATGCAAACGTGCCCGAGTAACTTTGGTCCTGCCCAAGTTACTTTTGGCCTTACCCAAGTCACTTTTGATTCGCTCACCATGTTTGACGCTGAGCAAGTGACTCGTCCGAGTCACTTTTGATTCGGGGCAAAAAATTTAATGTGACTTGCCCGAATTACTTTTGACTCGGCTAAATTTTTTAAAAATAATTAATTAATGAAATTATAAAAAAACTAAAACTTGACCTAGACTCATAAACTTTCTTTTAGATTAAAAAAGTATTAAAATGTCTAAAAGAAACTCATTCACACTTACTTTCATTACCTTTTGAAATGAGTTTTAAAATATTAATCGAAAAAAAGTTCATGAATGACAAATATATTCCTTCAATCACTTTTGCACATTGATTTAATGCTTAGGGGCTAAGCAGTATTTTAAGTGCGGGGTAGGGTAATGTGAATGAATTCTAACTTTAATTTTCAAATTTCATGTCACATATATACATTTGAACAAGGTTCTTCCTTTAGATCTTAATTTTATCCCACGTATTTGAAGAAAATTTTATTTTTTTTGCTAAGTTTAAGTTACATTTTGGAAAATAATTTTGAAAGTGAATTGTGCTCTTTGTTCATTGGTCAAAATATTTTAGGATGATTGAATTTTTTAGCAATGCATCATTTTCGTGATAGATATCTAAGCTAGCTTGAATCAACTGATTTTAGTACGTCATTTTCCTTGCATGAGGTATAAAGTTAAAACTAACTCGCACATAAAATTTTAATATGAGACCTCATAGAATTTCTAGTTTGCTCTTAGGTGACTTTAGTTTTTTATATAGCTAGCAAATTGACTATGCTTGCATTTATGCTTATTTATAAGTTAATAGACATATTTTCAAGTTTTAAGTGTGGGGTTAAAAAAGCTTTCTCAAGAAAATAAAAATAAAAGGAAAAATATTTCAAAGAAATAAGGAAAAGTTATGCGAGTGTCGAGGTTAGGTAGGTAAATTCCCCCTTGAAAGTACTTGCATTAAAATGCAATAAAAGAATAAAGAAAAACTAAAATAAAACTCCTCTTGATTCTTGATTCTTGACCTTATGCCTTATATGCATGATATGAACATATGAGCAAAATATAATAAAAGAATGAAGAAAAACCAATTTGATTCTTGACCTTATACCTTGCATTTATGCTTCTTCTTTTTGTTTGCTATACAATTTGAGGAGTTCACCGTCCGCTTGGATTGAGGAGTCAATTCGTGCTTTTGATGCGGCGGTGCATTTGAGTTTGGTTCATTTTTGGAACGCTGATTTTACGACGAAGCAAAGAAAATTGGTGGGGATGCCCTTAAAATTGGATGGGTTAGAAATTTCAACGGGAAACAATAAATGTGGCTCCCTCGACGGATGATGCATCTCTGATGTAAGCGGGAACTTTATGGGAGATGCTTACGAATGATTCATTCTCTTCATCAAGGTGTAGCGTCTTATTTGATGAGTGGAATTTGAGATTTCGTCCAACTTCTCCATTGGATTGGAGGAGCTGAGGTCGAAGGCTAAGCCACAATAGTGGCTCATCGGTATGGCTGCATAATTCATTAGGGAAGAGATCATAAATCGGGGAGGAGCCCGAACGAATATCCTAGTGAACGCAATTACGACTTTGGAGAGTTGTATTTGGATAACGACGATACCTACGCCTTTCTCTGAGTTTCATATGAACCAGAAGGCGTATTGGATGGCTCTCAAGTACTGTAACGGACACGATGTGTTCGCGATGTACGAGATTGCATACTTCCAACACAGCCGGTGATCATGATTCTCATTGTCCTGGCGGTGGAAGAAGGACCTGGAGATATAATGCAGCGAGAGATGCATTATTCACTTTTTTCAGGGAGGCTAATATGAGTCTAAGACTAGAGGTAGCAGGCCTTCTCGATGGGGGAGAGAAGCCATCAGATATTTTCGTAGCTATGTGGGACGCCAGTAGGAATCCTTGAGTAGATGTTTTTATTGTATCTCATTTTGTGGGAGGTGTAGGGTTAGGGTCAGGGGATGAATCTAGGAGACCGGTAGACAGAAAGATTGCTAGGCGAATGGACTTATTTTTCTACCCTTCATGAGTATTAAGAAGGTGTTGGAATGCAAGAGGGTCATCTGATCAAGACGGTAGCAGCGAGATGGACGAAGACCAAAGGTATGGAGTTTCCGATAGTTTTCTCTATTGTAATCCAAAAGTTATATTTTGTCTCACGGGAGGCTTTGACAGATAGATTTCTACTGCGAAATAAGTACAACTAGATATCCGATTTGTCCGCAATTATTTTATGATGCATACTTTCATATATAATTGTTTTCATTAAGTTATAAGAATGAATTTAATTTTCAAATAGAGTCTTCACTACTAAGTTTACACTTTGAACCTAGGATTGCGCACACGCGCTGCATCTTTACTTATATGCTGATGTATTTTATTCTTCAATCTAATCATGACTTTTATTTACATCGGTACGATGTCATTTGTTAATTATGTATCATTCTTATAGAAATAAAGTTTGAAAAGGTCCGTTGTTTTTCTTTCCAGGATCTCTAGAAAGCGCGTATTGGTGGGATCAAAAGAAAAGGAAAGGATGGTGTCATAACCACCACAACAACAAAAAAGCTACTCTTTCTGTTCTCTATTATAGTGAATATTTCCTTTTCAGATGTTCCAGAATATAGTGAACTTTTCCTTTTAGATGTCTCATAATATAGTAAACGTTTTCTTTTTAGACGTCCCAAAATATAGTGAACGTTTCCTTTTTAGATGTCCTAAAATATAGTAAACGTTTTCATAAATAGACATTGTCATTTTTCTTTTTACACCCTTATTAATTTCTCTTTCATCATTTATTACCATATTTTAAAACTTCTTTTATCATTTATTATCACTGAAATCATTTTTTACTCAATTCATCTCTTTCTTCATTTATTATCTTCACACATCACTTTTTTCATATTTTCTTAATCTCAATTTTCAATACAAACGTTCATTATAATAACGGACGGAGAGAATATCAGTTTGATATTACTGAATCTATTAACTTCGATATGCATTTTTATGCCTGAGCACAGACACATCTCAAAAAGATGGTGCTCATGTATACATTGAAGCCGGTCTACCATGGAGCCCATTGTTGCAACACTGTCATGTTGTATTAGTGTACGGAAATACCATACACTTATTAAATAAATTATTTAGTGGAGTTTCCATCAATTATATACATCAATCCACTTATTAAACATCATTTATACTTTTATTTTGTTGATCAAATGAATATAAGTTGGTATTTTATGTCAATAATGTAGCTTCTGATAATGCCTTGTGTTTTCAGAATGAGACCATGTTTTACTTCCACATGAAATTTCAAGCCATGTAAGGAAATTGAATTAATTTTCTAAGGTTTTTTGCCGAAAATCACCCTCTCAATAGCTCAATTTTAACAAAACATTCATTTAATTTTTTTACATAACCATCTTTCAATCTAGAAATCATTAAATCACTGAAGGGTTATATCAAAAAATATTGAAGGGATGGTTTCGTTAAAATTGAGCTACTGAGAGGGTGGTTTTCGACAAAATATCCTATTTTCTATTACACAACCATATGCTCAACCTTACAGTGGCATACTTTGCCCAGACATTGTAATCTACTAATGCAGTTTGAAAATTAAATCTCATATATTAAATTATCTATAATTCATGAACGATTCCCTCGTTCTAATTGCATTGATTGTCTTTGTAAAATTCTAGAATATAAATGTTAGTTGAAGTGTACCAAATTTGCTTGTTCTTTTAGTGATTCTATTTCCATCATTCATTAATTAAATTTTAAATTTTGTCATGGGTTAAGTTCAGAAGAGAAGTTAAATTTTTAGGAGACGGAATGATTTATTTTTAATTGTTGATTTTGATATTCTAATGGTTGAGATTATAGTTGATTTTGTATAAATTGGGTGTTTGTATTTGCAAAAAACTCTAACAGTTGAGTTCGCCGTTTTTATATAGAAATTGAATGTAATCCGTTGAAATGTTAGTATTCAACATTAAAATCGTATTTCACGATACTACATTTCCTTACATACTTCTTTTAACTTTACTTTATGTATTAATACATGAAAAGTTTTTTTTTGATAAGTAAGGCAATAAAAAGCCTGAATATTGATACAAGATATAAGAGAAATGATTTAGACAGGTGGGAACAAGTCTTAAACCACCTCGGACAACAATAACAGATGCCCAGTTAACCTATCTCGCAATCAGTACCAATACACCCACACTTTCTAGCCATATCTCATTCGATCTAGGGGAGTTACTAACGCCTAAACGGCAACAACAGGAGATAAAACACATAAACATAAAACATCATACAAATTATTTATACACAAATCCGACCGATCCACACCGATCAGCTTATGTGCATGCGGTCGTAGGAGGAAGAGGGATCTAATGGTGTGAAAATTGACATGCAGGTTGGGACGGCGGTGGAGGAGGGCGGCATAAACGGCGGAGGAAATCGAAAAAACTCCTTGGGGTAGAGGTAGAGGGATCCATTTCGTGGAGGAGATCCTCTCCTCTACCCCGGAGAGATGGCTGATGTAGATGAAAAGATGAAGATGAAAGGATGAAGATGAAAGATGAGAGAAGGTAGAGAAAACTTAATTTTCGTATTAATACATGAAAAGTTAATAGATTATGATGTGGGCCCATGCCCAATTTGCTAATTTATTAAATTAGTCTCTGACGAGCACGTCGTTGAGTGCTGCAAATTTATCCCTCTCCTCCTTACTATAGTCTAGGTAAGTCAGGGGTCGAATCCACATGAAACGGCGCACGATCAGAAGGCAGTTATAAAAGATGTCAATAAAAACAGAGACGAGCTCGGTTCAGATTCTTCACTATGAATTTCTATGTTTATCATCGGTCACCAAGGATACATGATATAATGTTCACGTACGTTAAGGTCCGGTCAAAGCTTAATAACCTACACATACATTCCGGTCAAAGTCCGTATGATATTATTACTCGGTCTAGTTTAATTAACCACGAATCCGGTCAAGGTAGTGATTAACTATTCTAGTGTTACTCCTATCATTCACAGTCACGTACTTCTAATAGTTTAACTATAGATAACAGATTCTATAACTAAGTCTGCGGTGCTAGGCTTCGCTTAATTATCTAACCTAATAATCATGCAATTGAGCTTAAAATAATAATACTAAACTTATCATGCAATTAAGAACAAAACCTCAAAACATGTCATTCATAGATCTGAATCCAAACCGAATTCAGTTAGTTAGCTAGACATACTGAATGTATACATCTCAAGAATTAATATTGAACAACTAGAATAACACAACAAATCTGATTGACGCGTCGTCTGGCTCGCGTCGGCAGCTTGCGCGCACAGCTCTCGCAGCTAGGTCTAAATTCCGTTCTAAGCCATCTCTCTCTCTACTTGCATATCTGTGACTTCCTTCATGCTTTGTATTTATACTCTTGCCTTCTAGGGTTTCCACGAATAATTAGGCAAGAAAATATGTTGGAAATCATCCTTATCTCTAAAAATCAGACTTGAAAATATCTTTATCTCCAAAATTCAAACTTAGAAATATCCTTTGCGCGTGATGACGTCATCGCTCCGGATTTGTCGCTGATTACTGACGTCATCGTTTTGCTCTGCTCTGCGCGACCCATACTCGCGCGCTACACCTCTCGCGCACTCGTTGGTCTTTTGGCTCTTGTCAACTTTGTTGTCTTTTGTTTCGAGATTCAGCCTTCTTGTTGCACTTTTGTTTTAACTCTTCTGATAAACCTGAGATACAAAACTACACCAAAAGTGTAATCTTATACTAAATATGTTAGAATTCTAAGTAGTGTAAAGGATTTAACAGCAGACAAAAGTGCTCTATCAAATCCCCCACACTTACTCTTGTTCGTCCTTGAACAATCCGACTTCCTTACCTCTTGTGTAATTGACGCGTGCAATTTAGATGGGTAGATATTCCAACACGCAACTCAAAAAAATTTATAGAACTAGGGGTGACCTAGTGTCGAACCCAAGGGAACAGTGGAGTCAAGTTATATTTCAAACTCGATTACTAGCTTTTAATTCTCTACACTCGATTACTAGTTTTCAATTTAGTTCTTAAGTGTTTTATTTATTTCAAAGGCAATATTATTTATTCAAAAGGCAATATTTTAAGAAAAGGTTCTGTTATCAAACTATGACAAGGATTTGTTATCAAATATTAAAAACTAGGGTTAATTACAGATGACCACCCGCATAATATGCCATATTCCATGCCACCACCCTTATATTGTAATATTACATTCGACCACCTTTATAACTAAAAACTTTCCAAAGAACCACCTCAGTTAACGGCAGTTAACGGAGAGGGTGGTTAAATGGAAACAAAATTGATTATAAAGGTGGCGAAGTGGAAACATATTTATTATAGAGGTGGTTTATTGTAATAAAAACACTATTATTATATAAAAAAATTAATATATTTAACGGTAACGGTGACAGTACAGTGCGTGGGTGGTTGATTGGAAATTTTATACTTATAAGGGTGGTGAAATGTATTATTACAATATAGGGGTGGTTTGGTGGAATATAGCATATTATACGGGTGGTTATCCGTAATTAACCCTAAAAACTATGACAAGGATGAGAATCCTCCACTAATACTTATGGTTTCACTCGAACAAGATATATAAATCCTCACTCTCGAATGTTGGATTTATATTATAGTTATGAATTTCCTTCTTGATGAAAATTTAATCTAGAATGTATAGTTATATGATAATATAAACCCTCACTCTCGAATGTTGGATTTATATTATAGAATTTAGACTGAGTAGCATTAGCATACGAATCCTCACTTCCGAATGTTGGATTCGCACGTAAACATCTACTCGACTAGCTTCATTCCTCTCGGTGTTTTCACTAATCTGTCCAAATACGCTTATTAATACATTCATGCACCAAATATACTCGCTGCTCTCGCTTTGCTAATATACTCGATCTAATGGTTGTATTGATTCCAAAATATTCTAAGTTCACCTCTCGGTCCTTCCCTAGATAATACTACTCGACCTACTCTTCTAGATGTTTTGTCAGGACACCTAATTTATAAAGATAAGGCTCGGGTATGATTCAACACGCACAATAACCATACAAGAATTGATTTATATAAATTAAATAATCATGTTCTAGTTAATCATAAGCACTAGGGATTCATCAAATCCCCATCATAAGGAAACTACTCACTCATCTCGAGTGAGAATGCAAACATCTTCAAACGATTGTAAGTAAAACGATTGTAAATAAAACAAGAGTAAAGTTTAGAAATTCTCAGTGATTGATGATCCACGGTCGAGCTCCAATGCTGCTGCTATTCCTCGTTATCTCGAGTACAAAATCTGGTTGTATAATTCAAACTATCTCCGAGCTCTCTCGGCTCCTTCTTCACTTGGTTTACTCGACTAGACTCAATCACTTTATTAGGGTTTCAGCCCCCTTAGGTAGCTCGGGCAGCAGCAACCAACTTTCTTTGAGTGTCTTGTGATGCTTATATAGTGAAGTTCAATCAAAGGGTCGAGTGATTGAAAAGGTCTTGCTTTAACTCCTATCATAAATGGCCGAGTAAATGGGAAGTCTTCCTTATCCACTTGTGTTAAATGATCGAGTAAGTGGAAGGTCTTCCTTATCATCTTGTATTAAATCACTCGAGTTAATGGAGATAATCCATACGAAGGGTCTTGGTCACGTGATAACTTGCTCGAGCAGTGTATTTACTCTGGTCGAGTAACATGGGTCTTTGACTAGCTTTAGCTCGAGTCAGGTACTTTAGTGCACTCGGTCTAAGATTTGCAGAAATGATCCAAATTATGTCTGATTTAGGCCGAATTCACGTGCTTTTCCTCATATTTCCATTTATGCTCCTTCGTAAAGTTAGAATCGTGCTTTTGACCTGAAACATCAATCAAAGTATCAAAAGTAATATATTTTACGTTATAATCATATGAAATAAGCATAAAAGTAGGGGCTTAAAATAGACATTTCTAACACTGATCAAAATACCCCACACTTAATCCTTGTTCGTCCCGAACAAGTATTAAGCTTATTTCTTACTCCTGAGATTTCTAAAGTTTCTAATCCTAGTTCACTGTCGTAGAAAATCACGAATGCATTTAGCATATGCATTAAGCCTTTAAACCTCTAGGCTGCCCTAGCGGACGAGTTATAGTCTCGTGAGAGTTTTCAGATAACGGAATACTCACAAATCTTGCACATCATCCATTTATCATATTCATTTACATAGCTAGTCAATTCAACAAACATTCTTTTGCATTTATTATTCTTTAATCATAAACACTTCAAAGTATAGCTGGTCATTCGTGGCATGAAAAATCATTGAAAATCGCTTCAGATCACGATAGTCATAAATTTCAGAGTAACTCGAGCAATAAGAAACTAACCTTGATTTGTCCTTCTCGTCATTTCGAACTTACACCGAAAATCACAAAGTAAAACACAATATTCAAGAGGAGTTTCACCGAACCAATCACCTATGCTAGCAAGGGCTAGTCCATAAGGTCAAGGTCAAGAATTCTTGCCCAAGAATTAGACTACACATCGTAATCCATAAGAGTAGAGGAATTCCGGATGATTACCACATATTTCATGAATTTTTCTCTCAAAAGCATGTCATGCCTACATACATAAGTACAAGGATCGTCCCTAAGCAATTCTCAATGGTTATCATTCGACAGCTTCACTCGAGTCGCAACGTTATTTAGGCAGAAGCAAGGACTTAAGTGGGGAAATAACATATTTTCTTTTATATATTTTTTTCTCTATTTCTTTTTTTCTTTTCAAAACAGATACTTTCAAGGGGGAACTTACCTTCCTAACCCTCGGCAAATGTTTTTTTGTTTTGTCAAAGCAGATACTTTCAAGGGGGAAATAAATTTTATTTTCTTTCCTAACCCTCGGCAAATGCTCGACTTTATCGGATAACCCCACACTTAAGACTTGACTAGATGCCAAAATATTAACTCGAGTGTTACAACAAATGCACCATATATTACGAGATATGCTTAAGTCACCTAAAGGCAATACAATAGCTTTATGAAATATCATCCATGTTTCGTTCAAAAATTTCCTCTATGAAATTGGATAAAACTTAGCTTTTCTCAAGGTGTCATGTCAAAAATTTCTAAGAAAAATCAAACTAGGCAAGCTCTTAAGTTGAGTCACAAGAAATAAATTTTCTATCATGAAAGTCGTTCAATTCAAAAAATTTCAATTCATGAGTTTCTCAGAAAACATTTAATCTAAGTGCTCGATCTTGTTTAGCATGTTTAATTGACATTTATTAACGTGTTTTCATTTAAATAGTAGGATGTATGCAAACAAGTGCAAATGTCAAGTACTCGATCAATGTGTGGTCTAGTTGTGAAAGTTGGTTGTTTATGGATTTTGTTGATCGTTCGTTTGGGAGTTATCGGGTGGCTTAAGGTTTCGGAAGTTGTTCATTATCTGACCTATTCGTTGTCACCTACGTTATCCTCTGCATCTACGAATTCTTCATCTTCTTGAGCATTTTCTTCGGTCGAGTGATGCAATATAGGTCTAGGTGGTGATCGGTATCCTTCACACGAGGTGTGAGTGAACAATGTCTTCATCATTTCTCCTTGCCAAATAGTCATGTCGGTATACCAACTAGTGATGTCCCTTTGCCAAGTAATCATAATTCTAGATCTCCTTAAAAGCTCATCAAGGGAATTGGTCTCGGGTGGTGGTGAGTCGTGACTAATATCATCTTTGTCTTCGTTTCGGGTAAGACAATAATATCTCCTCCGCTGAGTTTTATCTTCTTAACAAGTCCACGACTTAGTAGCTCGACCTCTCCTAGTATTTGTTTCGGCAATGCCTTTCTTGGGTCGAGTGAAAATCCTACATGCTTAGCTAGCATGGTGACAAAATGTCCTCCACCAATGTATAATCCTTTGAATGACTTCAAGAGACATTCCTCAAGTGTTCGAGTGATGCAAGTGAGCACATCGAACGGAAGATCCTCGTGCATACAACATATTATATCTAAATCATCCTTATTCACGAATCTTCCTTTATCACTACGAAGGTATAGGCAAGTAGCTATAAGACGATGTATAAACTTCCATTCCGAACTTCTAATCTTTGTAGCCGTGCTACCCGACTTATAATCCATACTACCGTTTGTGATTTCTCTCCAAACTATGTTCCTCATATTCTTAGTGATCGGTAAACATGGTTCGCAATGTTCCAAACCAAATGCAATTCTTAAATCATCACTAGAGAGAACAAAGTCCTTGTTTCCCAAACGAAATTTCCATTCTTTCACAACTTCTATCTTGTGTCCTCTTAACTCGACCACTCTCCATTTGGTCTTAAGTGAATAAATAAACTCGGTCGAGTTAGGGTTTGTTTTGTGTAGTTGGGCTAGGTTTGTTTAATGTTTAAGTGATATGGCCCAATAGTTTGATTCGGTCGAGTGAACCAGATGACTCGACCGGATGGAAGAGTTTAATTTCGGTTTAAGTGCAGGTTCACTCGGTCGAGTGACTTCTTACTTGGTCGAGTGGGCTCGGCCAAAATTCAGAATTTAATTGAGTTTTATTTTTTGTTCAAGGTGTTTTAATTCTGAATTTTATTTTTAGTAACCCTAAAATTTGGTAAGATATAAATTTCTTCTTTATTGAATTTCTAACTTTGTTTTCCAAACAAAGACATCATTATTTGTAGAAGAAATAGGAAAATAAGGTTTAAATCATCACTCATCAGACTCGATCTCTATTGGTTCTCCATTCGACTTGCGAAATTCTTTGATAGTCACCCTACGAACCTCATACCACTCAATACCCGAATTATTTTTCTTAGGCTTCTTGGACTGCGTTTTGCTCGAGGTAGCTTTTTCCTTACCCTTTCCTTTGCTTGTATCATTGAAGTTCCCAACCGAGCGCGCGTTCTCGGAGGGGTCTTCTTCCTCAGTTACTTCCTTATAGGCAAATTCCAACTAGCGGGTTGTTTGGCTAGGAATGCTAATTTCCTTAACAAGTTAAAGTCCAATTCTCGGAATTCTGTGTATCTCTCGGGTAGAATAAATTGGCAACCGATGGCTATGCTAGTGATCAATGAAGTACAACCCACGTACTGTGAAGAGTAGTATGCCTGCTGCATACCCTTGAACATAGTTGTAAACACATCAAACCAATTGATGGTTCATCTTGGTCGAGTGCCCACATAATGTTCAAGTCCTCTCGGGTAACTACATCAACAGTTTCGGGTTGGCAATTAATATTCGTAGCAATCAGACGATGCACGTACTTCCAAACGGGATTCTTAATAGAGATGGTGAGGGATAGTCTCCAATGAAGTCTTGGCGGCTAATGTCTTTCCAAATCTGAATTCTTTGTTGTTCCGTAGCCAAGTGACAAAGTCCTCCTTCAGGAAATCCAAGATGTCTATATGCTTCTTGTCGAGTCCAATAAAAATCCAAATCTTGAATTCTGAATTTCCATCCATCATAATCATATGCAAAACCATCTCCTTCAACAGGTTCAAACGAAGCAATGAACTCATAGACAAGTTCCTTATAGCATTGCTTGTTGAAAACAACATCAACATCGAGTGAAGCTCGGCTAAACATGTCATAAACTTTGGCACTAATGCCAAGGCTTTGCATTGTCTTGTCATGAAGGGCTATCGAGCTCACCAAAGGCTTGAGTCGGTTTGCATCTTCAGCTAATCTTTCATAGGTTCGTGCATGGTCTATGTTGTCAAAATTTGGTGGGTAGGATGGGTCATAGGTGTGAACAAACTCAACTTGAGTTCTTCTTTGGGAGGGTGCATTGGTCTTTTTGGATAGTAGGTTGGATTGAGACATGTTGCTCGAGTATGTAGATTCGGTCGAGTTGAATGGTGAATATCCATGATACTCGATCGGTTTTTATATATTCTAATTGGAAGCTCTAAGGTTACTCGAGTAGTAACTTACCTAATAAAGTGTGATAAATCTTAGTATATCAAAGGTTTCTAATAATTGAATATTAAATCAAAGATTTAATCAAAGATTTAATATATGGAAGTTTTGAAATTTATTAGGGTTACTCGAGATATTTTTGTTTAGGAAAGAATTGGGCTAGTGCTCGAGTGGGCTTTGGTTAAAAATCTGATTTTTCTAATTTGGGTCGAGTTGTTTAAGTGTTGTGGTTACTCGACCGAATGATCCATAGATTCGGTCGAGTGAAGCAATGTCCTTTTTGCTTCACTTTGCGATCTTAAAACTTGGCGATCATAAGGGTAAATGGCAATAGAAATAGTACGCGCAAGTTCAAGTTACAACAACAAAGTACCGCAAACGGTACGTCCAAAAAGTTTCAAAAAACACAAATAAACAACAAAAGAGGCTTTCCTAGCACTCTTCCCACTCGAAGCTCGGTCCTTCGTTCATCCTTTTCTTTCCTTTCCGGTCAGCACGCTTAGGCATTTCCTTAGCACATACCCACTCTTTGCTCCTCCTATCCATCAACGTCATAGTGACCAAACGGTGGTGTCGAGTGGTCTAAAATCTCCTTTGCCTTCAAACCGAAAATATGAGCGTTCCGCGAGGCAAGTGATCAAAGATGAGCAGCCGAGTGCCTTGCTCTTTTCCTTAGGGTTGATCATCTTCTTGAAGCGCTCGGTGAAGACATAAAACCAATCAATGGAGTCTCCTCGCTCCATGAAGTACATTAAATCCAAGTCTTCCGAGATACTCGAGCACCTTGGTCAACACGAGTGTTGATGTTTGTAGAAATAATATCCGATGGATGTATTTCCATACTCCATCCGTTAGGCACTTGGGTGAGCAATTAGGGTCATACTCGCGCATACCGGTTAGCTTCCTCCATACTTCCAACCTCTTTCATCCGTACAAAATGGAATAACACCTCCGGGAGAGAACCATTCTCCATCCATATACTCCTTCTCCTCCTTGAATTCTTTGTGTTTAATCTCAAACTCCCACGACACACATTCATTCTCATTATAAAACGGTTCAAAACTTGAGAAGAACTCCGGTCACAAGGTGTGGTGTGTCGGCTCCCCATCAAATACTTCCCACTCGATCAACCGGCATTGATAAATATGTTGTCCACAATCTCATAAATTCCAAGCTCGATCATAGTAGGTTTGTGAGGTGCAACGGAACTTACCACTTCCTTCTTGCTCGAGCCACAAAAGTCTTGAGTAATCCTTGTCTCTTGAAACGGCTTCCTAAAGCTAAGTTGAGCATGGGTTTGAAAACCGTCCATCTCCTTGCGAGGGTCTTTGTTCTTCCCATGCTAGATCCTTGGCCGCTCGACATTGTTGAGTTGAATTGAAGATTGGTGGTCGGTCGAGTGAATCGGTGGCTTAGGGATTTAGGTTTTGAGAGTGAAGTTGAAGCGGTCGAGTAGGTGGAGTGAAGGTTGGTCGAGTGATGTTTAGGGTTTTCTAAATTGTACCAATTTCCAATGGACCAAATTTAATTGGTCTAATTAAATTTGAACAATTTCCTATATGACCAAATTTAATTGGTCAAGTTGGTCCAATTATATTTTTAATTTTAATTTATCTAATTTATGCATTTTGTAATTTTTTTATTTTGTTTTTGGGTGGTGTGAATCGGTCGAGTAAAATTTTTACTCGATCGAATGGGGGGATTAAATATTTAAACGAATTTTTTAAGTTTTTAGGGTTCAATTCGGTCGAGTAAGAATCTTACTCGATCGAATGAAATAGGAATTCATTTAAATTGTTTAATCTATATTAATTTGGGTGACGTGACTCGGTCGAGTTGGTGGTTTACTCGATCGAGTGAAAGAATTTATCCCCGGAATTTTCCCAAATAATATTCTACCCCACACTTGCATTTTTCCTAATCTAGAAACAATAAAGTGCGGAAAAATAATGCGGAAAAATAAATACTTACTGGCCTAGATTAACGTCCTGGCAAGGACGTAGCCGTGTCTTCATATAAAGAAACACACTCGAGAAGTCCTTTGCTAGGATCCCTTCTCGAGAGGATATGCTCCACTTCTTAGTTACCCGACCTCATAGAGATCGAGTTGCTCTACTAGATAGCATTGGTCTCCAGCATGATAAATCTTCAGTCTATGTCCGTTGACCTTAAATGTGTTTCCTTCCTTGTTATAATTCCACGTGTCCGTCGTCAAAACTTTAGATATCTTGAATGGTCCGGACCACTTGGAACGTAATTTTCCCGGAAATAATCTCAACCTAGTGTTGTAGAGTAGCACTTCGTCTCCTACTGTGAATCTCTTCTCAATGATTTTCTTATCGTGCCACTTTTTGTTTTCTCTTTGTAGACTTCGCGCTTTCATAGGTTTAGGCGTATCTCCTCGAGTTCATGTAATTGAAGAATACGGTGTTCCCCTGCAGCTCTAGCATCGAAATTCATCTTCTTGATAGCCCACATGGCTTTGTACTCGATCTCTACCGGTAAGTGACAAGCTTTTCCGAAGATAAGTTTGTATGGAGACATACCAATAGGGGTCTTGTAGGCTGTCCTATAAGCCCATAGTGCGTCATCTAGCTTCGACGCCCATTCCTTCCTTGCTCCTGAAATAGTCTTTTCTAAAATAGCTTTGATCTCTCTATTCGAAACTTCTACTTGACCACTGGTTTGGGGATGGTAAGGTGTCGAAATCTTGTGATATACTCCATGTTTTCGAAGCATCTTCTCGAGTTGTTTCTCCTTAAAGTGCGTTCCATTGTCACTAATGATAGTTCGAGGTACACCATATTAGGAAAATGATCTTCTTAAATAATTTCTTTACGGACTTGGCATCGCATGTGGGTGTGGCTATGGCTTCTATCCACTTAGACACATAGTCAACCGCTACTAGAATGTACTTGTTTCCGTAAGATGAAGGAAAAGGTCCCATGAAATCAATTCCCCATACATCAAAAATTTCTACTTCGAGTATACCCTTCTGAGGCATCTGATCTCTCCTTGAGATGTTTCCCGATCTTTGGCAAGCGTCGCACGATTGAACATACTTATGAGCATCTTGAAAAATAGTTGGCCAATAGAATCCCGACTGCATTACTCGAGCGGCTGTTTGGATGTGGATCCGTGTCCTCCGAGAATGAAGAATGACATTCGCGTAAGATTCTATGTTGATCTTTTTCTGCTACACACGTACGATATATGCCATCGACTCCTAACTTATAAAGATAAGGTTCGTCCCAATAGTATCGAGTAGCGTCTCGGAGAAATTTCTTCTTTTGTGCATACGTGATTTCTGGTGGTAGTGTTCCACAAACAAGATAATTCACAAAATCTGCGTACCAAGGGTCTTTGTCTTGAGCTGAGTCTATGGAGAGCAAGTATTCTCCTAGGAATGAATCCTTGATAGGGTCTCCACTTCCTTTATCCTCTAAGGTAGTCTCGAGTCTAGATAAATGGTCGGCTACTACGTTCTCGACTCCTTTCTTGTCTCTGATCTCTATGTCGAACTCTTGCAATAAAAGGATCCATCTAATAAGTCTTGGTTTTGCGTCCTTTTTGTTCATCAAGTATTTGAGTGCTGCGTGATCCGAGTAAACAATGGTCTTTGATCCGACGAGGTATTGTCTGAATTTTTCGAATGCGTAAACTACCGCTAACATCTCCTTCTCGGTTGTGGTGTAGTTTTCTTGAGTTGCATCGAGTGCCTTGCTCGTGTATTGAATGACATGAAGACGTTTATCAACTCTCTGTCCGAGGCATGCTCCAATCGCTCCGTCGCTTGCATCGCACATTAGTTCGAACGGTAAATCCCAATTTGGTGCTCGAACGATCGGGGCGGTTGTGAGTAACTTCTTTAACGTCTCGAACGCTTCATGACATTTATCATCGAACACAAACTTAACATCGTTAGCGAGAAGGTTTGTGAGTGGTTTTGCTATCTTCGAGAAGTCTTTGATAAATCTTCTGTAGAATCCGGCGTGTCCGAGAAAGCTTCTAATACCTCGTACATCCTTAGGCGGTGGTAGCTTCTCGATCACCTCGATCTTGGCTTTGTCGACTTCTATTCCTCGTTTTGAAACTAGATGTCCGAGCACTATTCCTTCTTGAACCATAAAATGACATTTCTCCCAGTTTAAAACTAGGTCCATCTCGATGCATCGGGCTAGAACTTTGGATAGGTTCGATAAACAATCGTCAAACGAGTCCCGTAAACTGAAAATCATAACCGTTGAAAAGTTCCCGGAGCGTTGCATAACCCGAAAGGCATTCTTCTATACGCGAACGTTCCATATGGACATGTGAACGTGGTCTTCTCTTGATCCTCGGGGTGGATAGGTATTTGGAAAAATCCACTATACCCGTCGAGGAAACAAAAGTACTCGTGCCCGGAAAGTCTCTCCAACATTTGATCCACGAATGGAATAGGGAAATGGTCTTTTTTAGTTGCTTTATTAAGTTTTCTATAATCGACACACATCCTATATCCGGTTACGGTTCTAGTGGGGATTAATTCATCATTTTCATTTTTAACTACGGTTAATCCTCCTTTCTTTGGAACGACGTGGATTGGGCTAACCCAATCTGAATGGGGATCGAGTATATGATTCCTGCATCTCTAAGTTTTGTTATTTCTTTCAGAACAACTTCACCTAATTTGGGATTTAGTCTCCTAAGAAACTCCCTAGATGGTTTTGCGTCATCGCATAAACGAATCCTATGCATGCATACGTCGGGACTAATTCCTTTTAAATCATCTATAGAGTGTCCTATAGCATCTTTATGTGTACGTAAAACATGCATGAGTTTCATAGTTTCATTTGATTTAGCAAAGCACTTATAATTACTGGCGAAAATTTTTCTGAAACTAAAAATTCGTACCTTAGATTTGGTGGAAGAGGTTTCAATTCCTGACCAAATTCATTACCTTTGCTCGAGTTGCTTATGATTGTAAGTTCCTGCTCGGTTAATTCTGCTCGGTCAAATTCTGCTCGCTCAAATTCTGCTCGCTCAAATTCTGCTCGACCGAAAATGACTCGGTCGAGTACTCGGTTTCATCCATGAGATTCGACATATTTTCATCTTTCTTTCCTTCACTTTCAAGAAATGTTAGCGCGGAAATATCAACTATATCACTATTTGAAACATTAGCATCAAACAAATCACAATCCAAAGAACAAGTAGGTGCTTTCATCATTTTAGAAAGATAAAATTTTACCTTGTCCTCACCTAGGTCCAACTCGATTGAACCATCGCCACAATTTATCAATGCCTTGACTGTGTTTAAAAATGGTCTTCCCATAATAACAGGAATTTCGGCATAGGGTTATCATCCATTTCTAACACATAAAAATCCACAGGAACATAGAATTCTCCAATTTTAACAGGCATATCTTCTAACACACCAATTGGTACTCGTTTAGACCTATCAGCTAGTCTAAGAATTAAAGTGGTGCTAGAAAGTTCTCCTATTCCTAATTTTTCATATAAGATAAATGGCATTATGGAAACTCCTGCTCCTAGATCACATAAGGCATCATCAATATCTATATCTCCTACGACGATCGGTATAGTGAATGAACCATAATCTTTTTGTTTCTTAGGCATCTTACGTTGTATTACGGCACTAGAATTAGGTCCTAAGGCAACATGGTCTACATCACATAATTCACGACGATGAGTTATAATATCTTTTAAGAATTTAGCATAGGTGGGCATTTGAGAAATTACCTCTGAAAATGGTAGAGTGATGCTAAGCTTTCCGAGAATTTCAGCAAACTTCTTGAATGCGGCTGTTTCTTTTACCTTCTTTTGTCTGTTGGGAATGGAAGTGGTGGAACGTAAGGTGGTGGTGCTACGTAAGGCGGCTCACTTTCCTTGTCCGTGGCTTCCTCTTCCTGCTCGGGCTGCTGAGTGTTACTCGGTTCATCTTGCTCGGCTGAATTTGTTGTGCTTTCTTTGGTCTTGGTCCTTCAAGCTCCTTACCACTCTTCAAAGTGATAGCGCTTAAGTCGGCTGAGTTTATTTCGGGTTGAGAAGGAAGTTTTCCGGGATTCCTTGAATGCGTTGAAGCGAGTTGCGCAAACTGTGTCTCAAGCATCTTCTGTTCGGCTTTCCTTGTCGGATTTCCTCGAAATATTCTGAATGTCTTTGCTCTGTTGTGCTTGAGTAGCTATCATCTGAGTCATTAGTTGCGCTAAGGTGGGTTCCTCGGATTTCTTGTCTTCCTTCCTTTGTGATTTGTGCTCGGGCCATAGTTCTGACTCGAGGCTTGGTTGCTCGGGTAGTCTCCTCTAGCTTGGTCTCGTAGTATTGAGACTTACCTGGGTTTGGTTATTGTACCCTTGAGTAGGGTATGGTAGTTTCGAATCTGAGTAGAATCTAGTCTGCCTTTGTTGAGGGGGTACGTAGGATCCTTGTCCTCGAGCTATGTAGCTAACGTCTTCTCCTCCTTTAGGTCCGTAAACTTCTTCAGTGTGCTCGCTAACCTCGTAACGTTGATTGTGTTTTCTTCTTATCTAAGTTAAGGTTAGAAAGGGTTTGCACTAAAGAGTTAACGGTTTTTTGATTATTAAAGTCGGCTTTCGTGACTGAATTCGTACTCGGCTCAAGTTCCTCCTTCTTTAGATGGTTTCGATCTCCACCCCATTGGTGGCTGTTCCATGCGAGTTTCTCTATAACCTTGAATCCTTCGCTCGCGGGTAGTCCCATGATGCTTCCTCCGCTTCCTTGATCCATGCGTAATCGGCTATTCTCGTCCATTCCATCGTAGAACATCGACAACAATTCCCATTTGTTATATCCATGATGAGGACATTCGCGTTGAAGTCCTTTGAATCGTTCGTACGCTTCATGAAAAGATTCATTGTTGCCTTGCACAAATTTGTTAATTCTATCCCTAATACGTTTTACCTTTGCAGGGGGAAAGTATTGGTTTACGAAAGCTTGGGCTAAGGCGTCCCATGTCTTGAATGTGTTTGGCTCGTGTCCTTGAAGCCAATCTTTCGCTCCATCGGTTAAAGAAAATGGAAATAGTTTCATGTAAACTATTTCTCGAGGTACTCCTGCAAATTTATACGTACGGCATAATTCAGTAAAATTATTAGATGAACGTGAGGGTTACCGTATCCGTCGAATGATTCACTCTTGATCATTTGGATGAGTCCTCCTCGAAGTTCAAAATCGTATCCTTCTTCATGTGGAATGTGAATTGGAGAATCATAACTTCCAATGGTTGGAGTTATGTAATACTCGGCTGGTTGCTCGACCTCTGCCCCTGCTCGAGCTGCTCCTTGCGGTCGAGTAAGATTTTCCATATCTGGTCGAGTAAGATTTCTGATCGGTCGAGTAAGCTGCTTTGATCTCGGTTTCTTCGGTATTGTCAAAGGAAAATTCCACGAATTTGAGGTTAAAGGTCTAGAAGATCTCGAAGAGCTAGAACTTGAATTTGTACGTCCACTTGCACCTTTTTCTTCGCTTTAGAGTTTGATTGCATTCACCTACAAAAAGATGAATTTTAGTAATAGCTAGAAAAGATAAGCAAATGAAAGTTTTATTATTACTACTACTATTTTTTTGTATTTTTATATTTATTATATTTACGATTTCGAGTAACTCGAAATCTAGAACTAAAAATTAAACTAGTTAAAGATTTTAAAAACTAAAAACTAAACACCGTTCCCCGGCAACGGCGCCATTTTGACGTGTGCAATAGTAATAAATATTCCTACACGCAACTCAAAAGAATTTATAGAACTAGGGGTGACCTAGTGTCGAACCCAAGGGAACAGTGGAATCAAGTTATATTTCAAACTCGATTACTAGCTTTTTAATTCTTTAGTTTCAATTACTAGCTTTAACTTTAGTTCTTAAGCGTCTTGTTTATTCAGAAGGCAGTGTTCAAAAGCATGTTTAAAAGGCAATATTCAAAGGCAATGTTTAAATAAAAGGTTCGTTATCAAATATTAAAAACTATGACAAGGATGAGAATCCTCTACTAATACTTATGGTTTCACTCAAACAAGATATATAAATCTCACTCTCGAATGTTGCATTTATATTATAGTTATGAATTTCCTTCTTGATGACAATTTAATCTAGAATGCATAGTTATATGATAATATAAACCCTCACTCTCGAATGTTGGATTTATATATAGAATTTAGACTGAGTAGCATTAGCATACGAATCCTCACTCTCGAATGTTGGATTCGCACGTAAACATCTACTCAACTAGCTTTCCTCACTCTCGAATGTTGGAATTTCACTAGTCTTGTCTAAATACGCTTATTAATACATTCATGCACCAAATATACTCGCTGCTCTCGCTTTGCTAATATACTCGATCTAATGGTTGTATTGATTCCTAAATAATCTAAGTTCACCTCTCGGTCCCCTCCCTAGATATACTACTCCGACCTACACTTCTAGATGTTTTGTCAGGACACCTATTTTATGAAGATTAAGCTCGGGTATGATTCAACACACGCAATTATCATACAAGAATTGATTCATATAAATTAAATAATCATGTTCTAGTTATTCATAAGCATTAGAGATTCATCAAATCCTCATCATAAAGAAACTACTCACTCATCTCGAGTGATAATGCAAACATGATTCAAACAATTAAAAGTAAAACGATTGTAAATAAAACAAGAGTAAAGTTTAGAAATTCTCAGTGATTGATGATCCACGGTCGAGCTCCAAAGCTGCTGCTATCTCCTCGGTATCTCGAGTACAAAATCTGGTTGTATAATCTTCAATAATTCAATCGGTATCTTGAGCTCTCTCGGCTCCTTCTTCTTCACTTGGTTTACTCGACTATGATCAATCACTTTATTATTTCAGCCCCCGTAGGTAGCTCGGGCAGCAGCAGCCAACTTCTTTGAAGCTCTTGTGATGCTTATATAGTGTAGATCATTCAAGGGCTCGAGTGACTTGAGAAGTCTTGCTTTAACTCCCTTCATAATTGGCCGAGTAAATGTAGAGTTAAGCTTATCTTCTTGCATTTAATCCTCGAGTGGAATGAAAGGTTTGGCTTATCTTCATGTATTAAATCTTGTATTGAATGGCTCGAGTTAATGAGATAATCCACACGAAGGGTCTTGGTCACGTGACAACTTGCTCGAGCACCATATTTACTCGGTCGAGTAACTTAGGTCTTCGGCTGTTTTTGCTCGAGTAAGGTACTTTAGTGCACTCGGTCTAAGAATTGCAGAAATGCTTCCAATTACGTCTGATTTAGGCCGAATTCACGTGCTTTTCCTCATATTTCCATTTATGCTCCTTCGTAAAGTGTAAACCGTGCTTTTGACCTGAAACATCAATCAAAGTATCAAAAGTAATATATTTTACATTCAAATCATATGAAATAAGCATAAAAGTAGGGGCTTAAAATAGACATTTCTAACACTGATCAGGTACGTAAACAATCTGATGAACGCACCCAAGAACTCAAGAGTGAACTCGCTGGAATCAAAGATATGTTGATGAGCTTTTTGTCCCAAAAACAACCCCAACCAGACCCATCCTCAGTTATTGATCATGGTGGTTCATCATCTGGTCCTCTACACTCACCTGATCAACTATTAGATTCACCTGAGTGTCATGGACGTGGACATATTACAAACACCCAGCGACAACCACTATTCCCTGGAGGTTTGGCCGCTCGTATCTCGAGAGTGGAGTTTCCGAAGTTAGATGGTTCCTTCCTTCCGGAATGGTTGTATCGATGTGAACAGTTTTTTCAGTTGGACAGCACCGCGCCTGAGATGAAGGTGCGCCTCGCTTCTCTACACATGGAAGGTAAAGCTCTTCAATGGCATCACAATTATATGCGTACTCATTTTGATCAGTTTCCTACTTGGCCGGAATATGTGATTGCTATATCGACTCATTTTGATAACTTGTATGATGATCCTCTTTCGGATTTGGTAAGTTTGAAGCAGGCTAGAGACTCTGTTGAAGAATATCTTGATAAGTTTGAATGTGCTCTCATACCAATGAGACCGGACAGATTGCTAATAATCAATCCAGACACCACCAAGGAGCCAAGGACTGATTCTCAACCCAGATCAGGAGCTCAACACAAGCAGAAGATGAGCTCTAGAACTGAATAGGTTAACGGCGATGGAGAGGAAAGTAGAAGATTAATTTTATGAGATATGATTGTATTTTCTTACATCCAAAACGATACTTTAACCTAGCTTGTCTGACCCAATCGGTTTGACCCGAATTACAATTAGAAATTAAAACTTAAACCGAACTAAAAATAAATGTTTGCATCAGTGTTGTAACAATATATTTGAAGTTACCCAAATGTACTTTTGGAGCTGTCAAGATAGAGTACCTTGGACATTTTATCTCTTTTGATGGTGTTAGTACTGATCCAAGTAAAATTCAAGCTATCCAACAATGGCCAGCCCCCATTAATCAAAAACAACTTCGGAGTTTTCTTGGTTTAGCAAATTACTATCGCAGATTTATTCGCAATTACAGTATTCTGGCTAGCCCTCTAACTTCATTATTAAAAAAAGAGGGATTTACTTGGACTTCAAAAGCTGATGAGGCTTTCCTTAATCTGAAGACTGCACTATCTTCAACACCAGTGTTAGCTCTCCCTAATTTTGACAAGTTGTTTATTATCGAAACTGATGCTTCTAACTCTGGAATAGGAGCTGTGCTTATGCAGGACGATCATCCAATTTGCTTTATAAGTCAAGCCTTAGGCCCTCGTCATCAAATGATCTCTGTTTATGAAAAGGAACTATTGGCAGTGGTTCATGCTGTGCAAACATGGAGTGCTTATCTCACACATAGGCCATTTGTGATAAAGACTGATCAGAAGAGCCTCAAGTATTTGCTGGAACAAAAGGTAACTACTCCTTTTCAACATATGTGCATTCAAAACTTATGGGCTATTCTTTGGAAATTCAATATAAGCAAGGGAAAGAGAATTACGTAGCTGATGCGCTGTCCAGAGTTACAGGATCACAGTTATTACATATAACACTTTCCCATGCACACCATAGTTTCTATGACTCCATGAAGTTGTTGTGGCAGCTGTCCCACTCTAAAGCATATTATTTTGGACCTTCAAGTTGATTCCTGTCTCATCCTCGATACACACAAATGATGAATTACGTTATAAAGGAAAGCTGTGGTGGTGGGCAATGATTCCAAGCACTAAACTTTCATATTTTAAAAGTGGCTTTCATGATTCTGCCATAGGATATCTCCATTCCGATAAAGAGATGCTACTACTTCAAAGAGGACAATAGTCTTTATTTTATTGGCCCAAGATGAATACTGAGGTTCAAAAACTACATTCGCAATTGTTCCATTTGTCAAAAAAATAAGTATGATCTTTCTGCTAAGCCGGGTCTTTTACAACCCCTGCCCATTCCGAAAGGTGTCTGGCAGTCTATAAGCCTTGATTTCATTGAAGGTTTGCCCCCCTCGTCGCACAAGCACTGCATATTAGTGGTAATTGACAGGCTTAGTAAATATGCTCATTTTATGGCTCTTTCTCATCCCTACACGGCTATTGAGGTTGCCCAACTCTTTATGGATAATGTGTTCAAGTTACACGGTATGCCGGAATCGGTAATCAGTGATAGAGATCCAATTTTCTTAAGCCAAGTATGGAAAGAGTTGTTTCGCGTGTATGGCATTGAGCTGAATTTTTCTACGGCTTACCATCCACAAACTGATGGTCAAACGGAGGTGACAAACAAGACATTAGAAACATACTTGCGTTGCATGACAGCTGATACCCCACACTCTTGGAGTAAATGGCTCCCTTTAGCAGAGTTTTGGTATAATACAACTTTCCACTCAGCCATCCATAGTACTCCTTTTGAAATTATGTATGGGCAACCTCGCCACTTCATTTACCATACCTACCAGGTGAAAGTGCTTGTCAACTTATTTATCGCAGCTTATCTAAAAGAGAGGAGGTTATTAATCTGTTAAAGTTTCATCTCTTAAGGGCTCAAAACCGAATGAAGCAGCACGCTGATTCTCATCGATCGGACCAAGTTTTTAAGATTGGAGATTATGTTTATCTCAAATTACAACCTTACAAACAGAGTTCTCTCAAATCCAGAGTTCCTAATAAGTTGTCGCCGCGCTTTTATGGACCATTTCGTGTGTTGGATCGTGTGGGCAATGTGTCATACAAGTTGGAGCTTCCCTCAAAAGCTGCTTGTTCATAATGTGTTTCATGTTAGCCAGCTCAAGTTATGCCCTAATCCTCCTGACATGCCGTCATCCTTACCACAGTATCTATGCGATTTCGGAGAAGCTAAAGAACCTGAGGCTATTCTTGAGAGAAAGATGGTTAAGAGACGCAATGGAGCAGTGACCAAAATTCTAGTTAAGTGGAAGGGTTTTCCAGAATCTCATGCAACTTGGGAATTTTATCAAGATTTTATAGCTAAGTTTCCTGAGTTTCATCCATGGGACAAGGATGATGTCGAAGGGGGAGTATTCTTACAGCACTGATGCAAACATTTATTTTTGTTCGGTTTAAGTTTTAATTTCTAATTGTAATTCGGGTCAAACCGATTGGGTCAGACAAGCTAGGTTAAAGTATCGTTTTGGATGTAAGAAAATACAATCATATCTCATAAAATTAATCTTCTACTTTCCTCTCCATCGCCGTTAACCTATTCAGTTATAGACCTCATCTTCTGCTTGTGTTGAGCTCCTGATCTGGGTTGAGAATCAGTCCTTGGCTCCTTAGTGGTGTGGATTGATTATTAGCAATCTGTCCGGTCTCAATGGGGCGAGAGAGAGTGGAGTGATGAGGTCTGGTATGACGAGGGAGGAGCCGACAAACCTATGCATTTTACATGCCTGTCTTCTTACCCTTTTCCTTCCTAAAACTTTAAAATGACAATCTTGATTTTGATGTGTTTTTATTAATGAATTTGTTTAATGGGCAAAAACTTCATTTGAATGATTAGAAAAGAATTGTGGCAGCTAAAACCAAAATAGAATTTTGATTGAGAAGGAAAATAATTGTAATGGAAAATAAATTTGAAGAATATAAAATGAAACTTTTTTATTAAATATTTAATGTTCACACCAAAAACAAAAACTTGGCACTTGCAATCGGAGGCAGTCATGACATATGACTGTTTCGACGATTGTTCACCCCAAAGATAGGAAAGGCAGCAAAATACAAGGTTAGGGAAGAGATCTCGATGAGAGAACCTACAAAAGTCCTCAGAAATTTCTCAAGAGAAAACTAGCCAGGTCACATATCTACAGGTCCGAATGGACATGCATTTTCTGATCATTTGATGAACGCCACTTTCCAAGTATGCCTCCATAATTTCCAAATATGCCTTCGTACTTTGGTTTCACAGGTTGGTTAGGACCAAAAGGGAAGTTCCAAAAGGAATCTGACTTCTCAAAAAAGATATAGAATGCAACAGCCGAAGCTAAAAACAGTCCTAAAAGCATGAGGTAAATCTGCCATTCTGCACCAGAGAAAAGAGAATGAGGTGTCAACATCCGTTCATGCTCATTTAATTTATAACATAAAGTTTAAGTGAATAGACACACCTTTCCAATCAGCTGGAACATCTAGTTGGTTACCAAAGCTCCCCATTCTTCTGAAGTAGTAAGCATGATCCTGGAAAGACGAATGAATTTAGTCTTAAATATAAGTTCATACCGAAGCATATTAATGAGTCTAATTACTCAGATAGGAACAAAAAAATATTATTAGCAAGATTAATACCAAAACATCTCGAGGTTATAAGAACCAAGTATGATGAACCACAGGTCGAAGATAAATATTCAAGGTAAAAAGAACAGCCGCTATAAATTTTAATATAAGCCTTTTAGGCTTTCAAAGTTACCTTTCAGTAGGACAAAACTCCATTGACAGAATGCAAGTGCCTGGATGTAGTCTTTTACTCCAGTGAGAAATCTCCATTGTCATTACCTCAACGACACAGAAGTCTCCGTCTTTGCTCCCTCTGAAATAAGTATCAGATTATCAATATACCTATTACAGATACAGTAGAACTCAAAATAACAAAGTCGAACGGCAACCAACAGATAAAAAAAATACAGTGAGCAAACAACACAAGAAGTTAGAAAACTACGATTTGCAAATCTGCCATGAATTTAGTTGGTACAAGAGTGGCAAACTACGATTTAATAGTGTAAATCATATACTACCTACATAAACAACCATTTCAGAATCAACAAGAGAATTTTGCGTGCAATTTATTCAATCTTCACTGAAAATGCGTTATGTCACAGCCAAACTATTAACAGATACCGAATAAGATACTACTCTCAAAATTATTCCTACAATTCTACAATCCCAGTAAAGGTCAACACAGTTACATGGATAATGAGTAGGCACGTTGCAATGCTATTTTAAATACTTACAGAGCAAGATATTTTCCATCTATGCTGGTGGACATTACCGCAGCTGGTTTTCTAAGGAGTCTCTTATGTCCTATCTTATTCCAAGTACTCATGTCCCAGACTACTGTCAGTGCTCTCCCAGCTGTTTATATAAAGAGTTTAGCATGTGTAACTTTATGATATACTTACTGATAACTAGCAACTTTCTTTGCAAGCAGTGGAAATATGTACCTCTCTGAACAGTGCAAAATAAGAAAGGTTTTGTCCTATCTTTGGAAAATCGGCAAAGCCCAACTTTCTCATCCTTCAGAAAAAAGGAATAGCTTAGACGACTAAAAGTGATACGCAAAGAGAATACCTGATATACTGGGTAATGGAACAATAGTACATAGGAAATATACCGAGTTGCGAGCCAAAGATGTCACGAAAACAGCATCATTAGTGTTCCATATTTTTGCTGATCCATGAGTTGATGTCGAAGCCAAGAATTCGGAATCTAGGCTGGAAGATTACCGACATCAAAATCATATCTCAACATCCATGGTGAGATTTAAGGATTTTTAATTGACTGTCAGTCACCTTTCAAAGTTTTCCCCACCAATCATAAATCTTTATAATTCCTAACGATTATGGATTATATAAGTTATCTTACTTTCTGTCAAAGACCAAGTGAACTAAAGTCTGACATTTTGAAAGCATACATGTAAATAAACTAACATAAACTGTTAGATACTCAGCTCGTCTTTCATGGTGTGTGAGCCGTGAAGGGTCAGTAATTAACTTGGTTTATAAGGACGAGACATGAAAAGATAACAATGTACTAAGAAATCAGTACACAAATGGCCTACCTAAAATCCATATCACGGAAGGATTTGAGTGCATTTGGTTCCTCCATTATGATGCGCAAGTTAGGCCACTCAAATACTCTGAGATGCCCATCCTACAAGACAAACATACCACATAATTCTTAAGAAAATAGAACAACCCAGCTATCCACATTCCAAACCTAATCCCCATGCATTGGTTTATATAACTTACCGCCCCACCAGTAGCAAACTTCAAACCGTCATCCCTAAATGCAAGACAATTCTGCAGACCAACACCCTGCAGCGAAAGTAATTCTTTCGCCGCCAACTTTATGTCCCCCTTCTGTCCACGCAACTCCAGTAATCTACAGCACACAAATACAATTTAATATAAGCACATACGCATCGAAAAAGGTTGTAAATTGTAATCAAATAAAGTAAAGAAAGACATATGTGAACACGAATACTCACAGACAAGTACCGGATGATATAAAATTGCAAAATCAAGAGAGCATTTGTATTGAAAAACTTAAGCAGTCATATACAATTATCAAGTTTTTCGAGTAATGTATATAAATCTATTCACTAGTGTTGCTCTATAATGAGTTGTTGACCTCTGATGTCATATCCAACTTCCGGCGCAGCGAAGATGGTGGCATGAGCTCTGAGAAACTGTACACTTGCTCCACTGCCTTTCTTTTACTACCAACTTTAGGCACAAGCTCAGGCTGATCTCCATTGTTGTTGGTTTCCTCGGGCTCGCTTAGAGTTATATATTTATCAAAATCGAAACCTTCAGTATCGTCCGATAACTGACCATCAGGTTCTCCGCTGTTCTTGTCTTCCACGGACTCCCGAAAATTCATCAAATCATCGATATCAATCCCTTCATTCTCATCCCATAACTGAGTATCAAAATTAAAACCATCAAGTTCAGCTGCATTAGTTGTATTTGTAGAGACAGCATCAAGTTCAGCTGCATTTGTTGTATTCGAATACTCATAGCTGCCCATTCCAACCACTGTTGAATCTTGCGCAACTGCCTGTTTGATCCTTTTACTTCTTTTTAAATCAATCTTATTTTGAATCTCTGCAATCCTTCGATCCAAATCGACACCGTATTCATTACTTGATCCACACTCAACCCATTCCCGCCATTTGAATCAACATTGCTAGACTTTGACTCTGTTCTGTTCGACACTTCAGACCCATTAGCCTTCTTGTACATCTCGATCATACCACGCAACGCCGCCTCATTCTCTGGCCAAATCCTCCAAGGCCTATTAACATCTTCCGGATTATGAATAACAATACAAGCACAAATATCACAAAGGGTTGCCAATTGACTAGTCAGTTTCAGCAACGTCGACCCACGGTTCCCGAAAACTCTCTGTCGGGTTTTGGAGTTCGTGATAACCATGTTTCAGCCGCCAAGGACAGATCCGCTAAGCAAAGGTTTACAAAGTTCTTGTAAAAGTCAGATTATGTTCTTGACAAACCAAGAACAAAACCTATCAACTAAACTCGAACTAAGCACACTAATCAAGCAGAGCGATACAACTGTAAACTGAAACAAATTCACCTCGCTTTCTGGGAACAAAGCCGGATGAACTTGAGCACCAGACTCAACTAGCTCGAAAACTGCAACAGTCGCAGCTCCGACCAGACGGCTGGCTTCTTCGCGTCAATCCTGCCTCTCGCCCACACGCACGTCTTTGATGAATTATCTCTCGCAATCAATCGATCGATCGATCTCTTCTGCCCTCAATCGCTCTTCTGTCTCGTCGTCGTCTCTAAACCCTAGAAACTGTGGGTCTTCTCTATTTAAACGAAACTCACGCGTTCGAGTTGCGTTTCATCTTTTGTGTTGTCTACCAAAAACGACGCAGCTCCTTAAGTCATCAATTTAACTAATTCCCTCCAGCAAAGAACGCTGTCGTTTGGCACATCCAAAGACAAACAAAGCCAACTCTTTTCTCAGCAATGTTGTCACTTGCCTCAACACTGTCGTTTAGCTTATTTCAAAGCCAAACACAAATGATCAGATGCACAGTAGCTCAAATCACCAGCCACCCTTCTTGGTCAAAATCTCTCATGTAACTCCTTCCAAACCCTTCAACCATTCACTAATAAAAGTGCAGCAGAGTTCTAAAGGTTCTACAAAATCTAAACTAGGATTAAATATTCCAACAGTGACTTTTGAGAAACTCCAAATCTTTTACGGAACTCGACAGCGCCTCAAGCCACCTCCTTATCGGAATGGAAGCACTGCACTGCACCGATTCGTCCGCAGTCGGAACCGTACTCGTGCCCTTCGAATTCTCTCAATCGGTCGTAGCCAAATCTCAAAGCTCAATTTTCGTCTCTGTTTGGTGTGTCTCACTCAAAACCTAGAATTTCTTTGGGAACAAGTCAGAATGGGCCTCCATATAATTTAGTTGGGCTCGAGTTTAAACATCTTTATGTTTTTAGTAAAAGATTAATTTGAGCATGTACACCGGTTGAGGAAGTTCTCTAATTTGAGAACTTCTTCAAGTAGCATTTTCTATTACTATTTATCGTAATAGGACATCCTATTTATAATATTTATACAATCATGATAAATATAGAACTTCCGATTACTATTCATCAAATAAAATAAAATAAATTTCTACTTATTTTAACTATCATCTAATTATCTGCTGAAATTTTTGATAAGATTTTTGATAAGATTTTAAACAAATAAACGCGTGACATTTAAGATTTTTGATAAGATTTTTAAATAATTACTTTTAACAGCGTTTTTCTATAAAAGCGTTGTTATATGTTAATATATATTTTAAAAAAAATATTTTTAACAGCGCTTTTATCATTAATCGCTGTTAAAAAGTCAACTTACAACAGCGCTTAAAATATGTCTGTAGAACGTCCTCTCAAACGTTCTATTCTGGAACGTCCTTGAGAATGTTCTCCGTTGAGAACGTCCTAATCTAATAGATGTACGAAACAAATTCTCGAAACGTCCTCAAATCGCGAGTAGGACGTTCTCAAACCAACACCGGTGTACATGCTCTAACACTGGACTTCCGTGATTTAGCTTTTGAGACTAATCTCCTCACCTACAAAATTAGTTAAATGTTAATCTATTAATTTCATACAAAAAAATCAATTTATATTTAAAGTATAGAATTACCTGTAGATATTGTTCCTCGAATGTCCTATGACGTAAATCGTACGTCTCACTGTTAAAAAAATACAGTCAAAACTCAAAAGTGGAATTATTTATTATTATTAAATATTTAAACTTACGTCTCATTCATCCATGCGGCGCTGTAAACGTCGCTTAAGCAAGCCTTTACTACGCTGTTGTAGTAGCATGCAAAGCAATGCTCACTTGCATCGGCTGATGTGGTGGCGTAGATGTTGAGTCCACCGAATACTCCACCTTGAAACATGCTTCCAGAGTGACAGCCTTCGGCATAAACCACCATGTGTTTAAACACTTTTGACACGTACATGTGTTTAAACACGCTTCTAAGTACAAGATGTGTCAATTGGTCGTCCTCCTCAGGCATGCCTTAAATAACAAAAGTTATAAAAAAAATTATAAAAAAAGTTTAAAAAATGCAACTAAGCCTTACGTATCGAGACTATTTTTGCCGCCATGTCCTGTGAAATAGACGAATATGTGATTTTCAGGTCCTCCCTTCACCACTTTTAAAGTTCCACCTGATAGCCCAATTCTATTCCCACGTAAAACATTGTAAACATTTTTTGAGTTCACATGTCTGCCGGTATAATCCTAAAATTTAAAAAAATGTGTCAACATTTTATTTAATAATAATTTATCAAAAATAAAAATACAACTTGACCTTTGGCACTCCAGCGTATACGTTGGGTGGGTCCACCCTCCTGGCTTATGAGGACTCCTGGCTTATAAGCTATGTCATTATACATGAAAACAAGAATGTTTTCATCTTTTAGCCCTCCTTTTTTCAATATATGATACGCTCGACATATGTTTGCCTATAAAAAAACAAAAGTGTTAATCGATAATTTATGTTCAACAGAGAGCATGCATTGATTGATGTTAACTAGAAAGCACCTGATGCCTATAGTTGTCGTAACCCCTCGAGCCTTCCACCAGCACTGCCCATTTTGTCGCGGAGAGGGAGTAGTTGATCGTTAACGCAAATGCTATCAAAATGCAAACAATGATGATCTCGGTTTTCATTTTGTATCGAAAATGTATAAAAATGAACCAACGATTGGCTGGGCCTAGCGGTCCGCCAAAATGGAGACGAGCATAAGAAATTTTCTAAAATTGAAACAAAGATCGGTTGGACCTACCGGTCCACCCATGTCCGTGTTTGGCTCGCCCAAACACCAACACATACTTTTGAACGTGTCACGTGCATGTTTGAATTGATTGATTTGGTGGACCCGGACACATGCATGTTTATTCACTACTCAGGCCCACATCAATCTGTCCCAGGGCATGCGGTACATACTGTAATGGTTTTTAACTCCTTAAAACCCTAAACTAAACCCTTTAACCATAAATGCTTAGTCTGAAATCACGGACTCAAAAACTTGAAACAAAACAACAATCTGAACATCAAACGGAGCCGTCACCGAGAGTTAAACTAATCAAAGCAGGAGCTGAAGGGGAGTCGGAATTACCTGGAGATGGGGCGAGAGAGAGTGGAGTGCTGAAACACGTAATCAATCACTCATCGAAATGAATCCTGGTGACCTAATCTAATGGCTGAAACACGTAATCAATCACTCATCGAAATGAATCGACAACTTGAAGAGGTACGTAAACAATCTGATGAACGCACCCAAGAACTCAAGAGTGAACTCGCTGGAATCAAAGATATGTTGATGAGCTTTTTGTCCCAAAAACAACCCCAACCAGACCCATCCTCAGTTATTGATCATGGTGGTTCATCATCTGGTCCTCTACACTCACCTGATCAACTATTAGATTCACCTGAGTGTCATGGACGTGGACATATTACAAACACCCAGCGACAACCACTATTCCCTGGAGGTTTGGCCGCTCGTATCTCGAGAGTGGAGTTTCCGAAGTTAGATGGTTCCTTCCTTCCGGAATGGTTGTATCGATGTGAACAGTTTTTTAGTTGGACAGCACCGCGCCTGAGATGAAGGTGCGCCTCGCTTCTCTACACATGGAAGGTAAAGCTCTTCAATGGCATCACAATTATATGCGTACTCATTTTGATCAGTTTCCTACTTGGCCGGAATATGTGATTGCTATATCGACTCATTTTGATAACTTGTATGATGATCCTCTTTCGGATTTGGTAAGTTTGAAGCAGGCTAGAGACTCTGTTGAAGAATATCTTGATAAGTTTGAATGTGCTCTCATACCAATGAGACCGGACAGATTGCTAATAATCAATCCAGACACCACCAAGGAGCCAAGGACTGATTCTCAACCCAGATCAGGAGCTCAACACAAGCAGAAGATGAGCTCTAGAACTGAATAGGTTAACGGCGATGGAGAGGAAAGTAGAAGATTAATTTTATGAGATATGATTGTATTTTCTTACATCCAAAACGATACTTTAACCTAGCTTGTCTGACCCAATCGGTTTGACCCGAATTACAATTAGAAATTAAAACTTAAACCGAACTAAAAATAAATGTTTGCATCAGTGTTGTAACAATATATTTGAAGTTACCCAAATGTACTTTTGGAGCTGTCAAGATAGAGTACCTTGGACATTTTATCTCTTTTGATGGTGTTAGTACTGATCCAAGTAAAATTCAAGCTATCCAACAATGGCCAGCCCCCATTAATCAAAAACAACTTCGGAGTTTTCTTGGTTTAGCAAATTACTATCGCAGATTTATTCGCAATTACAGTATTCTGGCTAGCCCTCTAACTTCATTATTAAAAAAAGAGGGATTTACTTGGACTTCAAAAGCTGATGAGGCTTTCCTTAATCTGAAGACTGCACTATCTTCAACACCAGTGTTAGCTCTCCCTAATTTTGACAAGTTGTTTATTATCGAAACTGATGCTTCTAACTCTGGAATAGGAGCTGTGCTTATGCAGGACGATCATCCAATTTGCTTTATAAGTCAAGCCTTAGGCCCTCGTCATCAAATGATCTCTGTTTATGAAAAGGAACTATTGGCAGTGGTTCATGCTGTGCAAACATGGAGTGCTTATCTCACACATAGGCCATTTGTGATAAAGACTGATCAGAAGAGCCTCAAGTATTTGCTGGAACAAAAGGTAACTACTCCTTTTCAACATATGTGGCTTTCAAAACTTATGGGCTATTCTTTGGAAATTCAATATAAGCAAGGGAAAGAGAATTACGTAGCTGATGCGCTGTCCAGAGTTACAGGATCACAGTTATTACATATAACACTTTCCCATGCACACCATAGTTTCTATGACTCCATGAAGTTGTTGTGGCAGACTGATCCCACTCTAAAGCATATTATTTTGGACCTTCAAGTTGATTCCATGTCTCATCCTCGATACACTTACACAAATGATGAATTACGTTATAAAGGAAAGCTGGTGGTGGGCAATGATCCAAGCACTAAACTTCATATTTTAAAGTGGCTTCATGATTCTGCCATAGGAGGCCATTCCGATAGAGATGCTACACTTCAAAGGATCAAGTCTTTATTTTATTGGCCCAAGATGAATACTGAGGTTCAAAACTACATTCGCAATTGTTCCATTTGTCAAAAAAATAAGTATGATCTTTCTGCTAAGCCGGGTCTTTTACAACCCCTGCCCATTCCGAAAGGTGTCTGGCAGTCTATAAGCCTTGATTTCATTGAAGGTTTGCCCCCCTCGTCGCACAAGCACTGCATATTAGTGGTAATTGACAGGCTTAGTAAATATGCTCATTTTATGGCTCTTTCTCATCCCTACACGGCTATTGAGGTTGCCCAACTCTTTATGGATAATGTGTTCAAGTTACACGGTATGCCGGAATCGGTAATCAGTGATAGAGATCCAATTTTCTTAAGCCAAGTATGGAAAGAGTTGTTTCGCGTGTATGGCATTGAGCTGAATTTTTCTACGGCTTACCATCCACAAACTGATGGTCAAACGGAGGTGACAAACAAGACATTAGAAACATACTTGCGTTGCATGACAGCTGATACCCCACACTCTTGGAGTAAATGGCTCCCTTTAGCAGAGTTTTGGTATAATACAACTTTCCACTCAGCCATCCATAGTACTCCTTTTGAAATTATGTATGGGCAACCTCGCCACTTCATTTACCATACCTACCAGGTGAAAGTGCTTGTCAACTTATTTATCGCAGCTTATCTAAAAGAGAGGAGGTTATTAATCTGTTAAAGTTTCATCTCTTAAGGGCTCAAAACCGAATGAAGCAGCACGCTGATTCTCATCGATCGGACGGAGTTTTTAAGATTGGAGATTATGTTTATCTCAAATTACAACCTTACAAACAGAGTTCTCTCAAATCCAGAGTTCCTAATAAGTTGTCGCCGCGCTTTTATGGACCATTTCGTGTGTTGGATCGTGTGGGCAATGTGTCATACAAGTTGGAGCTTCCCTCAAAAGCTGCTGTTCATAATGTGTTTCATGTTAGCCAGCTCAAGTTATGCCCTAATCCTCCTGACATGCCGTCATCCTTACCACAGTATCTATGCGATTTCGGAGAAGCTAAAGAACCTGAGGCTATTCTTGAGAGAAAGATGGTTAAGAGACGCAATGGAGCAGTGACCAAAATTCTAGTTAAGTGGAAGGGTTTTCCAGAATCTCATGCAACTTGGGAATTTTATCAAGATTTTATAGCTAAGTTTCCTGAGTTTCATCCATGAGGACAAGGATGATGTCGAAGGGGGAGTATTCTTACAGCACTGATGCAAACATTTATTTTAGTTCGGTTTAAGTTTTAATTTCTAATTGTAATTCGGGTCAAACCGATTGGGTCAGACAAGCTAGGTTAAAGTATCGTTTTGGATGTAAGAAAATACAATCATATCTCATAAAATTAATCTTCTACTTTCCTCTCCATCGCCGTTAACCTATTCAGTTATAGACCTCATCTTCTGCTTGTGTTGAGCTCCTGATCTGGGTTGAGAATCAGTCCTTGGCTCCTTACTGGTGTCTGGATTGATTATTAGCAATCTGTCCGGTCTCAATGGGGCGAGAGAGAGTGGAGTGATGAGGTCTGGTATGACGAGGGAGGAGCCGACAAACCCTATGCATTTTACATGCCTGTCTTCTTACCCTTTTCCTTCCTAAAACTTTAAAATGACAATCTTGATTTTGATGTGTTTTTATTAATGAATTTGTTTAATGGGCAAAAACTTCATTTGAATGATTAGAAAAGAATTGTGGCAGCTAAAACCAAAATAGAATTTTGATTGAGAAGGAAAATAATTGTAATGGAAAATAAATTTGAAGAATATAAAATGAAACTTTTTTATTAAATATTTAATGTTCACACCAAAAACAAAAACTTGGCACTTGCAATCGGAGGCAGTCATGACATATGACTGTTTCGACGATTGTTCACCCCAAAGATAGGAAAGGCAGCAAAATACAAGGTTAGGGAAGAGATCTCGATGAGAGAACCTACAAAAGTCCTCAGAAATTTCTCAAGAGAAAACTAGCCAGGTCACATATCTACAGGTCCGAATGGACATGCATTTTCTGATCATTTGATGAACGCCACTTTCCAAGTATGCCTCCATAATTTCCAAATATGCCTTCGTACTTTGGTTTCACAGGTTGGTTAGGACCAAAAGGGAAGTTCCAAAAGGAATCTGACTTCTCAAAAAAGATATAGAATGCAACAGCCGAAGCTAAAAACAGTCCTAAAAGCATGAGGTAAATCTGCCATTCTGCACCAGAGAAAAGAGAATGAGGTGTCAACATCCGTTCATGCTCATTTAATTTATAACATAAAGTTTAAGTGAATAGACACACCTTTCCAATCAGCTGGAACATCTAGTTGGTTACCAAAGCTCCCCATTCTTCTGAAGTAGTAAGCATGATCCTGGAAAGACGAATGAATTTAGTCTTAAATATAAGTTCATACCGAAGCATATTAATGAGTCTAATTACTCAGATAGGAACAAAAAAATATTATTAGCAAGATTAATACCAAAACATCTCGAGGTTATAAGAACCAAGTATGATGAACCACAGGTCGAAGATAAATATTCAAGGTAAAAAGAACAGCCGCTATAAATTTTAATATAAGCCTTTTAGGCTTTCAAAGTTACCTTTCAGTAGGACAAAACTCCATTGACAGAATGCAAGTGCCTGGATGTAGTCTTTTACTCCAGTGAGAAATCTCCATTGTCATTACCTCAACGACACAGAAGTCTCCGTCTTTGCTCCCTCTGAAATAAGTATCAGATTATCAATATACCTAATTACAGATACAGTAGAACTCAAAATAACAAAGTCGAACGGCAACCAACAGATAAAAAAAATACAGTGAGCAAACAACACAAGAAGTTAGAAAACTACGATTTGCAAATCTGCCATGAATTTAGTTGGTACAAGAGTGGCAAACTACGATTTAATAGTGTAAATCATATACTACCTACATAAACAACCATTTCAGAATCAACAAGAGAATTTTGCGTGCAATTTATTCAATCTTCACTGAAAATGCGTTATGTCACAGCCAAACTATTAACAGATACCGAATAAGATACTACTCTCAAAATTATTCCTACAATTCTACAATCCCAGTAAAGGTCAACACAGTTACATGGATAATGAGTAGGCACGTTGCAATGCTATTTTAAATACTTACAGAGCAAGATATTTTCCATCTATGCTGGTGGACATTACCGCAGCTGGTTTTCTAAGGAGTCTCTTATGTCCTATCTTATTCCAAGTACTCATGTCCCAGACTACTGTCAGTGCTCTCCCAGCTGTTTATATAAAGAGTTTAGCATGTGTAACTTTATGATATACTTACTGATAACTAGCAACTTTCTTTGCAAGCAGTGGAAATATGTACCTCTCTGAACAGTGCAAAATAAGAAAGGTTTTGTCCTATCTTTGGAAAATCGGCAAAGCCCAACTTTCTCATCCTTCAGAAAAAAGGAATAGCTTAGACGACTAAAAGTGATACGCAAAGAGAATACCTGATATACTGGGTAATGGAACAATAGTACATAGGAAATATACCGAGTTGCGAGCCAAAGATGTCACGAAAACAGCATCATTAGTGTTCCATATTTTTGCTGATCCATGAGTTGATGTCGAAGCCAAGAATTCGGAATCTAGGCTGGAAGATTACCGACATCAAAATCATATCTCAACATCCATGGTGAGATTTAAGGATTTTTAATTGACTGTCAGTCACCTTTCAAAGTTTTCCCCACCAATCATAAATCTTTATAATTCCTAACGATTATGGATTATATAAGTTATCTTACTTTCTGTCAAAGACCAAGTGAACTAAAGTCTGACATTTTGAAAGCATACATGTAAATAAACTAACATAAACTGTTAGATACTCAGCTCGTCTTTCATGGTGTGTGAGCCGTGAAGGGTCAGTAATTAACTTGGTTTATAAGGACGAGACATGAAAAGATAACAATGTACTAAGAAATCAGTACACAAATGGCCTACCTAAAATCCATATCACGGAAGGATTTGAGTGCATTTGGTTCCTCCATTATGATGCGCAAGTTAGGCCACTCAAATACTCTGAGATGCCCATCCTACAAGACAAACATACCACATAATTCTTAAGAAAATAGAACAACCCAGCTATCCACATTCCAAACCTAATCCCCATGCATTGGTTTATATAACTTACCGCCCCACCAGTAGCAAACTTCAAACCGTCATCCCTAAATGCAAGACAATTCTGCAGACCAACACCCTGCAGCGAAAGTAATTCTTTCGCCGCCAACTTTATGTCCCCCTTCTGTCCACGCAACTCCAGTAATCTACAGCACACAAATACAATTTAATATAAGCACATACGCATCGAAAAAGGTTGTAAATTGTAATCAAATAAAGTAAAGAAAGACATATGTGAACACGAATACTCACAGACAAGTACCGGATGATATAAAATTGCAAAATCAAGAGAGCATTTGTATTGAAAAACTTAAGCAGTCATATACAATTATCAAGTTTTTCGAGTAATGTATATAAATCTATTCACTAGTGTTGCTCTATAATGAGTTGTTGACCTCTGATGTCATATCCAACTTCCGGCGCAGCGAAGATGGTGGCATGAGCTCTGAGAAACTGTACACTTGCTCCACTGCCTTTCTTTTACTACCAACTTTAGGCACAAGCTCAGGCTGATCTCCATTGTTGTTGGTTTCCTCGGGCTCGCTTAGAGTTATATATTTATCAAAATCGAAACCTTCAGTATCGTCCGATAACTGACCATCAGGTTCTCCGCTGTTCTTGTCTTCCACGGACTCCCGAAAATTCATCAAATCATCGATATCAATCCCTTCATTCTCATCCCATAACTGAGTATCAAAATTAAAACCATCAAGTTCAGCTGCATTAGTTGTATTTGTAGAGACAGCATCAAGTTCAGCTGCATTTGTTGTATTCGAATACTCATAGCTGCCCATTCCAACCACTGTTGAATCTTGCGCAACTGCCTGTTTGATCCTTTTACTTCTTTTTAAATCAATCTTATTTTGAATCTCTGCAATCCTTCGATCCAAATCGACCACCGTATTCATTACTTGATCCACACTCAACCCATTCCCGCCATTTGAATCAACATTGCTAGACTTTGACTCTGTTCTGTTCGACACTTCAGACCCATTAGCCTTCTTGTACATCTCGATCATACCACGCAACGCCGCCTCATTCTCTGGCCAAATCCTCCAAGGCCTATTAACATCTTCCGGATTATGAATAACAATACAAGCACAAATATCACAAAGGGTTGCCAATTGACTAGTCAGTTTCAGCAACGTCGACCCACGGTTCCCGAAAACTCTCTGTCGGGTTTTGGAGTTCGTGATAACCATGTTTCAGCCGCCAAGGACAGATCCGCTAAGCAAAGGTTTACAAAGTTCTTGTAAAAGTCAGATTATGTTCTTGACAAACCAAGAACAAAACCTATCAACTAAACTCGAACTAAGCACACTAATCAAGCAGAGCGATACAACTGTAAACTGAAACAAATTCACCTCGCTTTCTGGGAACAAAGCCGGATGAACTTGAGCACCAGACTCAACTAGCTCGAAAACTGCAACAGTCGCAGCTCCGACCAGACGGCTGGCTTCTTCGCGTCAATCCTGCCTCTCGCCCACACGCACGTCTTTGATGAATTATCTCTCGCAATCAATCGATCGATCGATCTCTTCTGCCCTCAATCGCTCTTCTGTCTCGTCGTCGTCTCTAAACCCTAGAAACTGTGGGTCTTCTCTATTTAAACGAAACTCACGCGTTCGAGTTGCGTTTCATCTTTTGTGTTGTCTACCAAAAACGACGCAGCTCCTTAAGTCATCAATTTAACTAATTCCCTCCAGCAAAGAACGCTGTCGTTTGGCACATCCAAAGACAAACAAAGCCAACTCTTTTCTCAGCAATGTTGTCACTTGCCTCAACACTGTCGTTTAGCTTATTTCAAAGCCAAACACAAATGATCAGATGCACAGTAGCTCAAATCACCAGCCACCCTTCTTGGTCAAAATCTCTCATGTAACTCCTTCCAAACCCTTCAACCATTCACTAATAAAAGTGCAGCAGAGTTCTAAAGGTTCTACAAAATCTAAACTAGGATTAAATATTCCAACAGTGACTTTTGAGAAACTCCAAATCTTTTACGGAACTCGACAGCGCCTCAAGCCACCTCCTTATCGGAATGGAAGCACTGCACTGCACCGATTCGTCCGCAGTCGGAACCGTACTCGTGCCCTTCGAATTCTCTCAATCGGTCGTAGCCAAATCTCAAAGCTCAATTTTCGTCTCTGTTTGGTGTGTCTCACTCAAAACCTAGAATTTCTTTGGGAACAAGTCAGAATGGGCCTCCATATAATTTAGTTGGGCTCGAGTTTAAACATCTTTATGTTTTTAGTAAAAGATTAATTTGAGCATGTACACCGGTTGAGGAAGTTCTCTAATTTGAGAACTTCTTCAAGTAGCATTTTCTATTACTATTTATCGTAATAGGACATCCTATTTATAATATTTATACAATCATGATAAATATAGAACTTCCGATTACTATTCATCAAATAAAATAAAATAAATTTCTACTTATTTTAACTATCATCTAATTATCTGCTGAAATTTTTGATAAGATTTTAAACAAATAAACGCGTGACATTTAAGATTTTTGATAAGATTTTTAAATAATTACTTTTAACAGCGTTTTTCTATAAAAGCGTTGTTATATGTTAATATATATTTTAAAAAAAATATTTTTAACAGCGCTTTTATCATTAATCGCTGTTAAAAAGTCAACTTACAACAGCGCTTAAAATATGTCTGTAGAACGTCCTCTCAAACGTTCTATTCTGGAACGTCCTTGAGAATGTTCTCCGTTGAGAACGTCCTAATCTAATAGATGTACGAAACAAATTCTCGAAACGTCCTCAAATCGCGAGTAGGACGTTCTCAAACCAACACCGGTGTACATGCTCTAACACTGGACTTCCGTGATTTAGCTTTTGAGACTAATCTCCTCACCTACAAAATTAGTTAAATGTTAATCTATTAATTTCATACAAAAAAATCAATTTATATTTAAAGTATAGAATTACCTGTAGATATTGTTCCTCGAATGTCCTATGACGTAAATCGTACGTCTCACTGTTAAAAAAATACAGTCAAAACTCAAAAGTGGAATTATTTATTATTATTAAATATTTAAACTTACGTCTCATTCATCCATGCGGCGCTGTAAACGTCGCTTAAGCAAGCCTTTACTACGCTGTTGTAGTAGCATGCAAAGCAATGCTCACTTGCATCGGCTGATGTGGTGGCGTAGATGTTGAGTCCACCGAATACTCCACCTTGAAACATGCTTCCAGAGTGACAGCCTTCGGCATAAACCACCATGTGTTTAAACACTTTTGACACGTACATGTGTTTAAACACGCTTCTAAGTACAAGATGTGTCAATTGGTCGTCCTCCTCAGGCATGCCTTAAATAACAAAAGTTATAAAAAAAATTATAAAAAAAGTTTAAAAAATGCAACTAAGCCTTACGTATCGAGACTATTTTTGCCGCCATGTCCTGTGAAATAGACGAATATGTGATTTTCAGGTCCTCCCTTCACCACTTTTAAAGTTCCACCTGATAGCCCAATTCTATTCCCACGTAAAACATTGTAAACATTTTTTGAGTTCACATGTCTGCCGGTATAATCCTAAAATTTAAAAAAATGTGTCAACATTTTATTTAATAATAATGTAATCAAAAAATTTATCAAAAATAATAATACAACTTGACCTTTGGCACTCCAGCGTATACGTTGGGTGGGTCCACCCTCCTGGCTTATGAGGACTCCTGGCTTATAAGCTATGTCATTATACATGAAAACAAGAATGTTTTCATCTTAGCCCTCCTTTTTTCAATATATGATACGCTCGACATATGTTTGCCTATAAAGAAACAAAAGTGTTAATCGATAATTTATGTTCAACAGAGAGCATGCATTGATTGATGTTAACTAGAAAGCACCTGATGCCTATAGTTGTCGTAACCATTGTTTTCACGGCGTCGCCTTGTTGTCGATTAGGCGCCGCCAAGTCGTCGTGGCATTTTTTGAGAGTCAACATCGAACGCCATGAGTTTCCGATATAAGTCGACGCAAAATCACGAAATTTGAAGCCGATCCGAGTTTAAAGCGCCACCGCCGTCGTGTAGCAATGGTGAAAAGGAAGTTAGGGTTTTTTGGGGAAGAAAGTAAATATTAAAATTAGAATTGGATCCTTTAAGTTTTAAAATATATAAAATAGGTATATAGGTTACTCATTTAACACTGGTATCCTAAACTACTAAAAATTAAAATCTTTTGAAATTTGGAGAACTTAATTACAACTAACACCAGATGGTTTATTTTTATTATTTTAATTGAAGGTCATTATAATACTAATTATAAATTAGCGTTTGATATAAATATACAACAAATAACTATAAAATAACCCCAAACATATTAAAACGTAAAATGAAAGTAGAAATAAAACAATATTTTATCAATAATCAGTATTAAATAAGTTAAATAAATATAAAATATATATTAAGTATTTATTACGCCGTATCGCCTTGTAACGCCTAGAATTTCGCCATACGGACTAGGCGTCTTGGCGGTAGACTAGCGCCGTGACTCGCCGAAACGCCGCGAAAACAATGGTCGTAACCCCTCGAGCCTTCCACCAGCACTGCCCATTTTGTCGCGGAGAGGGAGTAGTTGATCGTTAACGCAAATGCTATCAAAATGCAAACAATGATGATCTCGGTTTTCATTTTGTATCGAAAATGTATAAAAATGAACCAACGATTGGCTGGGCCTAGCGGTCCGCCAAAATGGAGACGAGCATAAGAAATTGTCTAAAATTGAAACAAAGATCGGTTGGACCTACCGGTCCACCCATGTCCGTGTTTGGCTCGCCCAAACACCAACACATACTTTTGAACGTGTCACGTGCATGTTTGAATTGATTGATTTGGTGGACCCGGACACTTGCATGTTTATTCACTACTCAAGCCCACATCAATCTGTCACAAGGCATGCGGTACATAATGTAATTGTTTTTAACTCTGGTCCCACATGATTGTCAGTGTTAACTCACTTTTTATAGTTGGACTTTTGGAGCAATTTTCTATCATCACAAAATGATTATTATTTGAATAATAATAATAATAATAAACACAAATGTAGTGTTTAGGTTTTGAGTTTTATTTAATTGCCTCAGTGAGGGAAGTCCTTTCTTATTTGTGGTGCTGTCATTTTTATGTAAATGTCCATTTCTGACATACACAATCTCTTTTAAAGTCTGTCTAGTCCCTCTGGATCTCTCTTTCTGAGAGACATGTTTTTTTCTTTCTAGGTGATATGTTTTTTTCTGAGAGACATAGAGATAATATGCTTATAATAAAATAAATAAATGCAGTACTTATTATCAAAAAAAACATATAAAACAAAAATAGATATATTGAATTGAAGGTCACCTCATCATGTGGGACCAACAGTAATACAAATGTATCACCTCAATCACTTTATTAAGAATTTAATAGGTAACATTTTCCTACCAAGCATATTTAATTATGAATATCATATCCGAAATAATTCGCTTATGTTTTTTTTTGGCGATTCTTTTGCTGCCATATCTCATAACACTAGACTTTCGTGATTTAGCTTTTGAGACTAATCTCCTCACCTACAAAATTAGTTAAATGTTAATCTATTAATTTCATACAAAAGCCTATTTGGGGTCAATGGCATATTGCTTTATGCAACCAACCTGATACCATGTCATTCAGGCTCACCGAGGAAGATCGTATATTCAAGACCGTTAACTTTGTATATCTAGGCAGCTCTGATCATGATTTATCTTCATCCTTCTTTACGAGTTCTACCTCATGTGAATCCAGTACTAGTGAGTGTCTCGACGGAGTACTCTGATGATGATGAGGAGGAACCGCTATAGACTATTATAAGTCGTGTGATCAAATCGGACAGGCTCATTTCCAAGCCTGATCAAACAAATTCCTTAGTACAAGAAGCAGTGGAAAATGTTTCTTTTAATGAGGATCCATTTAAAGAGATAGCAATTCTAGAAATGGAGTTTGAAAATCCATACGCGGACTTTAAAACATCGATGGAGGAGATCGTGGAACGTCATTGTCTGCAAGATCAATGGGATTGATACGAGCATGAATGGAAGTATAAGGAATATTGCTAATTTAGAGGACCTTATTTTAATCATCCGTATTTTAAATATGTGTTTAGAAATATGGGTTCTTGTGAGGCTATAAAAGCCAACCATTAGAATGTAAAGGATAATCAATCAATCAATGAAACCCTAAATTCTATCTTTCCCAACTTCTCTGCCTCCTCCCCAATCATCTCGTTCTCATCCCTTTCATCATCTGATCTCTCTCATCTCCTTCACTGTTCTTGTTTATCCGATACAAACACTCTCGTTTGTATCAGGGATCATTTAGAGGAGCTTCTAGAATGGTACCTCAAGGTAAATGAAAGAAAAAACCACAAGCATATAATTGGAGCATCTGTAGATTTGTTGGTTGGCATTTAATCGAAAATCAGTCCATGTGAAGCATCTACTTCTAGCTACTCTGCTGCATCATTCATTTCATTACCATCTTCAGTTTCTTGCTCATTTCGGCGAAAATTAGATTCTTAATAGATTGAATATGTGATCATCCAAGTGCAGATAGTATCAATTATATTTATTTTGTGATATAAAACTTAGTAAAATTAAAATATGATTCTTTCTTGCACTCTTACAGGTCTTACATTTCCATGCCTGAACATGTTCATACTAAAAAACTGCTAAAAAAAAGAAGCATCAAATGAAACAATGCCTTGATTTTAAGGATGATATAAGCAAAGTCTTTTGTAAATGACGAATGCAGAACTTGTTTGTTTTATAAAATGTGCCTTATTATCATGTCTTTAGGTAATCAGGTCATAGTCAAGCATGTGCAATTTGGAAGGTTGTATCAATGTGAAGTGGAATATGATGAAGTAGAAAGTATTTCCAGTGCAACCATCTTCGCGGTTTTTATGAACTGCAATTTCCTCGAATACTCATTAGAGATGCAGAAAATTTACAAGTTTCTTATCTTCAATGATGATATGAAACAAATGACATCTAAACAAAAAAAATTCCCCATCGCTCGAGAAACATGAAAACTAGCAATCTTTATACTATTTGCGATAGTTTTTATTAGAATCTGGTTTCATCCGAAGGACTTTCTGTCATGATGTGGAAGAGCTTTGCCAGTGCAGTGCTTAAAACTTGGAATAGTCTTCTTTTTCTTACTTTGCTTTGTCAAGAGGACTGAAATTCTCCCTAAACCAAATGTCTTCCTCTTTGCACAAAGCTGCTTCTGCCCGCTCTCGTGCACGGGCTTGTTAGATTTTGCTACATTTTCACTCTTGTTAATACTGAGCATTTCACGCAGCGATATATCAGGAGCTGTATTTTCATCAGGGTGATTGTTGTGTGTTTTTTCATCTTGTTCCACGGGATGAAGTAACTTCTGACTCAAAATTTGTCCAATGGACAATGTGGGTCTTATCGCTGGGTCAGACCATTCAGATTTGAGATTAATGTGCAGATCATGAAGACCAGATACTTTCTTGCGGCGGTTCTGGCTTGAATTCTTGAATTTAGCGGATTTGTTAGAACAACGGCAGCGCCTTTTATGACTATGTTCGCATTTACTTCTGCGAAGGGCTGCATCTAAATCCAGTTTACCCTTCTTTGCAACTTCACACCTCTTTAAAGCATCTTCCAAAGCCATCTTGGTGGCCTTGACTTCTTCTGTTGCTTCTTCTACTCTTCTTAATATTTCCATTTTGGATAACTTCGCGTTATTGACAAACGTATTTTTAACCCTTTATATTTGTCTAATTCGTTTTAGGGGTCAAGTAGTAGTCAAACAAAATTTATAAACTCGGAAGTCCGAGTATCGTCCCAAGAGAGCAAACACAGTGCATATACTAGATAATTAGCGATGTATTTTATCTATTCAAACAGATATATGATTGTTTTGTTTCCTAAGTTATGCAAGTACTAAAATAGATTGGTTTCTAATATGAGAAAATATTCCAGAATCATACTTCACTCGTGTGTATCACTCAATTCATGCAATGAATTTCATAATCTAAATATGTTATACGATATATGAGAATAGACCATGTGCGCTTATGAGTGAGCCGACATCCTCGGGTCATCACTCAAGCAACACATCATACACTACGAATCCCTCCATTGAGGCAAAACTCGATTATTCTTAATTATTAACACCCCACCATTGCAGGCGATATTAATAATCAAAAACACATTTAGCACAAGTCTTTCAAATAAATTAACTCCTCCACTACGTGTATGTCAATGCTCACGATTACCGATGTTGCAAATAACATCCACCTACGTACTACCATTCATAGCTACCGTAGTTAGTGTCAATCCTACATCAATCTAATTAATCACCTCAAGCCATTGCTAGTGTTGGTTCCTAATCTAGGCAATTCATGAAATTAGGCATCCATCTAATGCTAACTAATTAACATGAACATATAAATAAGAGCATGTAGAACTGAACATAATTGCATAACAAAAGTAGAAATTCATCCATCACATGAGAACCGAGTTAGATACACACGGGATCCGTAGGATCCCGGAATAAGATGACTACTCACTACTCATAGATGGTAATAAAGATATATTCGAATGGAAATAAATTGAAACGAAGAACCGTCGTAGAACGAAGTGGATCGATGCTTGTCTTCTTCTCCAGTAGCCGTCACTCCAGTCTCTCTAATTCTCCCCCCTCCAACCCCTTGCTCGGTGTTACTTGTGATGCTTTTATAGTCTAGAGCAATCCAAGGGGTCGAGTAGAATGAAAGGTCTTCCTTATCTTCTCGTCATAAATGGTCGAGTAATGAAGATTCTTACTTATCCACTTGTATTAAATCACTCGAGTGGAATGAAAGGTCTAGCTTATCCACTCATCTTAAATGGTATTAAACGGTCGAGTAAAGGAGAGAATCCATACGAAGAGTCTTTATCACGTGTAGACTTGCTCGAGCAGCGTAATTACTCGGTCGAGTAACATGAGTTTTTGCTTTTTTCAGCTCGAGTCAAGTACTTCAGTACACTCGGTCTAAGAATTGCAGAAATGCTCCCAATTAAGTCTGACTTAGGCCGAATTCACGTGCTTTTCCTCATATTTCCATTTATGCTCCTTCGTAAGGCTGAAATCGTGTTTTTGACCTGAAACATCAATCCAAGTATCAAAAGTAATATATTTAACGTTCTAATCATAGGAAATAAGCATGAAAGTAGGGGCTTAAAATAGATATTTCTAACACTGATCAAAATACCCCACACTTAATCCTTGTTCGTCCCGAACAAGTGTTAAGCTTATTTCTTACTCCTGAGATTTCTAAAGTTATTCTAATCCTAGTTCACTGTCGTAGAAAATCACGAATGCATTTAGCATATGCATTAAGCCTTTAAACCTCTAGGCTGCCCTAGCGGACGAGTTTTAGTCTCGTGAGAGTTTTCAGATAACGGAATACTCACAAATCCTCTATGCACATCATCCATTTATCGTATTAATTTACTTAGCTAGTCAATTTAACAAACATTCTTTTGCATTATTCTTTAATCAAAAACACTTCAAAGTATAGCTGATAATTCATGGCATGAGAAATTATTGAAAATCACTTCAAATCACAATAGTCATAAATTTCAACGTAACTCGAGCAATAAGAAACTAACCTTGATTTGACCTTCTCTTCATTTCGAACTTACACCGAAAATCACAAAGTAAAACACAATTTTCAAGAGGAGTCTTACCGAACCAATCACCTATGCTAGCAAGGGCTAGTCCATAAGGTCAAGGTCAAGAATTCTTGCCCAAGAATTAGACTACACGTCGTAATCCATAAGAGTAGAGGAATTCCGGATGATTACGAGATATTTCATGAATTTTTCTCTCAAAAGCATGTCATGCCTACGTACATAAGTACAAGGATCGTCCTTAAGCAATTCTCAATGGTTATCATTCGACAGCTTCACTCGAGTCGCCACATTATTTAGGCAACAGCAAGGACTTAAGTGGGGAAACGATTTATTCATTTTTTTTCTTTTTTTTTTTTTTGTCAAGCAGATACTTTCAAGGGGAAATACTAGATATTTGAAATTTTATTTTCTTTCCTAACCCTCGGCAAATGCTCGACTTTATTGGATAACCCCACACTTAAGACTTGACTAGATGCCAAAATATTAACTCGAGTGTTACAACAAATGCACCATATATTACGAGATATGCTTAAGTCACCTAAAGGCAATACAATAACTTTATGAAATATTATCCATGTTTTGTTCAAAAATTTCCTCTATGAAATTGGATAAAACTTAGCTTTTCTCAAGGTGTTATGTCAAAAATTTCTAAGAAAAATCAAATTAGGCAAGCTCTTATGTTGAGTCACAAGAAATAAATTTTCTATCATGAAAGTCGTTCAATTCAAAAATTTCAATTCATGAGTTTCTCAGCAAACATTTTTAATCGAAGTGCTCGGTCTTGTTTAGCATGTTTAATTGACATTTTTCAAAGTGTTTTTCATTTAAATAGTAGGATGTATGCAAATTTTGAAAAGTATGCAATGTATATATCATGAAAATTTGTATGCATACTACTCCCCACCCCACACTTAAAATTTTGCTTAGTCCCTAAGCAATAAATTAAGATTAAGGTGTAGAGATACTTAGCTGGTTGTCGAGTATTTCGTTCTTGACATTATTCTTCGTATCTTGACTTTCCAATGCGCTGCACATGTATCATTCTTGCAATGCTAATAAAGATTTGTCATTATATAACGAACAAAGCAAAATATGATAAATAATCAAGTTAAAATGTTCAAACAAGTGCAAATGTCAAGTACTCGGAAGTGAAAATGGCTAAGTATTTGAATAGGTCGAGTAGCCAGATGACTCGACCGAATGGAAGGGTTTAGTTTCGGTTTAAGTGCAGGTTCACTCGGTCGAGTGAGCTTCTTACTTGGTCGAGTGAGCTCGATCAAAATTCAGAATTTAATTGAGTTTATATTTTTCTTCTCAAGGTGTTTTAATTCAGAATATTGATGATTTTTTTTTGGTCGACTCAATTCGGTCGAGTAAGAATCTTACTCGATCGAATGAAATAGGAATTCATTTAAATTTTTTTTTTAATCTATATTAATTTGGGTGACGTGACTCGGTCGAGTTGGTGTTTACTCGATCGAGTGAAAGAATTTAACCCCAAATTATATTCTACCCCACACTTGCATTTTTCCTAATCTAGAAAGCAATAAAGTGCGGAAAAATAAATACTTACAGAGCGGGTTACTTCCCGAAAAGACCTAGTTTAACGTCTTGGTGAGACATAAACGTACGCATCAGAAATCACTCCTCTAAAGTCCCTTGCTGGGATCCCTTTAGAGGAGGAGTAGGACTTGTAGTCTTCTCAAAGTGATAATGCTTAAGGCGTTGTCCATTAACTTTAAATGTGCTCCCCTTTCCATCGGTGATGATAATATGACCATCGTTATAAACTTTTATTACCTCAAAGGGACCAGACCAACGTGACTTGAGTTTTCCTGGGAACAGCTTGAGTCTGGAATTAAATAACAAAACATGATCACCCTCAAGAAACTGTCTACGAGCAATTCGTTTATCATGCCAACGCTTTGTTCGTTCTTTGTAAATACGAGCATTCTCATAAGAGTCTAGCCGTATTTCGTCAAGCTCGTTCAGTTGAAGAAGTCTCTTCTCCCCAGCAATCTTCATATCAAAGTTAAGTAACTTAACTGCCCACATAGCTTTATGTTCGAACTCGACGGGGAGATGACAAGGCTTGCCGTATATAAGTCTGAAAGGTGACATTCCGATAGGGGTTTTGAAAGCTGTTCTGTATGCCCATAAAGCATCATCTAACTTTGACGCCCAATCCTTTCGAGATGAAGAAACTGTTTTCTCAAGAATAATCTTAATTTCCCTATTAGATACCTCGACTTGTCCGCTGGTTTGAGGATGATACGGAGTTCCTACTTTATGGTATACGCCATACTTCTTCAACAAATTGTCAAAATTTCTCTCCTTGAAGTGAGAACCACCGTCACTGATAATTGTTCGCGGAACACCAAATCTTGGAAATATGATCTTGCTAAACATTTTTATCACCACCTTTGCGTCACAAGTAGGTGTAGCAATTGCTTCAACCCACTTCGAAACATAATCAACGGCCACAAGAATATACTGATTTCCATAAGAAGGTGGAAAAGGACCCATGAAATCTATCACCCATACGTCAAAAAGTTCAACTTCAAGAATGCCTTGTTGAGGAAGCTCTTGCCTCTTTGATATGTTTCCTACACGCTGACAATGATCACAAGCTTTGACAAACTCAAAAGCATCCTTAAAAATAGTAGGCCAATAAAACCAGATTGTAAAACTTTTGCAGCTGTCTTATTTCCTGCACCATGTCCTCCATAGGGTGATGAGTGACAATGATAAAGGATGTTTTTGATGTCATCTTCATCTGCACAAGTTCTATAAAGACCATCAGCACACAGACGATATAATAATGGTTCATCCCAAACATACCTCTTGACATCAGATAAAAATTTCTTCTTCTGATGATATGAGAGATCAAGAGGAAGTAATCCACATGCTAAATAATTTACGATATCGGCATACCATGGACCAAATTCGGTAGTGATTTTCAACATGTTCTCCAGTAAAAGTGTCTGCGATCGGTAACTCATTAT